>OZ023274.1:30863426-30977510 GCA_964007475.1 Hybos culiciformis
GTTTTTCATGAAAATTATGTGTTTAGCACTAGAAAAATAAATACATATATATATATTTATTTGTAAATATTATGCAATATAATTTTCAACATATATAGAAATATATAATAAAATTTAATCTAAAACAACTTGCATTAATTAAGTTGCACATTCTACTTATATATAAACATAATAATAATAAGTACAACCAGGGAATATAATTTATGTTGGGATTTAGATCGATTCATTGAATTATAATATCATTATTATTAATTTTAATTTAAAATATAATATATAAATTTCGTATAGAATGCAGCCTACGGCGCGAAAACGTCATAGAGTAGATATATAATATATATAAAATATTGAATGAAAGTTTTATCATAATATTAAAATCTGAGTGACGATTTCAGCTAAAACCTATAAATAAGAAAATTTATGACAAGTGTGCACACTATTTTAATTTTTGTGCACTAAAAATATATTCTTGCCGTATATTTTGTGTTTTTGCTCTATTAAACTCTATGCGTTTACCCCTACATAAAAATACACATAAGGAAAATTCATTAATTCCTTTTTATGTCGTAATTATCAAAATGAAACTTACCTAACCAAGGTAAACTTTTTAAGTGCTTTTCTTTTCTTTTTGAGTGCAGTTTCTGTTTTTTTTTTTTTTTTTTTTAACAAAAAAAGAAAAACTGAGATTCATTTTCCAGAATATGTATATTTGTATGTTTTTTCATTTCTTTAAAAGAAAATCTTTACAGTTGTTGAAACTTTCATTATTATATTGAACTTTTTTTTTCTATTTTTTTTTAAACAAACATATTTAGATGCATGAAAGGAAAACTCATGGATTTTTCTAAAGTGCACTTGAAAAGTCTATATATCTTTTTTTTGCATGCTTTTTTTTTTTTTTTTTGAAAAGAAATACAAAAAAAATGTTTTTCTACAGTATAAGTTTTATATAGAGTTCCAGGTTTTGCACGTGCTTTTTTCTTACCAGGAGATTATTCTAAATTGTTGCAAAAATATTAAGTTGTAGTCATACGAAAAAAAACAGAAAAAAACAAAAAAAAACTCAACTCTAATGAAAGATACAAGATAAAAATTTCCCTAATAAAAACATTAAAAAAAATGAAGAAGAAAAATGAAAATATTCTTTTTTAAAAGATTCTTTATTTTTATTTTTTTAAATGAGATCAGTGAACCGAAATCTTTTCTAACATATAAGAAAAAGAAAAATAAAGAAGTAAACTTTTATTTTATGATGATTGAATGAATTTCATCATTTTGAATGATTTATCAGTTTTTTTCTGACTTATTCATCGAAAAGTATCGAAAGTACAACAACAACATTATAATATACTTCAAAACTTATAAGTAAGTGACTTTTGAATCAAAAGTGATATCAAAGACACATACAAATAGAGTGTAGTAATATTAAGATGAAGTAAAAATTAATTTTACGGTTGAGGAAAAGAAGATGTTTTCTGATATTTTAAAATATGATAAAAATTTATGTTTTAACGTAGTCCTTGATTGATGTCTCACTTATTTGAAGTGAGTAAATCATGAACTAAAGAAATTAATAAATAAATCAAAAATATATTTGAGATATTTGTGTTTATCAGTAGCGGTACTGAAATATTGGCTCAGTCACTAACCAATGCACCGTCGATTACACCTGAGTATATTTGAAGACACAAACAAATATAAAAAAAATATATTTCTAACTTCTCAATCAACTGTACATAAAAAAACTAAATAATTTAAATAAAAAGAACTATATATGAAAGAAATTTTCTAATAAATAATAAATTCTTTTGGACCAATTTAATATTATTTTTACACGATATTTGGAAAATAAACTTCAATGTAAAACACCAAAAAAAAAAAAAAAAAATTAAAGACGAAATTCCTCCAAGGCATTTGCAAATAATACTTTTTGTCTTTTAAGTTTTTTGAATAATATTTAAAAAAAAAATTATATTACTAGTCATTTTTTAAAATGACAAAAATAAAAGAAAATATGTTAAAATTATGTATTATTCAGAATAATTTGCATGTTATATGCCATTAGAACCTAAAGAAATATATTTTTTTTTTTTGAGAATAAGAAAAAATACTAAAGAAATAAGCTAAAACACCATCATCACGCCATAGTATAATTTTTAACGCTATAACTGACCTATTGTCACCGAAATCGTCTTGGTGATGCATATTGTTTTATTCTAATTATCCTATATATATATATGACAATTGTTATCAGTGCGAATGTTAATAGTTCGACAATTATGCTTTCGACTCAAACCTTGGAATTTAACATAATTTATCTATTACTTTTATAAAGGAATTAAAATTCTACAAAAACACCATTTTGTTTGAAAAAAATATCCAATTTATTGAAAAACCCACACAAGGCCATGTAATAGGCAATGAATTTAAAAATCCCGACCAAACTTTCGAAAAGTATTAATTTTTCTACAAATTCTCTAATTTTTTTGAACACTAAACCGTTCTTTTCATACTCTTTATCCGTCCTGCTATAGTCTTAGTATACTCTGTGACCAATGCAGACTATTCAAAATAATAAAATTATTTTGAAAAAAGTAACACTACTTTACTAGGAAATTATACTGTGATCTTAAATTCACTATGTTTTCTACAAATCCCTAAAAAGCTTTTCTTTATATTCTTTTGAATTATTTTAAGTAACATTACCAGAATTGCATTAAATTTACAATTTTTATATTCTTTTTTTCATTTTATTTTCATCATTGCTTTGCAAAAAAATAATAAAAAAAAAAGAAGCGAAAAATGAAAATTTTATAACCTTTCTTATGATTTCGACCATTTAAGTAAATTTCTCAAACACTTTATATTTTGGCGGGAATTACTTTTTCATGAGGGCTAACAAATGATAAAAAAAAAAATGAAAACTCAGAATTATAAATAATTCAAAGTTTTTAACTTCATATATATGTATATATTATAAAATGACATAGTAAAATTTTCTTTTTTTATTTTAGCAATGGAAAGAATAGAAAATAATACCGAAAATGAAATATAAATATTTAAAATTTGACTTTTTTTTTTTTTTTTTTTAAATAATAATGACTTGACAATATTATTTTTGTTTTTCAAATTTTATTTCGACAATATAAAATTTATATTTATATTTTGAAATAAAATAATAAAAAAATAAGTAAAAACGAGTTGTCAAAAAAACTGAGCACAAGCCGCATGAAAAAGAAGAAAACAACTTTTTCTTCACACACAGAGGTGGACTCAGATTTTTTGATTGGGACATTTCTCTTGAATATTTATGATTTCATATGATTTGATTCATGAAGAGAAAGAATATTCAAGAGAAATGTCCCAATCAAAAAATCTGAGTCCACCTCTGTGTATTTTCTACTTTTTCATGCGGCTTGTCCTCAGTTTTTGAAAACTCGTTTTTTACTTATTTTTTATTTTCTGCCTTTTTCACGTTAACTAAATTGTTATTACAAATTTTTATCGATTTTTCATGCAAGTTTTCATGATTGTTGAAGATTTATCACTAATCATATCGATGAAAATTTTTACGATGATTTTCCCGCTTTTCCGGGTTTTCCATGGAGTTTTCCAGAAAAGCAACTTTATGCACTTATTTCGCTCTCCAAATTTGTCTCAGGTTGCAAAACGCTCAAACGCTTCCTTGGTCAGAAAAACTCCGGAAAAGCGTTTTACATGAATTTTCCTCGATTTTTTCTGGAAGTTTTCACCATTGTCGGAGAGAAAGTAATGATGCCAGTTGATAATGAACTTAATCCTGCATAATTTAGAAAACTTTTTTAACGGAAAATTTTCCGGAAAAGTCGGAAAATTCCGGAACATTTTTTCGGCAAAATCGGAAAACTTTGCATTTTTTCTGAAACGGATTTATCAGTAATCAAATTTGTACCTAATTTTCAAATGATTTTTCCGATTTTCCGAGTTTTCCATGGAAATTTCAGGTTGATAGATTCAATTGTCACGCGACATGAACCTGTGTGCCAAATTTGAGCTCGCTGTGATGACGAAAAGTGGGTCTACGAGATTGTCGAAAATAGTAAAGAAATATACACACAAATTCCTGTACAAGTTAATAAGAATTGTGTCCTCAAAAAATGATAAAAATTAACTAACACAGATAATTGTATATAACGTAAATATAAATGGTATAAATAATAATATTAATCAGTGTTTCTTTTATATAGTTTTTCCAAAAAATATAATTTGACTATATGAATTTTTACTGAAGTTCAACATTGCTTGCGAAAGATTTTAGCACTTGCTCAGTGAACGAATTCCTTAAAGAACGACTGGCAAAAATAAAAAAAAGTTGATTCTAACTTCAGAATTTTGAATAAACCAAAACTCACTAATAGTCATTTATATAATGTATTTGATCACTTTAACAACGGTTATGCAACGTCCTAAGAATGAACTGTTATTGTAGGATTGGTCGATTTTTCCATCAATCAACATTTTTGTTAATTTGTAAAATAAAATATTGTATGTTTTTACAAATTAAATTGTAAATTTTGTATTTTACGCCCTTTTCTTTCGGTCCAAAAATCTAAACGTAATTATGTAGAACATACTATAGATAATATATAAAAATTTATGATTTGACCAATAAATTATTTATTTTTAACAAGCCTGAATACATAAGTAAAATATAAGTATATAAAAATGGTTGTCTTGCCAAAGTCAAAAAAAAAATTCATTTATTTATGGACTTTTTTTTTTATTTAAATAAAAATATGTTCAAATCAATTCCAGATAGTCTGTAATTACTTGTTGTCTACACTCTACAGTAATCGCTTGTGTTTACATAAAAATTGTTTTGAACGGCAAGAAAAAATTAATCAACTTTTAAATTTTTTTCCTAAAATTTTTAATACTTCACAGATTAGTTTTTTGCTGTGCGACCACCAAAAAATACGAATTTAATCATAATTATCTTCTCCTAATTTCTAAAATTTGAAAATGCAAAATTAATTAAAATAAAAACCAGTAAAAAAAAAAAATTAGAACTAATAATCACTTTTCTGCTCTCTTTACTTTAAATTTTTAGTTTAGTTTCTATTTTATTTATTTTTTTTTTTCATTCTAACCGAAATTGATCAAAACTTCTTCTTTGTACTACTAGCAGCAAAGTAGAAAAACTTAAATTTGAGTTAAAAAATAAATTGAGTAAAAAAACACATTATGTTTAGCTTTGAAAATGTTATAAAATTGGTTGCCAAAAATTATTAATAAAAATTATCACATAAATTTTTTGAAAAGTAAAACTTTTAGATACGAAATTTTGGTTTTTCTTTTTGTTATAAAAAAAAAGTTGATACAATTTTCTACTATGTTTTTTATTTTTTTGGATATTTTCCAAAGTGAAAATATATCAAAACTTTTTCATCAAAAATTTTCTAAAAAATTTTCTAAATTAAATAAATTTTCTTTCAATGAAAATTCTATTTTCCTTTTTGGAGACAGTTTTGAAAGTTCATTAGAAATCCGTTTTTATTTTTTTTAATATTTAAATTGACGAAAATAAAATTTGTTTACAAAAAAAAAATATAATTTCTAGCATTTTTTTTTACTTGGGATTAAAGAAAATGGAAATAATATGTGCGGTGGGTAGCCATATAAAATTTTTATATTTTAAGCATTATTGTCACTTAGCAATAAAAACTATCAAATTTCAACAATAAACCGTCTTAAATTGTTAAATCCCCAGAACGAAATATAGCTGAAAAAAATAAGAACAAAATATCAATATCAGATTAAACAGTAGGGGTAAAACAAGAGCTTTATATAAATCAGTATACGAGCATAGAGAGCACTATAGTTTTCGTAATTTTGTAATCAAATCAATACTTTTCTTTTTTGTGATTGAAATTCGTTCGGCAATGCAACCAAAATACTACAAATTCAGTGTTGTGCATGCTTGAGCTCTATAGGTGTGGGAGAATTAAAATTCCACGCAAAGTAGTCCCATATTCAGCTTAGAAAGAACATTTTTGCATAAAATATCCTACACATACAATTTGGAAAAATGTCAGATATGTTGAAAAGACATCAGATTTTTAAATGAACATATCTATGCATTTATTATTGTACCTAAAACACTATTGAATATTAGTTCTAATAAATTTGAGAAAAAAAAAATAGAAAGTAGGTATATAAAGTTTTTTTTTTATCTAATATTTTTAAGATATTAAAATTTCTTTTTTTATTTTGTATCATTAAATGTTTGACATTTAATTTACTTCATTCAATAAATTACAAAAGTCAAGAATTAAAAAGGCGGGAAAATATTAAAATACATTTTTCTACGTTTATTCTCAGCTTTAAATAATGATGAAATAATTTAAGCTGGATGTTTAAAATTAATCATTAACCCATTTTTTGTTTAATAAAAAAAGAATTTTATCTGATTAAAATTACCAAGAGAAATTCTTTAACAAGATTTGCCAATTTAGGAAATATAATTTTTGTTATTTTTTTTCTCTCTCTCTAAAAAAAAAAAGAAGAAAATTCCTAAAATAAATGTAGCTTTCAAAAAAAAAAAAAAAAAAATTTGTGTTTTTTCAAGAAAAATCTTTATTTTAAAGTAATTTGTAATTTTTATTTTTTTTTCTGTTTTTTTTTTTAATACACAAAAAACCATAATTCCCAAGATTTTTCTTCCTTTTGGTTTACATTAAACATTAATAGCAACATGCGGAAATATTAAAGATATAAATAGACACCCGTTTTTGTCCCATGGGGAATTCAACCAAGGATTTTAAAGCAAAAATTTTTTCTTGAAAAAAAAAAAAATAAAAATAATAGTAATAATAATAATAATAACAAAATAAAGCAAAAATTATTAATTTTTTTTTGCTTTGGAGTTTTTTTTTTTTTTACATTTTAAATACATAACAAATCACTTTTCATATATTACATTAGTTTTTTTTTTTTTTTTTCTGTTTACAAGATACAATTATTTATTAGGTTTTATTTTTTTTCAGAAAAAAGAAATAAATCAATTTTAATCATGTGTCTAAAAATAAAAATAATAGAAAAAGTCAATTGTAACCACATATCATAGAATATGAGGTTCGATTGTATCTAATAGATGAAGGGCCGAACCTTGAATGTAAAGACATAAGGCCCGACAAATGGAACGACATGATATTGAAATCGCACGTATACATTATACACAGTCCATTTTTTCAATAAAAAATGGTTATTGAGTAGTTCTTACTCAACAACTCTATACCTAAGTTCATTATATACTACCTAAGATATTGAAAATCTTTTATGTACTTAAAAATAATCTATGAATAAATTCGAACCGACAAGATGAACAAATTAATTAAATTTTAATTGGAGTTTATAACAGATTTTCATTGTTAATTTAATAGTAATGTTTTACTTTGCGTTAAATAATATGAAATGGTGTTAACGTGGAGTTAAAAAGTCTAATACCGTCATATTATAATTTTACTTCTTTTTTCTTTTTTTTTTTTACTAAAAACCATCTAGTTTTATTTAATAAAATCCATGTTGTTTTTGTTTTTTTTTTTTATCCTCAACTTTTTGTTGGGTATTTAAGAATTCCTTTAAATTTACATACAATAATTGGTCTCTTGTTGACTATTAATATATTTTTTGGTCTTCTAAAATATATCTAAGAGAAAAGCGCAGAACACGGTTTATAAATAAATTTTCTAATGGTAAATACCTATAAAAAATATTTTATGTTTTTATGTTTTTATAGAAAATTTCATTTTGCAAATGTACGCAATTGAAATATAGAGGTACATTTACCTTGTCAGAGAAAATGATTTTTGGAAGGAAATTATAAATATGAAAAATATATTAAACCTCTGTGTAGTGTTTTTTTTGTTTTTTTTTTGTGGAATTAGAAAATTTTATGATATCGACCTACTTAAATATTTTATTGTTAAATTATGACTGTATATAAATCGTGAGAACTGACAGCCGAAATTCCCACGCCTTGATTCTATAAATATAAAAATTTGTTAGAAATTTAACATGAATTTTATTTTTTTTTCTTCTTTAATTACAATCACCGAAGTCCTTCTATCTTCAATATAGATGTAATTGCGAAACGAATTTTGGAATAGAAAGAAAGATCACTTTTGGTTTCTAACTTGATATCACTAGAGCAGTATTTCCCAACGTGGGGCGGAGGAAATTTTCAGGGGGCAATTATAAAATCATATTTAGTGGAATGCGGCTTTAGTGCAGTTAACGATTTGATCACAAAAAAAAAATCGTCTAGAAATTACCAAACGTGGTGATTTACGGTAAAATTAACAAAATTTACACCAAAAATGAAAATATTAATAAGCCCACATAAAGTGCAATCATCACATTGATTTATCTTTTCAATAAAGTCAAATATAAAACAGTATTACCTTTTCCCGTTTTGTTTATATATATATATTTGATGTTATATTTTTTCAGAGTAGGGGAGCATTCAAAATCTTTGAGGTGTTTTAGTGGGCTATGAATGAAATAAAGTTGGGAAACACTGCACTAGAGTAAAGAAGTGAATTACAGCCTACAGAGTTTGGTTTGAAAAAATTGATAAAATGGTATTGTTAAAAATACTATTTTACTTTCTAGGCATAAATCATAAAAGAAACCTAGCGCGAAAAACATATAAATTGAATGCAGGCACTTAATTGATAAGAAAACTAACGATGATAAATAAAACACGAAGCATGTGATTAAAAAATAAAAATTTTAAGACTCCAATAAGGTTTATTATAAAAAACTAAATTTCATAGTTTGTTATAAGTTCCATTTTGTTTATGTTTCTCGCAAAAAGAACAGCACAAACTAAAGAATAAATATAGAAAGGGACTTTCGTCTTTAACAAAAATTTAGTAAAATTAATTATATAAATGTATATATGGATCAATGTATAGTTATTTTCACATACCTACACAGTAAACAAAAAGAAACACATATTTTTTAACTTCATTTAAGTTCAAATTTAATATTTTTATCTAAAACGAAAATTGATAAAAACATCATATTGCCTGAAATTTTTTTTTTATCTTTTCTATTACTTTCTGATATGTTTGACATTAATTAAAAGATACTAACTATTAAATAAATTTCTCTACGTTGTTTAATATTAAATATCACTTCAATATGGGGTGAGCTATTAGGTTGGGTCTATATTATATTTCATTAAACACCAAGGATTCATTCATATAGAAATTAAATATTGTAAGCCTAATTATGTTGGTAAGAAAATATTCATTTATTTAATGAAAATTATTGTATAAATCACCAAAAACAAATTAGAAACTGATAATGTAATTACAAAAAAATATCTTCAAATGGAAAAAGGGATTTTATTCAGACAAACTGTTATGGCCAAAAATTTTCCGGGCACATAGAAGAATTAACTAATTCGTGGGCTTAAATTTTAATTTCAATTATCTTGATACACTCTAGCATATAAAAAAAAACACGAAATATAAGATGAGAATTTTCATTTAATTAAGGTAGACAGAATTGAATGGAAAAGTTTTTCTTTTTTTTTTATTTCTTTTTTTTTGTATTGAAAAGTTAATATCCTTTTTTTTCTTTTTAGCAAGTATAAATGTTACGAATACATTCAATGTAAGGTACACAAAGACTGAATAATCAAATTTTCTGTGTTTTCATTTTCTAATGACATAAAAGTTCATGTTAAGAATCTTAAGCACTACATAATCAGGTTAAGCTTGAAGGTCATATTAGCGAAATAGAAAGTTTCATGTATCTACATATTTTTTTTTTTTTTCATTATTTTATTTAATTCACTGTTCACAATTGTATTAAATATTCTTTAATGAAATATGGGATGTAAGAAAAATTAAAATATGCTGTCAAAAATTCTAATAAAAAATATTGATAGATACCTGTTCAATAAATAAAATTTCAATAATAAATTAAAAGGTAATGCCCAGATGCTACAGAATAAAAAATTCTTATAAATAAACTATGTTCAAGAATATAATTTAATTATCTATGAGCAAAATGAAAATATTCTGTCAGAAAATTAATTTGAAGCCATCACTGAACTTTATCATCAGTTAATTATAAAAGTGAAAATCTTATTACAAATTTAATGAAAAAAAAAAGTGAAAAAGTTCAATTTATTCCATATTTAAAAACATAAAACATATAATATATGTTTATAGTTCATATTTTTGAAGCTTAAATTTTCAGATTTCCTATATTTAAAAAGGATATATACGAGATTAACCCCAAGATAATATTTTTACTTCCTAAAACTTCTATTAAAAACTATTAAAATCGGATACGTGTTTGTTTTTAACCTTTTTTTTGCAAAACTATGTACCTAACTAATAATTATTTTGAATAAAAATTTTTTTATCGTATATCTGTCATAATTTTTTAATGTTATGTATGTTAGTTTTTAATGGAAACCTGAAGACACATTCAAAATAATTTAAAATCAGTTAAACAAAAATAACTTCATTATATACCTATATATATATATATTATATATTGTATTATATAATATATTATATCCTTTAATTAGTAAAGTATACTAAAATATAAAATTTAGTAATAAGTTCATGTTCAGCTATATATGTTCTTTTAGTGTTGTTTTCGGTTAGATTTTAGTTGTCCGCCTAAACAGAAGTTATATAAGACTTAGAATAAATAATTAGTTTCGTTTTATCAAAACCTTGTGTCAAAAATAAGAACAAAATAAGAAGTTCATTAAAGACATTATTTGATTAACTTAGTTATTCCATTTCTGACAGATTGATACCTAATTGAACACAAGGACCAAGAAAGCAAAATTTCTAACCCATAAAACATAAGAATAACAATGTCATTTTTGTAGAACTGTTTACCAGTTAAAAGTTACACATAATATTTAATATGTTTTTTTGTTTTTTCTTGTGATAAAAATCTTTTTTTTTTGTTTTTTATTTTATATTTATACAGAAAAATATTATATTTTGACATTGTTAAATTTTTGCTTGTTTTTTTTTTTTTTTTCATATTAAAAATTACTGTGTGTACATTTTATAGAAAAAAAAAACTATATTATCATTTAATAAATTAAAAACTTTTACAATTAATAGGATTACTTTTTATGGCATAACATTAAAAATAAAAATTCCCACAGGTAACAAACAAACAAAAAAAAAAAAAAAAAAGGAATCCTAGAACCAAGAAATTATTATTACACACCCACTGTGGTGATTAATTTTGTTTTGAATGTTTGGATAGGAACCAAAAAATAAATAATTTAGTGAACACTTAAAAACTAAGTGATATAAATTATTTGCAATATTTTTTGTGTAAACCCACCTAGAATTTCGTTTTTTTTTATTTGTTTATAGAGGAAAATTCACCTTTTCTTTTTAACAAGGATTCTAATATACATGTATGTTTTTGTGTCGTATACAATACTTCATACATTACAGTACATGTATGTCTGTAATTTTAGAAAAGATTTAAGTGCAGGGCAAAAATAGATAAATTACTTAAATGAAAGTTTTTCTTAGGTCGGTCGACCCACAAAGATAAATATTTTAATATAAAATAATAATAATAATAATAATAATAATAATGAAATAGTTTTTTTTTTTAATTTAACAAAAAAAAAGGCAAATTGTTATAAACATTGTTCTATTTTTGAAATACACATATATGTAGTTATATTTTTGTAATGTAGGCAATGTACAATAATCTAATGAAAAAAAATTATTATTTTGATTAACGTAGTTTAATGTTTAAAAAACAACTAAGTTCCAGTTAGCAAGGAAAAGAACAAAAGAAACTCTCATACTGAAAAAAAAACTCGTTGTAAAATTAGCTTTAAAAAACCGCTATAAAGTTATTACTAAAACTGCAATATTTTCTGATAGTGAATAGTGCTTTATTATTAAATACATATAACCCTCCCAAAAATACATAGGTAGCTACTCGCAAAAATATAATTTTTATTGTTGTGAAAAATAAAAAACAAAAAATTTTTTTTATTTACTAATTAGTTTCTAAAATTTTTAATAGAAATATTGCTATAATCATATATACACAGATATATTAAAAAACGAAAAAAATATTAGCTATTTTTCCTTTCTAGGACAAATAGTAAGTTTTGCTAACGTCATCCACTAGTTCGAACTGTATACGTAGCAACAAATACATATACAGAAAATATAGCTACCGCAGTTATCTGTTTTTTCACTGTATTATTATATATTTCTCGCAATTTACGGTTCTTAGATGGCAGTACGAGAATATGAAGTCCATTTGAATTAATTTGCTATTGATAAAAAGTTTATGGTATAAGAATAAGTATCTTGAATACATACTTAAATTAATTTTTATCGTCCTACACACTATAAAAGCCAAATTCAAATGTCAATGTATATAAATTGATACCGCCCAAGCAACATCGACCAAAAATCATGAAAGAAATTCAATTAATTCTATTGAATAAGCTTAAAAAATATATTCGTAAGATCAAAACTATTATTAAACTATATTTATGTATTGTGATAAAAATTAAAAAAAAAAAAAAATTAGCTCAATTTGTCTTTTTACAGAAAAAAAATAAATGTAAAACATAAAAATTGGCTCTTAACCTAATCTAACACTATTAATCAATTTTGTTTGTATGTTTTTTTTTTTTCTGAACAACTAACGATAACAAGAAAATAAAACCATAATGATAAAAAAAAATAAAAATTATATCGAACATGGTAATAAAACAATAATTTTTTTTTATTAAAAAAAAAAAACAAAAATAAATTGGTACAAAAAAAATATATTTTTTTTTATTATTAGATAACTTACCAAAGTTGCAGGTACAAATGTTGGCACAGTTTCAAAATATCCCACTGTGCTTGTGTATGATCTTAATAGAAAATATACACCTAGAAACATTGTACCAAGCAAACATGAACATCCACCAGATATAATACACCAAATTACATATTTTTTAACACCTCTTGTAAATGAAGCTGAAATAGACAACAAAAACAGAACACAATTTATTCAATATTCAATTTAAAAAAAATTTATAATAAAAAAATTTTTTTTGGCGCGAAAATAATATTTTATACCCATTTAAAATTAAAATTATTTTTTAGGTTGAAGTTTTATAGTACATGTATAAAGAGATAAATTCTCTTATACACAAAATTGGCAAAATTTGAAAGTAAGCTTTAATTTCAATTAGAAGAAATTTTAGTTATTTATGCGAAACGTTTCTAATCTAAAGATTAGATAATTTTTAATTTTAATGACAGCAATAGAGCAAGATAATTTTCTGTTGACTTTATAATAGAAGTTTAAGTCAGAAAAAATTTTAAATACCGTATATTGAAAATTGTGCTACAAGAGCGCAATTATTTTTCAGTTTATATTACATATTTTAAATTTTTATTTTTTTTTAATAAACTTTATTATTTGACGCAATAGTTTTTTAATTTTATATATTATTGTTATTAATAATTAATTACCATTTGAATGTTGACGTAATGGTTCTATTACTGTTGGAGGAGGTTGTGGCACCCATGGTGCTATACACGGTTGAAAGTTATATTGTAAATAATATGGATAGGCATGCATTATTGCACAAAAATTTGTCTTAATTTTTTTTTAATATTTAATTTTAATTTCATATCATTTTTTATAATAATTTTTATTTATGTGTATAATAGTTTTTAATTTTATATTGAAATACTAAATTATTTTTTTTCTATAAATTTAAGTTTTAATTGCATTCATTTTTGTATTTATTAACTTTATATAGAATTTTAAATAATAATAATAATTAGTTAATAATTTTGATTATTATTCATGGTTTATTCTTAAATGACCACAAAACAATGTAATAAAGCATAAATACATTATAAATAAAATAAAATTTATTGCCACAAATAATATTATAAGAAAAGTTAATTTTATAAAGTGTTATCGAACAGAAAAAATATGTTTAATTATGATTTTTATACAAATGTTATTCAATATTCACAATGTCGTAAAAAATAAAAAAAAAAATTTTTTTTGACCTTTTCTAAGATTTAACTTTTTAAAGATTTTTTAATTGATGCCTAAACGATCCTCCTATTAGCAATGACAGAATTGATTTGTTTGCTCTTAATCACATAACTTTCATTGAAAACTCCATATAATTATGTATATAATTACTGATTTTTGTTAAAATAAAGTTTTAAATTTCATTTCGTTAATTTTTGTGGTTTTGCAAGGCTTTCTTTAAAATCCTGTATTAGGAAACTGTTTCCTTTAAAGTGGATTAAAAAAAAAAAAAAAGAAAACATATAACTGCATTACTATGAAAATGAACTTAATAATAATAATAATAACAACAATAATAATAATAATAATAATAATAATAAATGTATTGTATATCTAATACATATAACTCTTGTCTTGTGTATATATTTCTATGAACACATTTTTATATGCACTGTACATGCATAATATGCATATAATATACGTATACCTAATTGTATACATTATAAACTACATGAAAATTTTTGTCTTAATTTTCTAAAAAGTCATGTTAGAGGTATTTTTATTTTTATTTAGATAGGATTTTGAATAAACATTTTATTTATTTATTATTTACCCCATTTTATAATATTTTATATAATATATATAATATATATGTAAACGTATTATAGTCCTATTTCATTGTTGAAAGCTTTATTTAAATTAAATATGGCAATTATGTGGTTATTGGTATTGAAAGTAATGTCTAGAGCGCTTTGTTAGATATTATACAAAGTACATTGTATAATATATCTAAATGTTATTTCAATATTTGATTTACACATATTACACATAATATTGCATGTACAGAATGCAACAACACGTCATAATAAATATAATTTCCATCATCATAGCAATCAGGGTATATATATAAATTCGTTATCAGGGAAAATTATTCATTAACTTTATAGACATAAGTTCTTTTGTTTTTTTTTTCTACTTCTTTTAAAATTAATTGAATTTCAAACAATCGAATCGAATCTCAAAAGGTTCACTGTAATGAAAAATATTTGAAGCAAAAAGGTATATAGACTTCCCTAATTAGATTCTTGATTGGATACTATATATGGTAAAAGAAATTCTAAATCAATAAATTTCGAAAACAAACATTTTTTTTTCTGTATATTTTCACTTCAAAAGATCGACAGTGAATTAAAAAAAAAATGAGAAAATTTCAATAGGGGAACGATGTAATAAATAATGCAACTTTATTTAGAATTATCCAAACTCTTATAAAGGAAACAACATTGAATGCACTATTATAACTATGTTTTAAATCAATTTTTATTTAAGTAATGTAATATTATATGTAATATGGAATTTTAGCTTAATATTATTGTCTTTCTCTTTGTTACCCGCAATTTAATTTTAAATGAAATATTTCGCAAATTTTTTCGTTTTTCATTTTGTAAATGTTTAAATATTACAGGAAAAAAAAAGAAATGCTTTTTGCTTGTCAAGTTTTTACATAATACATTATGCACATACTGTATAATACATATTATGTATATATTATTTTGTACAAAATTTTAAGTTAGAAAAGACTAAAATGTTAACAAAAAAAATAAAAATAAAATAAAAAAAGTAAAAATAAATAAATAAACAAATTCGCGAAAATATATCACATTTCCTTTATTGCAGGATGAAAAAAAAATAATAATAATAATAAATAAACAAAAAATGTTTTGTTCACAAACACATCGAGGCAAAAAAAAAAATTTTCATTCTTTGCTTTTCTCCTTTGTTTTTCTTTTAATTTTGTTTTTGTTTATTTTTCCACATTTTCGCCTTTCCTGTAGAGATTAAATACTTCAATGCGCTTAGTAGTAAAGAAGCTCCCCTTTCTTTTTTTTTTTTTTTTTATTAAGAAGATAAAGTTTAATAATAATTCTATTTTAATAAAAATATTGAAATAAACTTAAAAAGATATAAGAAATGGTAAATATTTTACGCATATAAAAGTATGTCCTTAAAATTAAAAAAACTTCGATAAATCTATTAAATAAATTATGAAGGATTTCGCAGAGCTGAGGTTTTTAAGTACTGTCACTAATATTTTTTCTTTTTCTAACATTCAAATATAAATTTTCCGTATGAATCCTAAACTTGATTTTGAATGTCATATATGAAGTAAATTTATATTCTCGAATTCTAATAAATATTTATATTATCCTATACAAGACTATCGCTTTAATACGCTAAACATTATCTGCATTCAGGCTTAGTGAAATGAAATGAAATTTTAATAAGCAAAACTTTGTTCCTTTTTGCCATTTTTTAAAGGGATCAAAAAAATGTATTGTGTGTTGTGTATCAATTTTAATAACACAATATTTATGGGGGGTATAATTTTGAATAACTATACAACATTTCGATGAGGAGAAAGGGAAAAACGAAAATTTTGTTTAACTGAATCGTTTTCCACTTCTTGTTAATTTTTTTTTTTCGTTGTTCGTCCTTTTTACGGAAAAAAAAGAAAAAATTATTTTATTTTATTTTATCAACTTCTTTATTTAATATCTTCTAAAAGGATTTAAAATTACATTTAAAAATTATCCTTGATATAATTTTTTTTTCATTTCGAAGGATAAAAATAAAAAAAAATAAAACAAATTTCTTTTCTTATTTTTTTTGTCATAACTTTAACAAGAAAAGAATATTGTCATATTCAATATGTTTTCACTTATGTTATACAACAATTCGTGTTATATGTCAAGCACATATTTTTTGTTGTAACATTGTAACAAAAATTCATAATAAGTTTAAAAAATGTAATATTTAAAAAGATAAAGCTACTAACAAATATTTATGATCCAAAAAAAATAAAATAAAATAAATATATGCACTGAAAATTAAAACCCAATAATAATGTATTTAAATATTATTATATAGAATGAGAATAATGTGAACATATAAAAATATCATGTGAACATAATTTGATTAATTTAGAAAGTATGGGAACATTTCTTGAACCGCGGATATGTATAATAACTTTAATTTCTCAGAAAATATAAATAAAGTAAAATTAAAAGAATAAACTCCTAGCTGTCCTTGTATTGAAATAAATTTTCAGTGATTCTTCATGTTTTCGAATTTCCGATTGTGTGAACTTCAAAAATCAATAAATTTTTAAAACAATTATACGTATACATCTTAAACTATAATGTTTCTATCGCTATTATCATTGTACTCAATCTTAATTCTGTCAAATATACTATACTATATGGAAATAATTTTAAGTATATACAAATAAACTTTCTCTCAGTGAATGTTTAGAAATTTAACAAGATATAATAATAAATTTTTAAGCAGATGTATCTTATTCTTATGAAAAATATATATAATAAATTTATGAGTTTTGTAGAAAAAGAAGTTATGTTTTCAAATAAATAAAAATCTTTTGTAAAACGTTTTATTAGAATTTAATATTCAAAAAAAAGAAGAAAAAAGAAATACGAACCATAATAAAATTGTGAATTCTTCATTTTTCTTCTTTTTTTTGCTTTTTACGACATAGGCAGCAAAATTCAAAAATTAACAATTATTTCAAGAAAACTTTTATAACTTAATTTTAGAATGTTTGCTATAAATGGTTGAATAATTTTTCAAGATTTTTTTAGGGAAATAAATTAAAATAAATATTTAAATTAATTGAAACGATTAACCTAATAGCTAATTTAAAAGAATCAAAGAAATCTTAGCTACCTTGACAATACACTACTAGGATTATTTCAATATTTCTCAAGAGCCTGCACATTCTCTTCATTTTCTTTGAATAAAAATATATTCTTGTTATTCTATTAATGAAAATTTCCATAATGCATATTATTCATAATTACCACTATAGATATTTCACATATCGGTTACAAAGATGAATTTCAGTTTTTCCCTTTTAATCAATAAAATGAACGAAGAAATGTATGATTTTCTTCTTTTTTTTATATATATATATTTTTTATGTTGGTTTCTAAATCATTTCCTGAAATATTTATTTAAATTTTATATATAATTTTAATTTTATATATACATTTTTTTTTGGTTAAATGGATGTTAATGAGAAAACATATAAAATTAATTGAATGTGTTTTTTTTGTTTTTTTTTTTGTGCGCTATTTCAACATTAATTTGTTGTTCTTTTTCTTTATTTTAATAATACTACTACGTGTCGCCACAAAATCTGAGCATAATAATTCCAATTATGTATTACACAAAATGTAAAATGACATAAAAAGGAAAATGTTATTATAAAATGAAGGATATATAATCAGCTGGATATCCTTTTTTTTTTGTTTTTCTTTGTATAATTAAAATAATAGATGTCATTAAAGTTGGAAAAAAAAGTAAAACAAAAGTGTATGAGCAAAAAAAAAATAGAATCTAGGAAAAGCCCTTCGCGTGTAAAAAAGTGATTAAGATACAGTTTGGAACAACAAAAAGGTGTTTATTTTCTACTATCATGTAAAGGAAAATAAAATTCAATTGCTGTAAACAATAAAAATAATATACCAGGAAAAAAAAACTAGTGGGTGTGAAAACAATCAAATTTCCTCTCCTTTAAACATATATTTCCAATAATGAGAACAATTATTAACATTGCTGCTGCTGTATTTATATTGTATTATTTGTTTATTTTATTCGTACATACTACTATTTAATATCCTTTGATTTTTCCTACATACGATGTCGCAGAGATAATACTTAGATATTCTATTCAGAAAAAAAAAATATATAGACCTGATAATTTTTATATCCTAATAGGAAATAGGTATATATATGCTTAGAGAAATTGTAAGCAAAAGTAAGTTTATCCTTATTAAATTAACTCCTATACATAATATATGATTTTCTCATACTTCATAGATTGAAAAATTGCTTCCTGTACTATCAATAGTTTATATAAGGTAAAAACTAATAATTTTTATAAAAAGGTCTTAGGTTTTCTAAATAAAGTTAACTAACAGCTTTTTATATTGTTTAAAAGGTGATAAAATGTGTCTTCAATATTATAATCACATTGTGATTGTCCTGGATTGTTGTCCTTAGTACGTTGCTAAAAAAATTGTAAAAATATAATTTTATAATACAGTACTTTTTCATTCGAATGTTTGGCGAATGTAGGTATATACAGGAAAAACAAAACAATTGCCGATATTTACATTTTTTTTTATGAGAGGATAATGTCAAAAATAAATTCATGAAGTGAATTAACATAAACATTTATTGTGAACACTTTTTTTTTTTAATTTTCATTAACAATTAAAATAAGTGTTATTGCATTTTTTATCCGAAATTAAGTTAATTTTTATACGTTTAAAGAATTATAAAGTAAAATAAAGACATCATTCATGTCGGGTGGATAAATCCCTAATGTTATTAAGAACGTTATTTAGAAGATTATATTAAAATAGTTATATTATGTTGTCGACAACTCCTATACTATACTATACCATATTATACTATACAATACTATCCTATACTATACCATACTATACTATTCTAAACTATAATACAATCAATCCATCCTGAGTATCGAAAGAACAAATTGTAACTATTGTGTTTCTAAAGAAGGATGCACAAGTTTCGACACGTACTTTTTCTCTTAAATAACGAAATGTTCGAGTTCGTACAACGCTAAGACGAATCTTAACAGGCATTTTCATAGAAATATATAGGATTAAGGATTAACTATATGCAAATGAATACAAAAAGCTAATACCTATTCCTAAAATTAATGATAGGTTGTATTAGCAGCGCCGTACGATGACAGATATCTCATTTGCATTACGAAATGTATATACATGTGATGAATTTTAATTCTATATATCTTAAATTCTAAGTACAAAATCTCTTTATTTTTTATTTCAAAGAAAAAAAAAATTAAATTCACAAAAAAAATTATATCCTTAAATTTAAAAGAAAATATAAAAAAAAAAAAACGAAAATTCCAAACATAAACGTTGTGAATGAAAATAAAATCATTGAATTAAGGAAGAAGAAAAAATAAAATAAATAAATAAAGAAAATAAATAAATGTATTGAATTTTTGTATTTCTTTTTTTTTATATCAAATTGAGAAAAAAAAGAAAAATGAAAATTCCTTTTTTTTTTCTCTAAAATGGGAAAATTTATACAATTTTTTTTTTTTTTGCACATGAGTGTTTATTATTTATTTATTTTTCTTATAGTTTTTTTCTTCATATTTATTTCTGACTAACTATAGATTTTTTTCTATTATTTTATTTACTAGTTTATTTTCAAAAAAAAAATAAAAACATTTCTCGAATAAATGATTTTCATAAACAAAAAAAAAACAATCTGAAAATTGGTACAAGGATTTTCACACTAATAATTTCTATGTTTTTATTTTCAATCAACTTATTATTATTATTATCAATATTATTATATTAATTTAGCGAAATTTAAAAAAAAAATTATTTTTATTAAATATTGAACACTGTATTTTTAAAAATTTTTTTTTTCATTTTTTAGTTATTGCAAAAAAAAACAAAAAAAAAAAACAACGTCAAGCTAAACCGCTTCGAAATGTACTAAAAATGGAACAAAAATTTGTATACATTTTTCCTCTAGAAAAAAAAAATGTAAAAAAAAAAAATTATTTCAATTTTCCAACCATCGGAATTATGTTTTAGGTTATATCCCATAAAAGAGAATGAAAATAATCTTTTTTTAAATTGCGTTATTAATAATTCTGATAAAATGAATTATTATTATTATTGTTGTTGTTGATAATACACCCTGTATTTTTTACCCAATATATTGTATCCATAGTTTATCTTTTCTTTTGCTTATAGTTTATTTGGCAACTGAAATTATATTTTATATATCCTGAAATAGTCGTTAAAGGGAATGGTATGTGGTCCATGGAAAAATTTTCAAATAAAAACGAATTGCAACTTTTACATACAGAAATTAGAGCTATTGCAGATACTGCCCGAAAAACATATTAATGTTGAAAACCAAATAATGTTTAGAGAAATTTTCTGAAAATCAATAAAATAAAATTCAATGAAAAATTATTGTAGAAAATAGATGAAAATAAATGTTAAAGAAACTATGCATCATAAGTATAATTGCCATACATAAATGTCAATATGTTAGTAATATATATACTTTTATCAGATATCTTGAAAACGATATAAAATGTTGAAAATTTACATAAATTTTCGCATTTTTTTTTTTTTTTTTATTGTAAACGTATAAAACAAGAGAAAGTTTTCTCATGAGTATCTTATTATCCTTATTTTTCCGACATCAAATTAGTTCTAAATGAAAATGTCCTTTTTTATCTAATTTTTTTTTTTTTTTGAAATTAAAATATTATTTGTATGAGAAAAATGGAATAAAAATCAAAAAAAAATTGACAATAGAGAAATGTCACATGCGCATTAAATTCTCGTAAAATTGTGAAATTTTTTATTGATAAATCCGTACAACAACATTACCAAATGTCCTTAATTCTCTTTCTTCTCTCTCAATTTCATTATGTTTCACATGTGTCAAAATTGTTCTGAGAATTTTACGATTTATTAAAAAAAATTCCTTTAATAAATATTTTTGATTTTTATTTTATTATTAGGTAGGTTTTCTTTTTTGATATATATATATTTTTACCTCCCAAATGAATTTATTGAAGTTCTATGTTTAGCTATTATCTATATAAAATGATATACCTACGAAGGGAATACTTTAAGCACGTACCTAGATAAATAATCAAGTGTTGTCATCGCGCCATGCGAATTTAAAAAAAATAATAAACTAAGATATTTAATTTACATTTTATTCACATTTGTATAAAAATCAATGCTTTTGTATACTAAAAGCGCGCTTTAGGGTGATGTAAAAAAAAAATTATTCATACAGAGATTTTTAAATAAAATTTTTTTCAAACCGAATTTAAAATTGAAACTTTAAACGACTTTTGTAAATTACACAGTAGCTGCGGTACTGATGAATCTTATATTTTGCTTGTTTAATCGCAGAAAAAATAGAAGGAAATAAAATTTAAATAATAAAATGAAACTGACTATGCCCCTAAATAACTAGTTTTATTATTTTTTTTTTTAACTTCATCAAACCAGGTAATTTTTTTCAACTTTTTAATTTCATAATTTTATTTAAATTCTGATTTTCTGTCAGTAAAGAACAAAAATATATAGAAATGACGACCCTTTAACTTGAATAAAAAAAAAATTTACTAAGATTAAATTCTAAGAATCTTTATAAATAATTTCTCCTCTATACTATACTATACTATAGAGATTCTAATGTTAAACTACCTGAAAATTAAAAACTTACTTTTATTAGTTAATTATCTTTTGAAGTTTAAAGACAATGGATTCAGCAACTGTGTTCATTATATTTTTTAGTTATTATTTTATTTTATCATTTAGTGAATATACGGATTCAATACCAGAACGTAAGCCTAATATAAATAAAATTCAATTGGCAAGGAGAAGTTATTTCGTTTATTTTTTTGTTTATTTAATTTAACAGTGGTATTTAATTCAATTTAAATTTTATTTTTATTGACATTTTAACTAAAAAAAATTTTTGATTTGTGAAAATATTTTATAAAATTTTGATCGTAATAATATTTTTATTAAATACATAGGTACATATAAATTTATTAAGATATAAAAAAAAAAACAAAATAAAAAAATTTTAATTGCATTAATTGCGTTCATGAAAAATTTTAAATTTTATCGAATAAAATATAAAAGATTTTTTTTTTTAAATTGGCAACTATAAATAACATTGTCTTGGGTAAATTTATTTCTGATGATGTTAAAACAGTATTATTTCAATTAGAATACCACAGTAAAATGAAATCAAAATAAAATATTTATTTTTAATGACAGTCATATTTATTTTGTGTTGAAATTTTTGTGTATAAGAACAGCATGAGGATAACAATTATATGAAAAATAAATATGGGAATAAAATTTTCAATCAAAGGCATTATGGTATGGCATAATTTGTTAATAATATAGTCATTATTATTCAAAATATTGAATACATCCATTTTTCTAATTGTTCCAAGAAAGAAATGAAAGAATTGAAATCGAGAAAACTGTTCCGTAATAAACCGGGCTTTAAATTTAATGAAATTCTTAATAGTTCGTCATATTTGAAATTAAACTATTCGGCTCATAGTCTAACATTCTATATTTTATATACATATTTTTTTTGTGCTTCAGAAAGAAATCAAAGACACATAGTCCATTATCAACCACCGAAATATACAAATCCAAAAAGGCGAACCCTGATTTCAACACCGTTACAGCAACAGTTTTATTATCAAAAAACTCATTTCAATGTTCATACAACGCCGCCGCCGTCACCGAAACGATATCGACCCGGTATGGTTTACAATCGAACAATAATATTTCGCGATGAAGATGAATTAAATGAACAAAGATCAAATCATCAGGCCAAAATGATATCACAAACTAGTCGAATGAGAGAAGGTTCATTTTGCAGACGAAGTTTTGATGGCAAAAGTGGTTACTGTTTGAAAACATACAATTGTTTGCATATTATAAAAGAATTTAGGTAAATTATCATCATAGGTACATTTAATTAAATAATTTTTGTTAAATTTAAATAAAATGTATTTTTTTAATTGTATTTTTAATTTCAGAGAAAACGGAGTTAAAATTGATTTTTGTTCACATAAAGGTACCGTTCCTGTTATTTGCTGTCCTCTGCAGGATAAAGAGATCGATCGAGAGGATTCTATTCGAATAAGTGTTAGAAGTAGTTAGATTTTGATAATTAGTTTTCAAATTTTTTTAATATGATTTTTAATTAAAATTGTAGAATGTGGGGAATATTATGAAGAAGCTTCTAGAACAAAGCCAAGAAAACGTAATAAAAATAATGCAAAAAAATGTGTCTCATCAATTCCCTTAATAGTCGGAGGTGAGAGAACTTCTTATGATGAATATCCAAATATGGCAGCTGTTGGTTGGACAAAACCGAATGGGAGAATTAATTTCGCTTGCGGTGGATCATTGATTAATGAACAATTCGTATTGACCGCCAGTCATTGCACGGAACATGGTGGGTAAGTTTATAAATATTTTATTTAATTTAATTTTAAAAAGTTTATTAACACCATTTCATAATTTAAATTAATTTTCTTTTAGAAAAAAACCAGATGTTACTCGCTTGGGAGCTCATTATTTAAATTCTGATGATGATTCAATCGATTTAAAAATTATTGAAGTTTTCAATCATCCCGACTACAAGGAATCAGAATATTACAATGATATAGCTTTATTAAAGCTAGACAGGTTAATAACATTCACAAAGTATATTAAGCCGGCTTGTTTATGGCCATATTCTGGTTTCGATGAAGTAGAATTAGCAACAGCGACTGGTTGGGGTCGAACTTCTTATTTAGGTCTCAAATCAAATGAATTACTTAAAGTGGACTTAGAGATTATTGATAATAAAATATGTAATAAATTATACAGCATGGAATATAAATTACCGAAAGGAATTACAAATAAACAGTTTTGTGCTGGTTATTTGGAAGGAGGAAAAGATACTTGCCAGGTAAATGTTATATGTGCGTGTAGTACATGTATGTATGTGTTTATTTTGAAACGAAGTGGCGTTCTTCAAAAAGATATCATTAATACAAGTTTTCTACACTCAATATTTTTTTTTAATGTATATTAAAAGATGTTAAAAATTCACAATTTTTATTTTAGGGTGATTCTGGAGGCCCGATTCATGTCCAAAAACCAAAATTCAATTGTGTTCCGTATGTTCTTGGGGTAACATCGTTTGGAAAAGTCTGTGCAGCCTCAAATGCACCTGGGGTTTATACAAAAATCTATGCGTATCTAGATTGGATTGAAGAAATAGCCTTTTAGTTTTAAACTAATTAAATTCGCCATATTTGTAAATAGACCAGATAAGTTAATTCAAAAAATACATTTGTATAATAATTATTATTTATGTAAGTAGTTTTTTTTAGAAATTTCAATAAACTGTTTTATCAGTAATTATAAAAAAAATATTTATTCGATTAGTTTCACCCTCTGAAGACATATTTTGGCATTAGATATTATACATTCATCGTCGATTCAATATCTATGAAATGAAATGAAATCCACTATAATTATACTACATTCAAGTTTAAGAGGAATTCTTTTACACGTTATGTAATCACTTCCACAGAACATTCTTTATGATCTTTTTAATCACTATATATCAAATATATACTTGAAATAATCTTAGAAATTTCCTATTTATGGAATGTGTAGTACATAATAATGTCTGTAGTACTTGTAAAATTCCATTAAATGTTTATATTTACAATCTCTATCGTTTTCTCATCCCCCCAGCATATAAAATAAAAATAAATATAGAAGATACTGGATATATCCCAACCTAATTAAATTTTTACCAAAGCTCAAATAAAAAATATTTTTATGATCCTAATTTAATTTCAATTCCATATGATATTTGGTATAATCCCATTCCCAGAAAGTAAAAAAAAAACCAGGGATGTCCTATGCATTTCAAAAACTATTTCTACATTTTCTTAGCGAACAATTTGAGAAAAAAATCGTAAAGTAATGTAGGTGATAATGCCTTAATATCATATTGTACGTTATTAATACAATGTACAGTACATATATTTTTTATAATCGGAACGTGTTTAATTAAATTAATATAAAATTTAAAATACTTTTTAGAACAAAGATCAAAAAACTAACATAGAAATTGAAGCAGCTCAACTTCCCAAATTTTTTTTTTATTATTTTTGAAGATAAGAATACATTATTAGAGCCTGTTTTTTGTCAAAGAATTTCAAAATCACATGCATAAACTTTCGTAACTTCACAAAAGAAAAGAGTTAAAATAATATATTAAATTAGTTTAACCATGAATCCTGGTCCTGGTATATAGGAAAAATAAGAATAGTTAAGCAATTTATAAATGAAAATATATTTTCTTTTTTATATCCTTGTTATCCTTGTTTAATGTACTTTCTTTATAATGTTTTTTTTTATTTTTTACTTTCCTTTGCCTCTACGCTGCTCATGAAATATTTTCATTTTAACTTAATCTAATCAAATATGGTTTAATAGAATATCCCCAATTTATTTAACTTATTTTGAAGAGTTTTTGTACTTTTCTTTTATATACATACATATATATACATATATATTTTTGTGCTTTTGGGGGTATAAAATTAAACAGAGAACCATTTATCCCAAGAGAACAATTCACTTTTAGGATATAAAAATAAAAATACTGTATTTATATAAAATATTACATGTTTATGTACAATTGTTCTTATATAACATATATATGAATAGAGAGATAAAATAAAAAGAAATCAAAGAAAAACATTAATAAAAAAAAAAACTTGCTAAAGAAGAACCAAAATGTTATTACCTAACATGTCGAACAAAATTTAATTTTTATGTCAGTTTTTTTTTTTTTTTTCCTATATTTCTTTTTTTGTTGATTACTTGATTAGTTATCATTATCATTCATTCTTAATTGATGAAGTAAAAATTTCTCTAAATAAAATAAGAGATAATTTTCTTTCAATTTATTTTCAACAAACAATAAAAAAAAACAAACAATTGGATGACAGGTAAGTCCTGGACAAATTGGCACGGTTTTTTTTTGTAAAGGTTTGACACTTAAGATAAAAATTCTTCTAACAAATAATGTTTCGAATACGTCTTCTAGTTTGAGAGAATTCTACTTTAACGCAATATAAATTTTGAAGATTATGAAAATTATTACAAATCTCCTTATACTTTCTTTCATTCGATATTATGGAAAATTTTAATAATTTGATTAATATGTGAAATTCAAATTCCATTAATATTAAACTAGTATTTTTTTATTTCTTTTCAATAATAAAAATTGCAATGTTACGGAACATTAAAGCCGTTTTATATGATGATTACCTGTGCATAAATATATAAATAAAAATTAATTAAAAGGAAAAAATATATAAAAATAGTTAATCAAACTTATTCGATTTATTTTTAATGTTCAAAAGAAATGTCAATTTTGTAAAAAAATCATTAATAAATGAACTAGCTTATCTAGACCAACAAAAAAATTAATGTTAATTTCTAGAGATGATAGTATAATCTGCTGTTCCTTTTAAAATTTATAAAATTTTCGATAGTGAATTGAAATACTAATGTTAGGTATTTGCGACTATTTTCCCCAAACACCACTTAAGAGTGTGTTAACCATATGTGAGAGAGACTGTTTCACCAAATACTAAGTTTGTTTTGTCAAATATAATTTGAGAATAAAACCGACGAGTATTTTAAATATTTATCTTAAAACAAATTTCAAATTAACTTAAAACTTAAAACTTTTTAATGGGATTTAAGTTTTATCGAACACAATTCTATATATATTTTATTTTACACTCGCAACTAAATTAATCAAATAAAATAGATGTAAATGATTTTTAATCATGTTTCCGGGATCATGATATTGTAATTAATTAAATCTACATTATTATGTCATTAGATAAAAACCAAAGGGACATTAAAAAAAATATCCTATCAAATATAATAGACAATAATCTGAATATATTTACAGAATAAAAAATTAATACATAGAAGAAGAAGAAGAATACGGAAATAAAAATTTATTTATTCGAGTAATGAATAACATTTATAGTGCTGGTATAGACAAGAGATACCATTCTTTTGGTAAATAAAAAAAAAAAGAAAACAGAATGGTGGTAAAAACAAAATCCCCGATATTATCAAGCTTTATTTAAAAGTAAAAATATTTTATTTTTTATTTTCTTAATCTTTAATTAAATTTATATTGAATTAGTATGAGGTGTTGATTAATACAATCTATGTGTATTTTTTTTTTTTGTAGCTGTGTCAGTTATGCTTGGAAAATTTCATGTTTTTTAATTACATTTTGTCTTTTTTAATAGTTGAATCTGAAACCTAATATAATTTGCCTCATAAGCTTACAAATCTAAGTTCTAAAAATATATAAAATTAAAAATTTTTAAATCAACTGACCGAAGAAAGTACGAAGAAAATATTTCGAACAGAAATTTCTTAAATTACGATGTCCAAGGCGTTTTAATAAGTCAACTTAGATCAACTTAATATTAATTTCGAATAATTTTTTTTGTGTACATATTGTTCAAGCAAAAATGAATTTTCATTTAATCAAATTTTATATGTATATGCAAATAAATATAATTTTATCAAATTTTAAATGATATATCTATGTATAGTGCATTATTTAAATTGAAGCGGATATATTGAATAATTTCTTTTTTTCAATTTAATATAGTTATACAACGCCTACAAATTTTACATAATAATGCTTTTAAATAAATTAAATTTTTCTTTTTTTTAAAGTCCATATTTATATTTAAAATTTCATATTGGTTATTTAATATTATTTTCAATTTATTTAATATTTACAAAAAAAAAATGTTTTTAAGAATATAAGAATTCTTTATAATACAAAATAAGAATGAATAATTTTATCCTTAGAACCATAAGAATAATATGAATTTCTATAGAAAAAAAAAAAAAAATAATAAGGAGAATTATTATTCAATTTAATTAAAAATAAAATATTTTCATTTTACTAAAATTTAGATATTCTGCATTGTCTCAAAATAAAATAATATTAAATTATTTTTAAATTATATATATTAATATTCTCTTGTGGAGAAATTTAATCAATTATATGTTTTGGTAAGACACATTACACAAAATTGGGCTGAAGGTATTTGTATCTTTTATCTTTTAAATTAAGATTCTCGTTCTCAAATATTGTACCCTTCAAAGTTATCAAGATCTTTATTTTATACCAGAACCTAATTATACTTTTGCTTTACTATCTGTTTTATATAGCTCAACATTATTATAGATGCTAAATAATTTATTTTCAGTACAACAAATTATTATATGTAGAACTAGGTATCAAAAGAATTTTTGAAATATTTTTAAAATATTAAAATATTGAAAATATTATTCTTGTTTCAAATAACATTAAGTACAACAGTCATTATTTATTAAAAATTATATTTAGAGGTGACGTGCTGAGATCTGGAAGTTTACGTATAAGTAAATCAATTTTTTGAAATACATAATTTCAAAATTAATTTTATAGAAACTTTTTTTTTTTAGCCAACATAAAGTTTTAGGTATAAATAAAATAAATAATTTTTTTTTAACTGAATATTGGTAAATTATTTTTGCAGTTAAATCACATAAATTTATGGTCATATATACATAGTTAGGTTCTGTTTTTTTTTCTTTTTAATTTTTAACAGTTAAAAGAAAAATTTATTATGTTTTATGCATATAAACAAATGCACAACAAAAAAATAAATAAAAAAACATCAACTATGTATTTATTCAGAAAAACCACCCACTCAATCATTCCTGAATTTATAGAAATTGTTAGTTAGTAGTTTGTTTTTTTTTTTTTTTTGTTTTTTTTTTTTCCTTTAAAACACATTAAACGACGTACCCACTGCATTTTCGCATAAAAATAATGTAAAATAAACATTAAACAAAAAAAAATAAAAATAAAAACTCTTTTTCCTAGTTTAGATTTTTGTTCGTAATTCATAGCCAATTTCCATTTATGTTGTATATGCAAATCAAAAAAAAAATTGTTTTTCTTTTTTTTTTTTTTTTTAGTTTTATGTTGTTACGCTGCTAAAGATAAAGAACTATATAGCATTGGTCATTGGTCATCAGTTAGTTAACAATGACAATAGCGTAAGGTTTATGTAAAAATTGTTAATTCTAGTTTTTCTATTTAGTTTTTTTTTTTGTAATTTTACGAGGAATAACTAAATAAATTTGAGATTATATCAGCTTTAAAAATATTTAAATGCGAAAAAAAATTCTATTTAATACGTGTACATAAAATCTATTCTATGATTCTATAGATTATGAATGAAAATTTTCTTTGTAGTTACAGCAAAAAAAATATTTGATGAAAATATAAAAGAGTTAATTTTTGGATCAAAAGGAAAAAAAAAATCTTAGTTTCTGATAAAGATTTAAAAGAAAAAAAGCTTCATAATTGCTTATCATTCAGATGACGATATAATCCCCAAAAAACATTAGAAAATGAGAGAGAACGAGAAAAATTCTTCACGTAATCACCAGCACCGAATTAAAAGACATTTTTAGTTTTAAAAATGAAGTTTTGTTTTTAATTACTTTCGTCTAAGATAAGGAAAGAATTTCAAGCCAAATGAATTCGCATGTCCAGCCCGAGATTTAATCTTAGATTGTATAGAAGTTGTAAGATATTGATAATACCATGCGTCGTAATCACGATTTGATATTTTTTGAATGACTTTAAAATAAATTAATTCTAAAAAACTAGACTAATTCTAAACTAAACAAATTGTTCTCCTAAATTTAAAATTCAAATTTACCAAACTGCCTACGTCAAATAAAAAATAATAATGCATCAAACAAAGTATAAAGTATCTTAAAATCCATAAAAAAAAATAATTTTTTTTTTTTCCTTACTTTAAATTCATTCCAAATAAATACAATTAAGGATTTCCATTATTGCTATTAAATGTAAAACTAAAATAGATTTTTATCATTTTTGAAATGAATTGAAATGAATTGTTTCTAGGAAGTTAATAAAAATTTGTTTGTTTATATAAACATATATGTATAATTTTTTTTTCTCTTACTCTCTTTATTATTGTTATTATTTTGTTTTTCAGCAATATGTTGTAACTGAATACCAAGTGAAATTTTTTTTTCATTTGTTCAAATTAAATTTTCCGCAGTGAAAATTTAATTAGGTTTATAATTCAATTTTTTTTTTTTTTTTTGTAATTATAGGATTGAGGAACTTCTATTAATATAAGTTTCATAATCATTTTATTTTCATTTTTTAGCGGATTAATTTGAATTAAATATGCCTACAATAATGAATTATGCCAAACATGTATATATTATATTAAAATTTGAGTTTTGACTAAGCACACTATATATCAAAACATTGATATAATTTCATAATATCTTTGAATAAATACTTTGTTCTTCTTCTAGAATATTATTTGAGTCTTCTATTTATTCTAAACTTCTGTAAGTAAATTATTCCTGTTTTTATACTTTAAAATCTCAAAAAGAGGTAATGGTATATATAATGTTCTAATCTACTATGCATCTCAAGCTCTTAATTAGTTCTTCACACAGATCGACTGATATTATAGAAAAAAAATGTTAAATCTGACATGAGTCGTCAATAACTTTCTTTTACGTAAAATTGTAACATGTTGTAAATTTTATAATTTACAGATACTTTTTTTTTAATTATTTATTTGAAACATTTTTTAATTAATAATAAAAATAATTTTTAGAATTTTATCTGTAGATTTTGGTTATTTAAAATATAAGTTTGAGTAAAAAAAAAATACTGTCAAAGACATATTGAGGAAATCTAAAGAGAATTCACCAATTTTCTTTTTTGCAAATAACAACATCTAATTTGGAATATATATAACAAACAAACAAAGAAACAAACGAATAAATACTTAAATGAATGACAAAAACCAAAAACTTAGAATTATTATTATATCGTCGTATACATATTTTCTAATAAATATTTTAACATAACTAAAATATTTATTGGTCCACATGGTGATATAACACCAGTCTCGAAATGTATGCAACAAGCTTTTCTTTTTATTTTTTTTTATTTATTTTTTTTATTTTCGTATAAATGTGTATTAAAAATAATAAAAATGTATGTGGTATTTTAGGTCCAATGAATTATTATCAAAAAAAAAAAAAAAACGAACCAGTTAACAATAATTTATTGCATTTTCCACATGGACATTTTTTTTTACTTTACCATTTTTATTTTACTTTATTTTTACGTTTAACGAGAGTAAAAATATAAGTATAAAAAATATAAAATAAAAAAAAAATTCAGAATTGTATTTTTAAATGATTTATTATTTTTATACAATTTTTTTTTTATAAGTCGAATGCATTAAAAGCTTTTGTCCTCTATATATGAATAGGTTTTTCTGCAGTAAATAAATTTTTGAATTGAAAATTGTTTTCTTTGCGCCTTTTTATTTTGTTTGTTTGCAAAAAATGTGTACACATAGAATGTTTTTTGAGGGAAAACTTTTTACTTGTTCTTTTTATTTTTTTATTTTAATATAAAATATTTTAATTATTATTTGCAAGTTAAGTCCTTTTTTATGTTTTTGTTTCAAAAATTTTACCATAAAGGATGTGATGTAATAAGAATAAAGCTTTTGTAAAACTTGTTCTGAAAAATAATTGATCAGAATATATTCACACTAAACATGATTTTATGAAGCTTTTAAGCTAGATTGATCTTCCAGTATCAAGAATATCTATCGCTTCGATGTTCATATTCTATGAAACAAAATTTTGCAAAATACATGTATATATAAGCTTTAAATATTTTAATATTTTCTGCGCCAAAAATTACATTATAAATACGCTTTTGTTCTATAAATACCTTTTCCATGCATATTCCTCGATCTAGGTGGCGGTCGCGGAGGTAAAGGTGGTCCTTGATCCTCTTCTGAAGTACAACCATCTACAATTTTAACCGCCGAATCAGTTCCATCACTGTAGACTTCAATTCGGCTGGAATAGTCTTGATCATCTTCGGTAGTTCTTTTCATATTTTTTCCTCCACCTCGCATTACGATTCGCCTTTGCTGATGAACTAAATTTATTCTGGAATAAATATAACAAAAAAAATCATTAAGTAATAGTAAGTTAAGAAGTTTTTAAGAAAGTATTTGGGAGAAAATCTATACCTTTCTACAGATACTAAATTTTCGAAATTTTAAGAACATTTCTAACTATTAAGTTAATTGGTTTGAAGCTTTATCCAATGAATTACGTTCGTAATGTTTTCATATAAGTTTCCAAAAATCTTTAAACATTAAAGAAAACTTTAAATACTTCCCATATAAAATAATAATTTTCTTATATTAATTAAAAATCCCTAACTATATATGCTTGAAAAAATAAAATAAAATTCTCATTCCATTATAGGATTTTGTATAATTATTATTACAAGCAAGAAAATGATAAAAGAAAAATACTATACACAGTAATAATAATTAAGTTGTAATCGCATACTTATTTTTTCTATTATGATGTTTACATTTATTAATTTGACTATCTTCACTACTGCTTGGTATATTTGAATCATCAACCAAACGTGATGAACTGCGTCCATTTGTATCTTGACTATCATCATGATTTTTACATTCACAATCATCAACTGAATCATCTAAACTTTGATATTGATGATGGTGTTGCTGCATTTGTTGATTAGGAGGTTGTTGATTAGATTGTTGCTGTTGATTGGGTTGTTGTTGTTGTTGCTGTTGTTGTTGCTGTTGTTGTTGCTGTTGTTGCTGTTGCTGTTGTTGTTGGTGTACTGTTACAGCTACATGAGTTTCACCACTAATTTGTCTATTTAAATTATTCCCATTATCATTATTTTCATCCGAATGGTTTAATAGCATACTCTGTCTGTGATGATGATGCAATGGATGATGATGATGACAACCAATAATTCTATTATTTGAATGATAATGAGGTGTTTGAAGATTATTTAAAGGTTGTTGCTGCGGTGCATGAGCATAATGATAATGATGGGTGCACGGACATGTCGTTTCAGTTGCTGTTGATGGCGGCAACGGTTGTGATGTCGTTGTTGATGCTGGTGTTGTTATTTGAGACATAATATCTAATGTTGCAGCATTTGGACAATGTTGCATTGTGGTGTGATGATGATGAACACCATTAGTATCAACAATTAAATTACCAGTTACTGATACAACTGTTGATACAGATGCATTTAATATTGATTCATTTGGGGTTGTTGAAAAATTTTTTATTTCATTTAATTGCGAGGTCATTTTAATTCCATTTGATTATTTTTTTTTTTTTTTTGTTTTTTAATTTTTCTTTACATAATTCTCAAAGACGTAGATTGCAATATCATTTTATTGGAAAAATAAAAAAAAATTCATTATTATTGGTAATTTTATATAATAAATTTCTGGTGCATCATCAAAGTGATTTGTTGAAAATCTGTAAGAAGAAGAAAAAAAAAAATGTAGTTAATTAAATATACAACATCTGCTCTTATCATGGTTGTAACTAACCAGATTTGCAACAAAATATTTATATTTTTTTTAATTTTATAAAATTTGTAATGTTTTAAAAAAAAAACTAACTATCATTCAACTAATTGAAGAAAATAAGGAAATAGATTAGAATTTTTTTGTCTGGTTAGGGCTCTTAACAAGGTATCAAAAATATGCTTAAATTCCCGTATTCGCATTTGAAAAGGGATTTTTTATTAAGGATCTCATTGAATTATACAGTCTGTCATTATTTTATTGTACAAAATACTGAACTATAGCTCCTTTGTACTGAACTGTCCTCAAAACTATCCATTTTTTTATCAACTTGTGATATCTTAAAACCTACTATGACTAGTTTGGCGCAAAAAATAAAAAAAAATAAAATAAAATAAAAATAATAAAATTTCTATACAGTAAAACAATAGCAAAATATTTTTTCTGAAAACAACTTCATTTATTTTGCTCCAATAAAGTTTAATAAAGGATGCTGTGTTTATATCAGTTCATCTCTGTAATTTTTCTCTAAAAAGCTAATTCTGTACTTGCAATCCCATAAATATTTTTAATGGGCATGTGATCGGTATGTTGAATTTAGTACCATAGAATTTAGATCACTAAATGGAATATTATATGTGTCAATACACATGCTTGATGCAATCATTAAATGCTTCATAGTGAATAAAAATTTCCTTTAAATGCTTCCTAGTCAATAATGAATTCCTTTAAATGCTTCTAAGTGAATAATGAAATCATTAAATGCTTCAAATTGAATATTGCGTAATACCTAAACAAAAATAATGTCACTCAAAATATTTCAATACAGACAATACCAACAAAAAATGAAAAAAAAAAAAATTTGTTTATCAACTTTTGTTTATTTTTTGCGTTGCAAATGTATAAACTGCAACTACCTCTCACGTGCACATTAAAACCGTATATTAGATATGTTAACAAAATTTGTTATACAACTCGTTCTGTATTTACACAAAAACACATAGACACTTGTCAATATATATCACTCGACCTGCGGTCTCGTGATATAAGTATTGACTCTGGTCAATATGTTTTTGTGTATACACAACTCGTAATTAATAACAAATTTAGTTAACATATATAATAATCTACTATTAAATTCCCATTATATCCTTTAATGGGAACCCCTTATTAGTTTGAAATTTGTACCCTGTGGCTCAATATGTGTACAAAATCTCAATATGCAAACATAATAAATTGTTGCATCTCAGCATAATAAGAGAATACCTAACACTTATACGCAACTTTTTTTTAGTAAGCAGCAATTTAACAGAAAGACTACATAGTCTAATTAACAGAATTATTTTGTTAAAAATATACTTTGTACAAAAAAAAAAAAGGCGCTTAAGTAAATTTGAGAAAACCTTTTTCAGGCATGAATAAATACAAAAATTTTCTAAATTAAAAATTCTATTTTAAATAATAATATTTTCTTGTTTAAATCTCATTTATTTTTGAACCCTATGTTTTTTTAGAGATGATTTTATAATGCAATCTTTTTATCTGTTGAAAATTTTTATTTAAAATTTTTTTTTTCATCAAAATTTTATAAACGGTAAATTAACTTTTACAATATACCTAATTTATTTAAACACATGTAATTGAAAAATCGTTTTTTATTTTTATAATAAATATAAGTATGTTTCTTTTTATAAATTTTCACATTCAACCGTGACAAAATAATGTATGTAAACACTTGACAAAACTGTTTTTCATGCTTTTAGGAAAATAAAAACCTAACTTAAAAATTGATTCAATTGATGTTCGTGCTTCTTCACGAAATCTTTTATGTTGGATTTTTTGATGTCAAGGAATATTCTAAAAGTAACTATTTTAAAACTTTTTTAGCAAAGGAATTCATGCTTTGATAATCTATTTAAGGCTGTTTTCAATCAAAATTCAAAACCAGCCAAAGATCTAAATAATTTTCATATAAAATTCACATATTTTAAACTTTTTTAAGATGTAACGGATTCTGATGCAAATTAGTTTATTGGATATATTTCAATTAGAAGATCTTGAACCTCGATTGTTACCAAGTATTCGGAATTGGATCTGGATTTCGATGAAAATTGTTATATTTGTATATGGTATAGTTTATCGTATTGGTATATAAGTGGTATTGAAATGTTGAGAAACGGTGCCCATTCTTTATTTATAACGAATTGTTTTATATTTTTTGCCTAAAAGTGTCTTTGATAGTGTCTAAAAACAGAAAAAGAAAATTTTGGAGCCATATACTTTAAAATAACCAGAATATACACAAAATTTAGAGAATACACATGAATTCCAAGTTCGAGTTATTATTTTCAACAATTTTTTTTTTTATAACATTTTTCCTCACATTTTGTTTTTTTTTTCTCGTCATCAGACTTAAAATTGTGAATATACCCAAACTTTAATATATACTTTCAGTACATATATATATATATATATATATATATAATATATATACATAATGTATGAAAAATAAGAAAAATTATTTTATATTGAACGAAAAATGATTCTACCCCATTCTTCTTATTCTTGTCTATGGTGATGCTAACAATAATAAAAAAAAAAAAAAATAATAATAAAATGAAATAACATTTTCTTAGAAAATAACAGAAAAATGAAAAACGAAAAAAAAAAAAAAAGGAAAAACAAGAAATATATCCAATTTTAAAAAATAATATATGTCCCAGATTTTTTTGATGTTTTGCTTATTTCAATAGTCTCACAGGTGTTCAATGGCATTATATATTATTTAAAAAAATAAAAAAAAAAAAAATGTTTTCTATATAAAATTGTTATTTCGATCAAAAAACATTAATAATAAAGTGTAAGGTAGGTAGGTATACACGTATATATAACAACAAATATTTATCTTGAATAGGAATTTTCCCCAAAAAATATAAAAAAAAAAATAAAATAAAAATAAAATAAAAATAAAATATCCTTTTATACAACGAGAACAACAACAACAAGAAAATATAACATGAACTACATAAAATTTGATAAATACATGAATGGAAAATTTCAATTTTTCAAATGTTATTTTTCACATCACTTATTTTAATGACATAATAGGAGAGAAGAAAAAAATTCGAAGGAAAATCTATACATAGATAATATATGCTTAGTATACATAAAATAGCTTGATAATTTCGTAGCTATTTTTTTTTGGCAAAATTCAAAAAAAATTTAAAAATAAATACTTATGTCCTAATAATATATTTTCAAGTTTTGTAACTTTTGAATATGATGAATGCAATATGATGAATGCTTTTAAAACGGAATGAATGCACCGGCAGCATATTTTTTAATATATATTGTCACACTAAAAACAAAACATTGATGAATATAATTCAATAAAAATCAAACCACCCCACATCTTTGTAGAAAATCTCAAAAAAAAATATATTGTCAAAAAAAAAGATTTTTTTTTTTGGCCACTACTGTCTTCAATTTTGATAAATGCCAATAAATTTGTTTTTTATTTTTTTTCTAAACAATTTCTACAAATCTTTTATATATAAGGATAATGGTGTAAAAATAAAAATAAACTTTAAAAAACAAAAAAAAAAAATTAAAATATAAATCAAATAAAATAATATTAAATATTTGTGAAACATAGATTTATATTATATGAATATGATTTTAATATTTAAAAAAAATCCTTTTTATTAAAAAAATATATTTTTTCATATTTAAAAAGTAAACAGGGGTTAATCGATTTTAGATTGAAAAACTCGTATACAAGCATTAAAATTTCTTTTCTTTTCTTTTTTTTTTTGTAAGGATTCCAATCACGTGAAAGGAGCTCTAAAATGATATTATATATGTTTTTTTTTCTATACTACTTCTATTAAAATGTCCTTAACACATGACGTTTAACTATAGAATAAAGAGAAAAAAACATATATGTAATGTAATATTCAACTTTAATATTGTAAGGTTTCAAAAATAAATCAGAATTTACCAGAAAATAATCATGAGAGAATGAGATGAGCGGGAGAGGGGGAAACTTGAACAGTTTAAAAATATAATTTTTTTTTCTATTTTTTTAAATGGATTTTAAAAAGCAATCAGGTGAAATTTTAGTCAACAATTTTGTTTAATTCATTCTAATTTATGATAGAACTTCTTAGACTTATTAAAGGGTGAGTAAATCCAGTACATTGACATTAAAATTATATGTATACTTTTCATGTAATCATTATAATAAGCTTCTATCGATATAAAATGAACATCTATAACCGAAGGATTATTTTATTTTTTTCAGGACATAAAATCTATTCAAAATTTTAAGAACAAGTATATGTTTAGAATATTTCAAAAATATCCCATAAAGATCTAAAAATACAGATTTAAAAGAATTTGTTCTTTCTTTAGGGTACTCCAGAGTTATATTTAATTTTAATTTAAGAATTTTTACAAAATACTATATAGTATACATCGAAATACTCAAAATGTATACATCGAAATACTCAAAACACAACTCGAAAATCTTTATCTTTATCGATCCTTTTTTAGCACATAGAACTAAATTTTCCATAAAAAAAAAATTGAAATCTCATTCAACACTTTCCTTGATATTGAAATTAATGTTTAGTTATTTTATGTACATTTTAAAATATATGTATACATCTACAGAATCGAAGCATAAAGTCATACAATTTCAGTTTCAAAAAAAATATAAAGAAAACCCACACATAAATTACTCAATTTAAACAATTTAATTTTGATTGATTGGATTTTGATTGAAAATCTTGTTCTATTCTTTGTAATGTAAATTGCTCTTTTGTGCTCTACGATATGTTTTTCTTTATCCGTAAAGAATTTTTCATAAAAAAAAAAAAAAACAAAATTATAAATGAAAATACGAAAAAAAAAAAATAAAGAAATATTCAAAAACAGAAAATCAAAGTATTAAAAGCAAAGTTAGAACAAGTACACATAATGCTTTTGAATAATTTAGCATACAGATATTTCATATAAATTTTTCAAAAAAAAAAATAAAAAAAATTATATTATGATGCCTGCCTGCCTATAGGTTAATTATTTGTTTTTGTAAAAAATTTTCAATATATGTAAAATATTTGATATAATTTGTGACCCACTATGGTTCTTTTATACTCAGAAAAAAAAAGTTTTATTTTTTTTCTAACATGAAAAGAAATCTACAAAAAAATTTACAACATTTTAATTTGAATTGAATTGATTTTTTATTATGTTCTATGATTTTTCTTTTTCATTATTATGTTATATAACCTTTCAATATTGTAGAGTTCAGAATTTAGATTGAATCTAGAAAATTGATAGTTAACATGGAAATGGTGAATGAGTGGAATGCGATCGCAAGGTTTAAAAAATGAAAACTTTTTATTTTACATTTTAAGCTGTGAAATATTTTTACCAAAAAACTATACTTCAAATGGAGATGATCTTAATTCTTTTTAGTCAAATTGATTTCAAACCTAAACATACATAACTATATATATTTATGCTGATGTATCTTTTTCTTATTCAATGAATTGAAATAAGAAATCACCTCAATTTATTTGTATATTTTTTAATAAAAATAAAAAAGAAAGAAATTTATTATTTTTATTTTATTTTTAAATTAACAAATTGATGATGCGATTGTCCTTAGCACTATGTAATATTGCATCATAATTCATAAATATAAAATAAAAAAAAGTTATCTTCAGTTTATTTATGCTTTCAAAGTGTAAATTTAAGCGTTAGAATAAGTGTATAAATAAAATATGTGATAAGAGTTTGTTGAGGAAATTATGCAAATTACAGCTTCATTCATATTTCATAATCAAGATAAATTCAATAGTTCTAGTTGGTAGTTAATTAAAAATTTTAAAATCTATAATTGTGATTATAGAAAGTCGCTAATATCTAAGGTTTTGACAGTCTATATTTAAAGATTAAAAATAAAATACGTATTAGCTAAAAAAAAATCAATGCTTATACCTTAAAGTATAATAAAAACCCAATTTACTAAAATAGTAAAATTGTTAAACATAATATCATAACTAATTGGAAACTTAGAAATTGGAGATAAAAGTATCGTACAAAAAAAATTGATACATAAATTTCATAGTAGAAAATTATATTTAAAAGTTTATTATCGCAGCATAAATATGCTTTTTAATGGTGTTTTTTTTTTTTTTTTTTATATTATTTTTTAAAAAAATATCCATCATTTTTTTTTTTTTTCAACAAAAAATTTTATTTATAGTCAAATATGTAAAAAAAAATTATTGTTATTAATTAAAGAAGATTGTGTGGCACCATTTATTTTAAAATAGCATTAAGAATGATGAGTCATGAATTATGAATCATATGCATTATCCATTAACTAGCCCACTAACGACTATTATTGCATATGTATATATAATATAGGTACATTGTATATCTTCTGACATTTATGATTCTAATATTTTCATTTCAAATTTTCAATGAGATAATTTTATGGAAAATTTCGCAAACATTTATAGTCGTTTGTAACATATAATATTCCGTATAGAAAAGAGAAGATAAAAAAATTGTTTACCACATTCGCCAGTGATTCAACAATTATTACTTAAATTGCTTGCTGGTATTTTTACCAAAAAAAAAAAAAAATTAAGATATTTTACAAAAGTAATCAACAAAAATATCATTAGAAAGATAAACCTTATACTTCTATATTTAAAAAAAACACACGAAGCAGTCATAGGAACTGCCGAAAGAAGTTTATACTTAAAAGCTTTAAACTATGTTGCTATGACTGCTTCGTGTGTTTTTTTTTCATGTTTTAATCAGGGAAGACCGTAACCATAGCTCCCTATCCAAAATTTTTGGTCAGGTAATTCCACCCTCACATCCGCCCTCACTTCTGCCCTCACTTCCGTCTTCACTTCCGCCCTCACTTCCGCCCTCACTTCCGCCCTCACTTCCGCCCTCACTTCCGCCCTCACTTCCGCCCTCACTTCCGCCCTCACTTCCGCCCTCACGTCCACCCTCACTTCCGCCCTCATTTCCGCCCTCACTTCCGCCTTCACTTCCGCCCTCACTTCCGTCCTCACTTCCGCCCTCACTCCCTCCCTAATTTCCGCCCTAACTTCCGTCCTCCCTTCCGCCCTCTCTTCAGCCCTTACTGCCGCCCTCACTTCCTTCCTTTTTTTGGACAGGTAATCTTTATTTCACCGGACCAACCTATTTTGAATAATAAATTTTAGTTTTTAAATAATTTGTAAGAGAAAGATTTTTAAAAAATAATTTGAATTTTAATTTTTCGCGCCAAATTATTTTGTTTTTATAATTGACAAATAATTATTGAACTACCTAATTTGAAAAAAAAAATTTAGTTTTAAATAAATAATTTGTAAACGAAAGATTTTTAAAAAATAATTTGAATTTAAATTTGTTGCGCCAAATTATTTTGTTTTTATAAATAACAAATGATTATTGAGTGGACTCATTTTTATGAGTATTCAAACGGTACAGCATGTCGCTTTTTTTTCGAACTCGAAATTCGAATGAGTACAATAATTTTTACCCCCTACAGAATTACTCAATTATATCTTACAACGCGCCTAAAGAAGTATAAACTTCAAAAAACCAAAAAGAACCAGCAAAAAGTCGTATTTCATTACTGGGAACAAATTAACGATTCCTGTTTCATATATAAAAAATAATATTGACTTTGACATAATGTTTGATAAGCAAATAATAATTTTAATTTTGAGTCCTTTGTAATTAGTATTCCTTTGAACATAAATCCAGACGTTTGTATATATTTTTTTTTTTTTTCTAAAATAAAAGGATTTGGTGAAACATTTTTTTACACCTAATCCGGAAACATCAAAAATGAATAATTGTTTTTTCATATGAAAAATAAAAACATTTATATTATGGAAATAAAAATATGTTTTTTTTTTGAATAATTGGTAATCATTTTTCTTTAGACGTATATGTTAAATTTAATGACAAACCCCCATCTACGTTTTTTTTTAATTCTAGAAAAATAATGATTCACTTAAAAATTAGTTAAGGTCTTACAATTAATAAAAGCATGAAAATATAAAAATGTATTATAAAAAAAAATATAATAATTTAAGATATTTTTTTTTATGTTATTGTTACCCTTTTTTTTCAATTATGAAAATCATTCTTTACATATTTCTAACAATTAAAAATCATTACAAGAAAAAATAACAAATGGTCAGAATTTGGATTTGAATAAGAACCAATTAATAAAATTTCAATTAATTTATCTATTTTAATTCTAACATATTATTATTGTTATTATGTGTAGTGTATCGGACCGCATATGGGTTTTATGAGAATTAAGACATTTATTCATTTTTAAAATATGGAGAAAAAAATAACTACTTAACAAAAATAAATTATTTGTCATAAACTTTATGCTAAAGTTTAATTTTAATCTTTATTGAGAAATATAAGTATTCTCTTAATTTAGAATATTTTGCCGTTAGATGGATTAAAATATTGTCTGAACTATATCGAACTTTGTTCCAATTTAAGTTGTTAAACATGCGAATCTTATTAACAATATAGTCAATACTGAAAGCAGTACGTGCCTAAATTTTTGACCGCAACTTTATAATACTTGAAAAGATATTATTAAATAATTTTCGAAAATAAAATGAACTTTTATAACAAAAAATATTAATATTCCAATGCAATACTTGTGGTACTATCTGTGAATAAAATGTTAAAAGTTCAGTATAATTTAATATAAGGGTTTATTTCTATTAATTAGTTGTTGTATATACACACAAATTCTTAGTCAAGAACAATAATTCGAAACATAAATAATTTATGTTATAAAATTTATTAAAAAAAAAATTCTCGAATTTTCCTCCAGGCGAACTGTATTAAGATAATAAACACAATATGTAAATCGTTGGTTAAATTAACCCAAGTGTTTTAATAATTAGGTTTAAAATTGACCAACCTTTTATAAATAATTTTACCACTAAAAATATTTTTGGTTAAAAAATTTTATAAAATAAAAAAAAAAAAGAACAAAAAAACTAAATCATGAAAATTGAAACAATTTATGAATGGAAATAGTTTTCTATTTCTCGGTTAAAACCAAAAATTTCAAATTCATATTTAATTTATTTTATTTTATTTTTATTTTTATTTTTTTTTCACTCTAATGAATGAATTTATATTTAATTGGGTAAAAATGTCAACGAAAACTATTTAAGTCATATATTTTTCATAGCTTCCTTAGTCCCCTCCTGCTATTTATATAGAATATCTTTAATATAATAAGTATGATAAAACCAAAAAAATCATGTCTATAATAAATATATGGTATATATATTTAATTTTTTTTTTTTGGTTTTTAATCAGAAACAAATCAATAAAACTTTCATCCATTTGTTTTTAGATAAAAATGAAGATTAAAATGAAATAAATTCAATCTGAATTTTCTTTATAGGAAATTTCTTTTAAATTCACAGAATTAAAAATGATAAGAATGAAATATTCTTGGCAATTTATTTTAACTTGTCTGATGAAATACATAACATTTATTTCTCGGGCAAAAGGCATCGTTTTTCCATCTTCAATGTCTAGAGAACGTGTAGAATGAAAATACGTAAAAAAATAAATAAAAAAAAAATTATATCAACCAACCTATCGATACAAGATATAAATATATATATTTCAGAATACATCAAACTGGATTTATTTCAATGTTAAATTCTTTCAAATGCCTCTTTGTTGACATATCAATCTTATATATGTAGATTTAGTACACAGCATTTTGGTACATTTTGTCAAGAAAGTAATCTGTGTGACAAGTTTAAATTATTAAAGTTGTAGGAAACTGTAATCCTATTTATCTTCATCGTTATTAATATTTTTTATTTTTTCTGGCGTGATTTTCAATATTTTTGAAATTTAGGATAAAATGTGAATAAATTAATTACATAGAGCCTGTACAATTGGCCTCGAATTTGTACAATTGGCCTCGAATCCTTTTAGATTTCGGTTAAATAAAACCAAACATTTCAATATTATATATTGAGAATTTAATATTTTCGAAAATGTTAAAACAAACAAAAAAGGTTTAAGTTACAAATAAGTTTTCCTTGTAAATTCTATGGTTACGGCAAAAAATAAACATAATTCAAGTAATTTACAACATTTTTATATAAAATAAAGGATTTAGGTTTTGAAAAGTATCTTCCTGATATGCTTTTCTTTATTGCAAAGATTTTTCTTTAACTTAAAAAAATAAAATAAAAATGAAAATCTGAATGAAAAATTTCCATACTTTGGACCACCTACATATTATATTAGGTATAAAATTGTTAAAAGGTGTTAAAAATATTTCAAATCGATATCTTTTAATATCTCAAATATATTAAGAATGCCGTACATATCGACGAAGAAATAAAAAAAAATAAAAAATATATAAAGTATTACGTATATTTGAATAAAATGAAATAAAAATAAGAAAAAAAAATTCCAATGAGATAAAATTTATTTTCTAATAAAATATTGGGTAGAACAGGAGAGAACCAGATATAAAAATTAATCCTATTTTATTACAATTTCTATATATACATATATTTCTTAGTACTATATATAGAAATGAAGAAAATTAATTAATTGAAGACTTTATAAAGAATCTATTTTTTGTTTCTTCCAATTTTATTCTTCTATTTTTTTATTGTTCATCATTGAGATTTTTTTCCAACCACTAAAGAAACATTGATAAAACAAATAGACCAGCAATGTTGAAATAAAACCTCTACAGTTCAATTTAAAAATTAAATAAAATTCCATCACTCCGTCACTTGCATACGATTCCCATTTTTCTTCTATGATTTTCCAATTTATTTTTCTTTATAGTTTTATATTATCATAATCTGGAAGGCTGACAACAATACTATTTATGTCGCTCAAAAGATCAAATACTACCGAAGAAAGTTTAGAATCCAAAATGATCTATTTTATAATAATACTAGGAAACTATTAGTAAAAGTACTTGTAAATAGAACTTATGTAGGTAGGTTTATGAAATTTTCCTACTTATAGCGAATATAAATAGTTTAAGATAAAAATATGATTTTATAAAAAGAACTTCAAGAATAAAGAATTTGAAAATTCCTTATACTGAATATTTATTCAAGAGACCTACCTGTACACACATACAGAATGTGTTAAAATGAAGTGAAAAATTTTAAAGAAAAACTCTAAATAATAATACTTCATTATTTCAGAATTTTCATCATAATTGATGTTCAAAATAATGATTTATGTTTCCTAGCAATTAATCTTACATTTATATATATTTGTTATTAGAATATACCTGTATTGAATTTCATATCAATTAAAAATGGCTTAAATTTCCATAAAATTTTTATAAGTTTTTTTTTTTTTTCTCTATCTTATATTTTCTTTTAAAAACAGAAATAATCTTTTTATAAACTTTTTATTTATGTATTATGCAAAATTGAGTTTTTTCATATTCAAAATTTATAGATTTTATTTAGTTTTTCAAAGTTTCAAGTCTAATATCATTAGTATATGATTGTATATAAGGTTACTGTTTAATATAATTTTGTTTAGAACTCTGATGCAAAACTATTTGGGTATTAAATCATAAAAGGCTTAAAACAAATTTTATTGTTTACTAAAATCATAAGAATATAAATAATTATTAATTAATGATATTGTATATATAGCTTACACTTTTATGGATTTAACGTAAACAATAATTTTGTGAACGGTGAGCTGTATTTGCAACTAGATCTAAATATTTTCTATGAAATCATAATTAAAACAATTCTGTAAAATTTCCAGATTTCTACTTTCTCCAAGTCATCATCGGGAAATTTGTATTGATTAATTTCTAAAAATTTCCGGCCACAATTATTATATATGTGTTTTGTTTTTTTTTATAATTAAAACTAATAACTTTTTTTTATACTTGGTACATTTGATCATTAATCTAACCTACTAAATAATTATGGTTTAATAAAATAATATGAATATAAATATAGAAAGTTCTAAATATTTATCTAGCGAACGATAGTTAAAGATCAAGATGCACAAATTAAGTTTTGTGTATGCAGTTAGTCTCATTGAAACTAAATCTTAAATGGCAAAAATCTGAAAATTATTCTGTTAAATGTTCCCATTAACCGGCTTTGATCTCACACTTTTTAAACTAGTTTAGTTCTGTGGAATTCGTTTAGTCTGATTTTACTATTAAAATTTGCCCTTCTACCTTTTTCGATGAAATTTTTAAATACAAAATTTTATTTTTATTTCAATATTAACACTAATAAATTTGATTAAAGCATGAAATAAAAAACTTCAATCTTTAAAATTTCAATGACCCATCATTACATTTTACTTTTTGCAAACTAATTTGTTAAATATTAACCTAAAAAAAAATTTTTTTTATTACTAAAAGTTTTTCTTTTTAGCAAAAGTAATAAAAAAAAATACTCTCAGTTAGTGTTAAGTTAAATAATGCTTATGAAGCTCTAAAAAAAAAAAAATTTTAATACCATTTTTAATACCCATTTTTTATGAACATTTCCTACATAGTTTTTTTATGCTCCTAGAAAATTGCCTAACCACATTATGAGAAATTATACATAAAATTTTTCTTAAAAGTACTTTCTTATTATTTAACATACGTACTATAAGTATATTCATAAAATAAAATAAAAAAAAAAAAAAAAAATTTTTAAGTAAAAACTACTTATTAATATGGTTATAATATGTTACGATATAAATAAAGTATAATAGCTTTAATAAATGTAATAATAGTGATATAGGACATAAGGGAATTTATATAAATATGTATACTGTATAGTATATATATGTACGTTAATATGTATATATATATATATATATTTGAGACTATATGTAATATACAAATGTACATATTCAACAGGACTTCTTTGGGAACATTACACAAGAAGATAGAGAATAAAAAAAAAATAATTTAACAAAATATATGTACATATTATAGAAACCATAATGATTTTTTTATTATACATATTAAAAAGTATAAAATATGTAGGCACCTATAAACAGTTACTAGTAAGTAACTACCATATATTATTATTTTTATATTTTTATAGAAAAGAGCCACACCTGTTTAAGTTCTAATTTTTTTTTTGTTTCTTAAGATAACCATAGACCCTACGACAGTGTCCTAACTTTTAAATATAAATATTATATATGAACCTTAATCATAAAATAAAAAAAAATAAAAAAATAATGCTCTTAAGCACAAAATAATATTTAAGAATGTATGTATATTATATCTAGTGTAATAGACAAATATTTTATTTATATAACTAGTATATTACAGTCGAATAACAATAATTGATAATAAAAGTAGTTTATTAAAGTTTAAAACTTCTATACTTCGGATTTATATTAATTATTTTCACAAATTTTTACACTTGACATTAGTAATTTCAATTAATAAAACTCTCTTCGATCATCCATTGAGCCACTTAAAAATATTTTTCCCAAAACAGCCATACTGAGCAAGGGACAGCAAAATTGTCTTAAATGAAACTGAAGACTTTACATCTCGGTCTTTTAAATTCTCACTGATTTAAAGTATTATCATGATATGATATAATAATCGTTTAATTTTGATTATTTGTGATTCGATACGAATCTTAGACGAATTAAAAAATTCTATAAATTTGGACGTCACATAAAAATATATGTATGTACATGTAAAAGATAAAAAGAAAACATTAAATTGTTTAAGTAGAACTTATATAGAAATATTTATTCCGGCATCTTTGTTACATCCTTTCTTTTTTAAGCCATCATTGACTGGGAAAAAAAAGGCAAAAATTAAAATTACATAACGTATAACATTTAATACCAGAGTGTTGTTTATTTATTTATTTTATTTTATTTTTTTGAGAATTTAGAGGCTGCTGATTCTATGAAAAAATCTTCGGCTTTTCATTTTGTTAATTTTTTTTTTTCTTCATACTCTTTTCTTTTTATGGAATTGTTTCTATTTTATAATTTAGTTTTATGGATTTTTTTTTTCATTATAATAATAGTGTTAACAGTGTGTATATATTTTAAGAGATTTTATGTTTTGGGATTTAAGAATTTGATATTTTTCTATTAAGTTTATTATTTATTGAAAAAAATGTTAAAAAAAAAAAATAATAAATGAAAATATGGGTAGTTAGTTATTAAGAATAAAAAAAATAATAATAATAATAATAATAAATAAATAACTTAAAAGATTATTAATTGAAAAAAAATATATATTTTAGTACTTATGAACAAAAAAAAAATTGTTTTTAAAATAAATTGCAATATAAATTTTTTGATATGAATAAAGAGAAAATTATTCATGTAATTCTATGTACATTAGACTGATTCATTTTTGAGGTCATGTTGAGATTTTCTTGCCGCCCATGCAGATTTCGAACAATTAAATAAAAAAAACGAGAAAACGCTCTTAGATTTTCCGAAATTTTGTTTCCCCATCAAGCGCAACCAGTTTTTGTGATGGTTGAGGCCTAGACCTAATAAGGTGGGTTCAAAACTCTGTAACTTTTTTCTCTTTGAATTTTTTTTCCTCCTTTTTTTTTTGGTTTAACTGTCTAGATGCTCCCTTCATTTTTTGTTAACATCGTAAGGCTATACGACCTATCCTTTTTTTTTTACAACTCTCTAAAGGTGAATTCAAACTTTTGTCCCCATTTTATTTTTACTTTAAGACACCATATCTTTTCTAATTTTAAGAGAAACATTTTTTTTTTTTTTTCATAAATTTGGCATAAATTTTCATCATTTTAAGCATTATAACTAAAAGATAAAATTATATTAAGTTCTGGTTTTTAAGCTATAATTAATTTTACGACATTAAAAGTTTCGCTTTCGTAATGCATTGGTCATTTGATTCATTTGTTAACTGATCTATTTTTTTTAAATAGGAATCAAAAAAGGAGATTTAGAATAGAAATGAATAAGAATTTAAAAATTGTTTTAAATTTATATTTATTTATGATTAATTTTTTTCAATTAATTTTAAAAATATTTGATTTTGCAATAATCGCCATGTTTGGCCGATGCTGGCTCACGATTTGGAGAATAATTTGTTTTTGAGTTTCGTCAGAAGTTAACGATGTGTTAAATTCCGTCATTAATGGAAGACTCCTCTCGGCGTTGTCATTAACAACTTGTAACTTCTGAACTAATCGAAGGACGTCTTGATATCCTGCATCAGATTTCCATAGAGCTGGATCAATGTCTAATGACAACGCCGAGATGAGTGTTGCATTAATGACGGAATTTAACACATCGTTAACTTCTGACGAAACTCAAAAACGAATTATTCTCCAAATCGTGAGCCAGCATCTGCCAAACATGGCGATTATTGGAAAATCAAATATTTTTAAAATTAATTGCAAAAAATTAATCATAAATAAATATAAATTTAAAACAATTTTTAGATTCTTATTTATTTCTATTCTAAATCTCCTTTTTTGATTCCTAATTAAAAAAAATAGATCAGTTAACAAATGAATCAAATGACCAATACATTACGAAAGCGATACTTTTAATGTCGTAAAATTAATCGTAGCTTAAAAACCAGAACTTAATAGATTTTATTCTTTTAGTTATAATGCTAAAAATTATAAAAATTTATGCAAAATTTATGAAAAAAAAAAAAAAAATGTTTCTCTTAAAATTAGAAAAGATATGGTGTCTTAAAGTAAAAATAAAATGGGGACAAAAGTTTAAATTCACCTTTAGAGAGTTGTAAAAAAAAAGGATAAGTCGTATAGCCTTACGATGTTAACAAAAAATGAAGGGAGCATCAAGACAGTTAAACCAAAAAAAAAAAGGAGGAAAAAAAATTCAAAGAGAAAAAAGTTACAGAGTTTTGAACCCACCTTATTAGGTCTAGGCCTCAAACATCACAAAAATTGGTTGCGCTTGATGGGGAAACAAAATTTCGAAAAATCAAGGAGGACGTATTTCGTTTCTTGATGTAAGCTTTCAGAATCTGTATGGGCGGCAAAAAATTTTTTTTTGTGAACCAGCCTAATGTACATCTTAAAAAATGCCACACAATAAATAACAGCATGCCTACATTTAGATAGAAAACATTTAATATAGATATATTATTTTTAAAACATAATTATTAATTTTTAGAATTGCAAGGCGGATAAAAATGTTAGGTGCAGAAAATTATAATCATGTCAAAATTTTGACAGGTACTTCAAAGACACGGGATGATGCCGCGCAATATTAAAAACTTTGAAATTCTATTGCACAGATAAAAAATTTGGCTTCGTAAAAATGAAGTATGCTGTCGAAGTTATAAACAATTTGTTGTATTTGATTTTATTTGGTATATATAAATATCTAAATTTTTTACTACTTGAAAAATTAAATGCTTTTAGGATAATCCGCGGTTCAATAAGGAATGCTATATTTTATATTATTAATCTTGACATATGAACTAAATCGGAATTCTCAAAGTTTCATGGTTCTCTTGATCCTATTGATCCTATTGACTCTATTGTAGACTACGACGGTATAATCGTGACTTAACTTCAAATAATGTTCGTACAGAAAGAAGAAACCTGTTTTTTTGTATAAAATTGTTATTTTTATTTTATTTTTTTTTTTTCAATAAAGTCCGGGAATATACAACTAAAACAGTTAAATTGTTATAAACAGCCTTTTAATTTACCTGAATTTTTTTTTCTTCCTTAATGTTGCCAACAAAATGACCACAAAGTGCTGGTAATCTCAATTAATTACACTTATATTTCTGTGGTATTAAAAAAGAATATCTTTGGTAACAAAAGGAGAAAAAAAAAGAAAATATTAAGTAGGTAGATCTTTTAAATAAAAAATATACATTCTTAACTGTTTTAATTTTTTTTTTCCTTTTTAACTGAAAAGTTTTTAGCAAGAAATATTGAAAGAAAAAATACACGTATAAATATTTTTTTATTTTTTATAATAAAGTTACAGCAACTACCAAATTCCCAAATTCAAGGCCTTGTTCGAATTAAATTAAATGTGTCTAAAATTCACAATAAAATAATTCTAGGAATGTAGGCTTTGATTGGCTTTTCAAAGTGCAACAATCATGTTCCTCAAACTTTTATTATAAATTATAGCGAACATTTTATGCCATTCTAATTTTTCTTATTTATGACAGTCCTTTCTAGAACGTTTTCCATCAAAAATGAAAAAAACGAACTATTGTTTCCATTAAATGTCTGTTAATCCATCCGTGCGTCCGTCCGCACTAAAATGTTGACCTTCACTTTCAAGAGTTGAGATTCTATCATTCCACATTCATACAAAATTTTTATAAATTTTAAATTTTATAAAAGTTTAAATGGATTTTAATGAAAATTCGTATGTGGATAGATAGATGTTGATCAGAGGAACTTAAAAAAAAAAATTGTTTAAATAGTTTTTTTAAAAATTTTGTTCTTTATATTGTATATTTATTGTTAAAAGTTGATGAAGAAATAAAGATTAATTACTTACTTATTATTTTTACTTAAAAATATGTTTACAACCCAAGGATTCGGACTAGAGTCTGGATTTTTTTTTTAAATGTTATATTTATATATGTTATATGACTATAAATATTGATATAATGATATTGAAAGAATCTAAAAAATATGTTCAGCCCGTGATTCTGACTTCAAATTAAAGCATTTTAAAACAAAATCTAAAACTAGCCTCAAACTTTATTATGAGGTAGTACTGTTCTATATTTTTTATTATAATGTTTTTTTAAGGTACATTAATTCTAGATTTTCTGCAACATTTTCACAAATATTCAATTCTCTGAAATTATTTCAATGACAGTATTTTCTAAAAAAAACATTCATAATACTTAGATAATTAAAACAATGTACATATGTATACACGAAAACTATGTGGCGTATATGAACATTTTATTTCCTTATTTATTTCATTATTTTCAACTTAAAAAATGATTTTATAACAAATTAAAAATAACTTAAGATGGACTTTAATAAAAAAAAAACAAGAAAAAATATCTATCTGTTTTTCTGGGAAAAGTGCAAGTTTAAATAAAAAAAGCAAATGTTCAAGGAAATGGAAAAACTTTTAATGGCCATACTTTTTTTATTTTAATTTTTTATTTTTTTTTTTACTTTTATAAATATAATGCTCTGCACCTAAATTGAATAAATGTATGATTGCAATTTAAATGCTTTCTGCAATATAATTTCATTAAGATGTTTTATGGTAGTTAAAGTAGAGTGGACAAAAAATAATAATAATAATAATAATAATAAAATATTAAATAAAGTAGTAAGAAATAAAAAATTGTTTTTAAAACCCAAGAGTTTTTATAATATGTATATAGAATATAAATACATGTACATATATGTGAAAATTTCAAATGATAAATTACCGGAGAGTATAATTACATTTTTAAGATAATATATTTATTATTTCATTATTCAGTTTAAATAACTTTTAATAAAAAAAAAAAAAACAAACCTTAAAAAAAATTAATAACGCATATAAATAAAGTTTCATTCAAAAACGGAAATTAAAATATATTATATATATTATACATATATTTTTTTTAAAGAATATGTTCATTCCATTCAACCAATTTGAATTTATTTCATTATCTTATCAAACAAAAAGATAAAAGATATAAATTTATTTTACTACGGCGGATTCGAAGTAAAAATTAAGATAGTTATAGAGTTGTTTATTTCGCATATTTTGAGTACAATTTCATTTTTTTCTATCGCCTAGTTGAAAATTTAATTCCGGTTTTCCGGGACACAAAATAATAATAAATTAATTTTTTTTCATAATTTCATTAAATTAATTTTCGCCTATTAAGCGTTACGAAACAATGACGCAAATTTAATGCAAATATATCAGCCTGAAAATTTGCAATAATTAAGATATTAGGCAAAAATGATTGAAAATATTTTTTTGCACATTTTTTGTGGTGAAAAAAAATTTTTAAATTCTTTTACCATTAATAATAGATATGTTTAAGATACTAAAAGAATCAATTTAGCCAACTAAAAATGTGAAACAAGTATAATTTTCGATTTCATTTTTAGATAGCTTGGTGGAATCGATACTTTTTTTCTCACAGCGAAAACAATTTTTTTTGTATATTATCCTAAATGCTAAAAGACAAACTCGACAAATTTGCTACACGGCGATTTGGCGTTATATTGAAAATGTCGTAACGTCCATTACTTGTTTTTCGAAATTTAAACTACCTAAAGCAAATGTTGTACCTAAATCTAAAGCAAATCTGATGTAGAAAACAAAATATTATCGACCTGCCCGATCTTTGGCATTTGCTAAGCAAAACTATATTAATCAATGAAAAATTAACGAGGACAAATTTTTGATTTGAAATATTTTCTAAAAGTTATGTTCGATATTCTTAGGAAACAAACATTCCAACACAAAAAGGAAAATTTTTCTCACAGGAATAAATGAATCTCCTAGGAATTATGAAATTTTATTAATTTTCTAAATTGGTTGCGAAATAAAATAATTTTATTCTAATCTTTAATGATAATTAATTTAAATAGGAAAATTTGAATAAATAATGTTATTATTTAATTATCATTTTGTTTTAAAATTAATTTAATAGCTTTAAATTTTTTTTTATAGAAAATTAATGGAAGTAACATTTCCGAATTGACTTTACTTCCAAATAAAATGTTACTCAAATATTGTAAAATGAGAATATGTTGGATTCGTGTAAAATTATAACATCATAATAATCAACGAATCTTTTTTAATCAGAGAGCGAAAGAAAAAAATATTAATCATCCAATTAAGATAAAATTGTTTTGTTGAAAGCAATAAGAAAGAATTTTTTTTTTTAATTATCCAGATCAAATAAAGAATTATTTAAAAAAAAAAGTTTTTTTTTATTAACTTTAAAGACTTTTTTAATCAGACCTTATTATTACCAATTTCGGTTAATTTCTAAAAGAATGCTTGCACTTGTGCAAACACATTAACCAAACGCTTGAGACCATAAAAAGTAATAAGCTCGATTTATAATCAAAATTATGTTATTTTACTTTGTGATCAGAAATCTATTAAAAAAAAAAAGAATTATGCTGAAAAAGAAAGGATTACGTTACGACCCATAATTATTCGTCATAAATATATACCTTCATATATATATAATTTTTTTTTATTGGATCAATCAATTCAGTTGACATTTTTTGAATTTATTCGTCATGTTATTTTCAGGAAAAGTTATTTTCTTGATTTATTAAGAAAGAAAAAAATTAAATCTCACAAATAAAATAATTTTCAAAAAAAAGCCTCCTACTAGAAAGAATCCGTTGTTCCTCCTACTAGAAAGAATCCGAATTTTGGGTCAGATTCTCAGAAAATGTAGATATGTATGTTGTTTTCCACAAATTCATGTCTGTTTTTGTCTCACTCAAAATTCCGTTTTATCAAAATTCCTTCATTTACGGATCATTATCTACACTTAACTCATTTCTATGGGTCTATGTCAGGCCGGTTGAGCCGCCACCCTAACCTTACTTATTTCTAAGAGTAAAACCAAAATAATAATATTAATGCGAATGCAAGGTATAGGAAAATTAAAAGACCTTTTAGACCTTTTATCAGATTTATTTTCAAATAAATGAGGATAATTCTTTTTTGAAGTGAATTCTCAAGGAAAATATTAAAAAAAAAAAACAAAAAAAAAATACATCTATAAGGCTGAATAAATGTACGAAAAAGAAATTAATAAATTATTCTGGGCAGAGACCAATTGATAATAATTCAAAAGAAATTATATTTTATTAAAGATCGCGCGTAATAATCTTCAGTAAACTGGACCACAACAAAGTTAATACCGTATATATAAAATAATACTCGTATAGATATATATAAAAATATATACATTTTTTTTTAATTCGGAATTTATCAACTTTTAATTTTTCCTTCCTCTCAATCAAAGAATGTCGGAAATGTGATATTTAAAGAAAATGAAAAAGTGGATTCGCATCACTCAGACTACTTAATGTCAACATTAAACGTAATTTTAAAAATGAGAGTTTGAAATTGTAATCAGATAAATTTTTGCAATTTATCGATTTGTAAAAGAAGCTTTGAAGTGACTTTTTGTGTCATAAAATTTAAACTTTTACAATAAGTATTGAGTTTATTAACTATCTGCACAAGGTGTCCAACATAGGAACATTGACATAGAAATAAAAAAAAAATTTAAAACATTATTATGAAATTTTATTTTAGTTGAAAAAAAATTAGATTAAATAATAGATAAGTTTGTTGAAGCCTATAAGTCTTCTTTTTTTTTTCTTCAAATTCTTCGTTCACAGGGATAAATTACTTTTCCACAACTGAGAAAAAAAAAATAATAATAATAATGCTTTATAATAATGAAAAATGTCTTGAATGTATCTGATTGCATCCATAATTGGAGAATAAAAGTCTTCTCTTCAACATAAACTTTTATATTATTTATTTATTAATTTTTTTTTTATTTATTTTTTTTTTTTATAATATATTTCGTATCAAAATTTTTAACATTTTGTAATCAAAGCAAAAATGGTTTTAGATTTTGACGTTAACATTTAACATTTTATTTTATTATTATTTTCAATTTAGCAATCACTTTGATCATCATCAACTTGATTTTTGTGACAAAAAAGTGACAGCATTATTTTTTTTTTATGTATATATATTTTTATTTATATGTATAATGTAATTCTTATTTTGTTTGAGAAAAAAAAAATTAAATTCTCATATTCTTATCAACAGATTGTGGTTTTATTATATACAGCTTTATTTGGCTCAATCAAAAAGGTTATTGTAATAGTATTTGAGATTATAGTTACGAAATTATGTACCTGAAAATAAAGTAGAAACTACATGTCGTCGCCCGGCAGTAGGGAATATTATACTGACGTACACGCCAAAATTTCTATTATTGTGCCGTAAGTCCTTATAAAATGTGAGGTACGTGCAAAGAGTGGTAGAAACTCATGCAATAGTGGCGCTTACGGCAAGATAATTTTGAATAAAAGCTGTGGTAGCTCGGAATTGGAACTCTAAAGGACTTTGTTTTTCGATCTTAAAATGTAGTTTAAGGTTGTAGTTTTTACCAAAAAAAAAATATATATATATATGTTTTTCGGCCAGTTGTTTTTATATTTACATTCCAACTTTGAAGTCGATTTCCCAAAACTCGATTTTCTGTATATACGTCAATATAATTTTGGGGCGACGAAATCAAATTTGGTTTAAATGTGTTCAGCACAACATTAAACATTAAAACATTAAGATTTTCGTATATCTTTTAAATGTCATCAATGCTGCAAAATATTAGAGCGATTTTTTCACCAAATTGTAAAAAAAAATAATTTTTCCTTTGTTGTTTTAGTCTTGCTGAAGTTTAAAAGATACGCAGATAAGAAGTTTAAAAGGACGTTTACCCAAAATTAAAAAGAGTGTTATTGCTTTTGTTCTCAATAAAATTTACAAAATCATTAGAAATATGGTAGTAAACAAAATATTTTGATATATGATATCTGAAATTCTGAAATATTAAATAAACTCTTTTAAAATCAGTTTTTACACAACAATACACCTGTGGTGGCATGTTAAGTTATCACTCGAACAGCGAAGATGTATCGAACATCGAAGCGAGTGGATTTTTTGGCAACATGTTAAGATTTTCTCGCTTCGATACTTTCGAAAATCATTTTCTGAAATGATTTTTGACGTTAAAAAAAAAAAAAGAAGCAAAAAGTAAATAATAATAAATAATTTTTCATACCTAATTATTTTTATTTACATGTACTAAAATTATTTTTTTTAATTTTTATAAATAAAAATGTTTACCCACCTTTAGAATAATTTTTTTTTTATTAATATTAAAATAATTTTCTTTTAATTATTTTATTTTTAAATAATTAAAAAAAAAATATTTTTGTTTATTCAAATTTAATTTTTATAAATAATTTTGAATAAAAATAATTTCTTTTTTCATACATTTTTATTATTCGATTCTGTATCACTTGAAAATTTTTTTGTGATACCGTAGCGAGAAAATGTAGAAGCGAAGCATAACATACTGCCATTCGGTCGAATATCGAATATCGAATTTTCGAAATCTTAACACCCCACCACTGAAGAATTTTAACATAGTATAAATACACTATAAAACGTTAAATTTCTGACATAACATGAGTTTAAAAATTTTCAACTGTGGATTCATAGTGTCAAAATTTCAAAGACACAATTTCCAAGGTATTCTCAATATTTTGTTTATAGCGAAAAGTTAGCGTACAAAAATAGTGTTATTTCTTACATTGTTATATTATTAAATTTAAATTGTTAAATTGTTATATTATTAAATTTTGAAATATTTTATGCCAATGGAAACTATATCACATTAATATGACTTTTTAAACTTATAACTTTATTAAAAAAAAAAAATTCTAAAATCATTATATGGAAATGTTGTGCACTGAAATGGTGTGCGGTCATAAAATCGCCGGTCATAAGATCCCAATACAAAAATCTTTGGGATTTTATGACCGAAATCGTGGGGATCTTATGAACGGTTAAATCGGTCATAAGATCCTCGGGATTTTATAGCCGCAACTCTCGGGAAATTATGACCGTTTAAATCGGTCATAAGATCCTTGGGATTTTACGACCGGAACTTTTGGGAAATGTGACCGATTAAATCGGTCATAAGATCCGCGGGATTTTATGGCCGCAACTCTCGGGAAATTATGACCGTTTAAATCGGCCATAAGATCCCTGGGATTTTATGACCGCAAATTTCGGGAAATTGTGACCTATTACATTGGTCATAAGATCCCCGAGATTTTATGACCGCAATCGTGGGGATCTTATGACCGGGAATGTTATGTCCTTTTCCACATGGAGGGATTTTGTGACCACATGTTTTGAGAAATTATGAACGTTTAAATTGGTCATAATATCCCCGGGATTTTATGACCACACTCTCGGGAAATTATGACCATTTAAATCGGTCATAAGAGCCCCGGGATTTTGTGGCCGCAATTCTCGGGAAATTATGAATATTTAAATCGGTCACAAGATCCTCGGGATTTTATGACCGAAATCGAGGGGATCTTATGACCAGGAATGTTATGTCAGGTAACCACTGAAATTGCTGTTATTTGCTTAATACTTAATCGAATAAGTGCAAGGCGCAAGTATCTATATTTTAACTCAATTAATGGATAATAATGATGACATTCATAAGGAAATTTGTATAAAAATATTATATAAAAATATTGAAAAATTTTAAATTAAATAATTTTTAAATTTTATTCAAATATTATTATTATATAAAAATCTAAAAAATTAAAATATAATAATGTGAATTTTTGCAAAAATATAGAAAAAAAAATATATCTATTTTTTCCATGAACTAATGTCATCTAATATTGATATGGCTTGAGATAGGATGACATATTTCAATTTTTAAAATAATTGGACAATAATTTTTTTTTTTGTTTTATCATTTTGAAAATCATCACGATTTTATGTTTGCACATTTTCATTTTTTTTTTTTTTTTTTTTTGCACAGTTTGATTTTTTAGTCAGTTTATTATTATCTCATTTTATATATTAACGGAATATTGCTCTATATTTTTGGCAAGAATTTTCTTTTGTTTTTTTATTGTTTTTTTATATTTTCATAACTTTGAACATTATCAGATAAATTTTAAATTGAAATGACAATATTTATTCCAAATTTTAGATATACTTCAAAGGTGAATAGACAGTCAAAAAAAAAGTTAAATTTCTATATTGCCGAAAAATTTATCTACACATAAATTATTTGTAATAGTGTAATAATGGCTAAGGGTCATAATCATAAAAATGAGTTAAGGCTTTCTGTTCACTCTAACTAAACTAATGCCAGCCCTAACAGCAGCCGCATATATTCGAACACTTTAATTTGTTATTTTTTGTTGAACATTTTCATATTATTTCTAATATGAATCTTTCTTTTTACATTATTTGTCATTACCTAAAATTTATATATACGACAATTTCAACTGATTGAATTTTTTCGCTGCGTGCAAGAAAAGTATCAAAAATCGTCTTTAAAAATAAAAAATGAATGAAACTTTTTTTTTTAATATAAGTGTTTAAATAAAGTCTTCGAATATATCGTTAGTATAGTGCTCATAAGTTCACCAATCTACATCAAGGTTTGGGCTTAAAAAAAAAAAGTTTTCTTGTGCAGGCCGATGATAATTTAATGCAAACTATAATTAAAGCATTTAAGGACTATCGAACGAAAAAAAAAAGATATTAACTCTATGTGATTGTCAGAAAGAAAATTTCACATCATTTGCAAAAAAATAATTTTTTTTTCCAATCAATGAAATTGGTCGATTAAGCTCAATGCGACCGGATATATAAATATATACGTATAATATGAATTTTTTTTTATTCTTGTAATTTATTCGTTTTCGTAAAGCGCCCAAATGTTTTTTGTTTTTGTTTTATTGAATTAAATATTTTATTTTGAGTTCATTTCTAGCTTTTTATATACCTACCATCATATAAACATTGCATATACAAATTTTTTTTTTTTAACAATATTAGTTTATGTTTATTATTATTTTTTTTTTTGTAAGATTTCATTAAATTTAATTTAATTTTTTTCCTGTGTGCAACGGTGCGATTATTTCACGAAATGCATTTTCAGTGAAAATAAAAAATATATACCGTTTTTATTATCAATTCAATGATTTTTAGACTCCTCCAATCAAATTGAAAGACAAATTGAAATTTAAACATATGTATGCATATTTAAGGCGCCGTATTTTGATGTTCAATGATAAATTTCGAAAAATATTGGAAGTCCAAAATTAAAGAGAGAAATGTAATTAAATTGTTTAAAATATCTAAGAATTTCTTAAAAATTTATTTTCCTTCTAAATTAAGCATGATTTTTAAAATGTTTATTTAATTAGTTTTCATCATGTTAAAAGTTTCGAATAAATTTCCTTTCAACAGCATCCAAACATCTTCCAACATTATTTACCAACTTGTATCCAGTCCTACAAAGTTTTAAGGATTTATTGAAAAATAGTGTCAAACGTTCAGCTCGTATGCTCCATGCATTAAGTCAACAAGCTCAAGCTATTTAAAATTTCAATTAGATTGACACAACTAAAAATAACATTTTCAGATGATTCCAATACGGAATTATTAAATTATTTTCTCAGAACTTACTTTAAGCCGTAAATTCTATAACTGCTAAAATATTTACAATATTTTCAAAATTCTAACTTATATTAAAAGAGTTGTTTATTATTATGTTTTAGTGCAATTTTACATATCAAAAAAAATGAAAAAAAAAGATTACATTGAAAGACAACGGACTGAATCACAAAATAAAAAAATTAAAATAAAAACTATAACAAAGCTGATGTTCAATTTTTTTGCATTTCTTTCCTTTTTTTTTTTTGCATAACATAAAGATCGGTCAGAAAGATCTTGCCAGACTGATATCGGTTGAATGCAAATTATTTTTATGTTATTTTTCAGTCATATATGAAAGTATATTATAACTGGTTGGAAAATTGTATAATAAACAAAAGGTAAAAAAAAATTATAGGCAGAGATATGTATTACCCTAAAAACATACCGTAAAGTCAAAATTAGCATTTTTCATTGGCAACAAAAAAAAAAAATTTATGAAAAAAAATTATACTATGTAAGATCATGTTTATTAAATTAGACATGAAAACTTAATTGAAAAGTAATTTACTTTCTAGGAAAATATATAACAAAGTCATGATATCCCATAAGAAAAAAAAAATTATGTTTTTTTTACATAACTAGGAAAAAAAAATTGTAATAATAATAATAAATAAGTTGCAATTTTGCAGTAAAAGACTTTTCAGACATTTAATGAAATGAACTTTTCATAAACTTCTGCAATGAACAATTTGATGAAATTATACCAATTTTTATAAATTTTATTAAAAATTCTAAGCAAAATTGAGTTAAACATAAAAAACAATGAACAAAATTATTCGTTTTGTATAATTTTAGCAAAACTTATAGTTAAATGCTCACAGTTCAATAAAATTGAGGGTCAAATAATGTAATTGTTTAATAATTTTGTTCCCTAAGTTAAGCGCACAGTCTTTAATGAGAGAAAGCTTGAACCGTATTAAAATGATAATAATTGGATAATAAAAAAAAAAAGAAAATAAAAAAAGAAATATTATTTTCTTCTTGATTATTATACGCATATTTTGATCCTACATAATTTATGATAATTGTTGCGATAATTTGTTACGTCTGATATTTTCTTTTTTTTTATACATACATATTTTATTTTTTTGAAGTAATTAGATGTAAGAACCCTAAAATTAAAACAGAATATGGAAAAATGTAATTCTGAAATAGCCAAAACATATAATTTTACCTCATTTTACTGAAGAAAAAGATCAATAATTCAAAGTAAAATCAATAAATAAATAAAAAAAAAACTCATTATCAAATTGATTTTGCTTTAAGAATTTCATTTTTCTTAATAAGATTTTTTTTTTTATGCAAAACATATAATTAGAGGGAAATCAAAAATTTAATATTTGATATAACATAAATTCAATTTTAATTTTTTTTTAGCTAATGAAATGAAATCAATGATTTAGATATTCTACACTGAAAAAACAGATAGCTAAATTTTTCTTTATTTCTTTTTTCTATGTATATATAGTTAAAATCGAACTAGTAGATAACGTTAGCAAAACTTCCTATTTTTCATAGAAACGAAAAATAGCTAATATTTTTATTTTTTAAGATTAATCTGTTTATATGTGATTATAGCAATATTTATTTTTCGCTAGGAAAAACAATAAAAATTATAATTTCGCGTAGCAAATTTTGCTTTAATTCGTTTGCTATGTATTTTTAGACGGATTATAATTAATAATACTGGTTCTTATAGCTAATTTTCCAACGAGTTTTTTTCCAGTATAGAGTATTCTCAATTCACTAAAAACATATAGTTTTAGTGATTTTAATTCAAATTTCATTCAGTCTTTCAAATGAAAATACAACCCAAAAACAAAACAGCCATTTATAAGAATATCTAACGAAATAATGGTACTATTTTTAGAGTATAAAGCATGCGATCAACATTGCTTAATTTATTTATTGATTAATATATAAATTTTCAATATTTCTACATGTGTATTATGGTTTATCTTTCATTTGAAATGTTATTATCTAATATCTTTTGATGTTATATTATCCGATAGATCATTTTTGTATTTCTTCCTACGTTCATATTATCTTCGTATATGAATAAATGGTTTTGTTGAACTCATTAATTATCATATATTAAGAAGAAGAGAAAAAAAATTAAATTAATTTTTTTTTTTTTTTGGAATTGGAATTAATAATTGATTTTTAACAAGGTAAAAATTATTGGTAAAGTAACAGAATTTTTCATATGCGCATAATCTATAAATAAAAAACATAATTTTGTTGAAGAGGAGGGAACGAACCAATTGCCCATTTTTGGAACAAATTTTTTATTTAAATTCAGTTCAAGAAAGTGGCTACAATTAATTTACTGAAATTACGATTGCTTGTATGCCAATGGTCTACTACTATTTGTATAGTACTTAAATATTTTATTTTATTATTATTATTACAATATTAATGTAATGAATTACAGTAAAAAAAGCTTAAATATTTTCGTTTTTACAGTGTTGAAAATTTTTGTTGAATTTTATTTTTATTTTAACTCTATAATAAATTTTTGAACTACATATATATTTTTGTCAACAGGTCATAAACTGTTCTATGGTCACGATTTTTTCTTCAACGCAAATAAGTATAAATTTTATACATAATAAAAAATTAGTTTTGCATAATATTATGTATTCTGATGATTTTAATCAATTCATTACCCTATAATATATAATAAATTTAACTGCGATCATTATCCAGTAAACTTATTATGATAATTTTTTAAATAATTAAGATTTTTTATCAGAAATTTCTTTATGATATTGCATATTGATAAACACAAAAAAAAATAATAAAAATATTGACCAATATAACTTTTAATAACTGGGTACGGCATATATAATACATATATTTATACTTTATTAACCAATCCTTATAAAACTGACCACATTAAATCTTATTTTTGTTGTGCATGGTGATTAAAGTGATATTTTTTTTTTCATAGTTTTTTTTTATTTTTTATTATCATTAAATTTATGATTTTTTATGTTGTAACATGTATTATTATATATGAACAATCGTATACATAAATCTATATACATATATTTAACTACATATTACGTTTATTTTTTTTTTGTTTTTTTTTACAAAATAAAAGAAACTATTTTTTAATGGAATAAAACAAAAGTTAAATTATTCTTTTGTTATGTTTTTTAGTAAGAAAAATATGATTGATTGATTTTTTTCTTTTATAATAATGATAATAATAATTTTTTTTTAACATGTATATACATATAATATATTATATAATTTATGATGAATGATAGATACATAAGGAATTATTACTTATGCTAAGTAATTGATGCATTTTATAAAATGCATACATTATAATAATATTACTCTGTAATAACATTTTCCAATTTGAAAGCAGGTGTGGAAAATATTTGAATAGAATCAATAATTTCTTTTTTCTTTTTATTTAAATATAAGGAAAAATTTTATTGAACTATGTTAAACAATCGAAATCTTATGAAGAAGATAAATTGAGAGTTAATTTTGGCCGCAATTAAGTTGTATAGAAGTTCCGGCTTAAATACTTTTATATCAAAACATTGTCGTATCTGCTTTTTTCGTAGAAATATGTAGAGATTTTCTCGCAAAAGTAAAGCTTTTTTATTTCTACACAATATCAAAGCAATAGAAGCTTTATAATGTTATCATTTATGTTAAAATATTAGCAATTTACTTAATTGATTTTCAAATGACTTAATCAATCAAACGTCAAAATGACTATTTTATTTGTAAAATGACTATATATTTATTTATTTGTAACATTTTATATGTCTAGACATTTACAATCCATCTAGATATATTGCTTTTTGTTCTCTTTTTTTTTTTTTTGTTTTTTCTTCATAAAACTAAGAAATTTTTATAAAAGTTGTTATTTAAAAAAAAAAAATAAAATAAAAATCCAAATTTGATCACAATATATTTTCAAAACGAAACTTATAAAAAAAATTAATTTCTTTTTTCTTTTTTGTGGTGCTTGTTGAATGGAACCAAAATAAATGGACAAACTAATGAGTTAAATTTAAACAGATCATTACATCATCCTGTGGTTAATCGCATATTTATAAATTTTATAATATCATACACTGATTTGCGGGTGTGAACATAATATTAAAAAACAAATCATTTTAACAAACCGCAAGAAACCATAAAATTATTAACTTTGTATAAATTAATAATTGAAAGCAATATCGACATCAAATAATAATCTACGACGGCATCAGAATTAAAAAAAAACTTATATATAAATTACAAATATTTAAAAACATATGTATATAATAGGATATACATTTACTGGATATTTATAAAAAAAAAATACAAATGCAAAATTATGATACCTTAGTTTTATGCATTTTGAAAGTGAAATTCGATATACTACCAGATAATATTGTTCATTAAGAGTTCTCACTGCGAAAAAATAGTTTTAATTTTGCATTGACTAGATATAACTGAACCTCAACTGTCTCCAGATTGTTAAAATGTTGAGTTTTTGAAGTGAAATTGGCTGATTACAAGAAAGTTTCTTTTAAATATAGTTTCGTAAAACCCCAAAAGTGAATTTTTTCAAACAATCTCTGTCGTAGTCTTTACAAAAAAAAGCAAAAATAATATTAATTTTCGCAGTAAAAATAATGCGCAATCAACTTTCATTAATTCTCATGTCTAATCTATTTTTAGTTAAATTTCACAGCCTAAAAATATGCAACCGAAACGATTTTAGTTTTTGTATCTAACTTGAAAAAGCCTTTTAAAAAAAACTGTTGAAATTTATTTTTTTACCAAATTTTTTTTCTGTTCTAAAATGTTTAAAGAATTATGACAAAAAAATTCACACCTTGATTCCATTGAATTCTCATGTGTACATTACTTATATTTTCTTTTAAGTTCTAAAAAATAGCATATTTATCGGTAATGTCATTTTATTTTTAAAAATATACAATCATGTTCATCGTAGTATTTTTTAACTAGATATTTTATTAATTATAATTTTTTATTTATTTATTTTCATTTTATTATTCATCAATTCTAATTAACGTATTTTTAGTCTCACCTCAAATTCTTCCCTGCTGTCTAATCGATATTTGGATATTATATTTATTCTTCCAAGAACATTAAAAAAATTTTTTAATGAATTTCATTAAAAAAAAAAATAACAATAAACACACATAAATTATTTATTTAATAAAATTGTGGATTTTTTTTTTTATTATTATTATTATAATTCTTAGAAATTTAAGAAAAAAAAAAAAAAAACATAAAACAACAATTCAAAAAAAAAAAAAAAATAGAGAAATTGTTTGCATAAGTCAATAATTTCCTCAGGCAGCAAAAAATATTAAAAAAAAAAAAAAGTAAATAAATTTTAAATTATAGCTTTTTTTTCGCGCTCAATCATAACCACAAAATTAACTGAAGGCTTCTTTTGTTAAGAAAAATATTTTTATAACTTTTTTCATCAATTTTTATTTTTTCATTTTTGCATACAATTTATTATCTCCAGACCCAGATTGTTTGTTTTTTCTCTTTTAGCTATTTTTTTTTCCTTCTTCCATATTTTTTGGTTTCTTCAAAAAATGCAAATTATATAAAGAAAAAGTTAAAAAATATCGACCTCAACAATATTTTAGCCCGCTAAGTTAACACTTTTCATTTTTTTGTGAAATTTTATATTTAGAAAAAATATATAAATTTTTTATTTTCTTATTTATAAAAAATATTATAAAATATTTGTGGGTGGTTATGGGTGATGTTAAAATATAATTTTTAGTTATTAAGCTTTTTTACATTCATTTGAAAAAGATAAAACAAATTTTTCGGCCTATATTAAAGAAAAATTCAATATTTTCAAATGTAATTGATTTTGGATCTTTTAATTACAATTTTACATACTAGGCTTACATATTAGGCTACAATAGATTAATATTTTCATTTTCATTCAGATTTAACTATATATATACCTGATCTATTGATCTATGATTTTTTTATGTTTTTTTTTTTTGAAGAATAACAGGTTTCTAATAAGCATACAGTTAACTATTAAAAATTAAATTAAAAACTTAAATACCACATTCTAAGTGCTCACCGGTAATAAAAATTAAGAATATAGGTAACCCTCCTATAACACGGTATTCTGTAACACGGTTTCACTCTAACACGAAAAGAATATTGGGGTAACCCTCTTATAACACGGTACTTCTACAACACGATAACGAAATTTTTGTTTAACATTATTTAGAAAATAACATTACGCAAACAAAACAAACTCACAGATTTTTTTGAAACGACAGAAGGTGCACAAAATCTAGAAAAATGTTAAGGTGCACAAAATCTAGAAAAATGTTCAGAAAGTGAAGATAATATTGTGCAACCAAACAAACGTTCTCGTTTAATTGTACTGAGCAGCCATGACGAAGAAAATTTGTAAATGAAGTTTATATTAAAATGAAATTAAATAATATGTATATTTTTGTTTTGTTTTTCCTAATAAAATAAAGTTAGTAGCTTATATGGAATTTAAAAACTAAGTTACTCTATGAAATTTAAAAAAACTAAAGATTTTGGAACGTAACCTTCTTTTTTGTACTGGCTCCTAGTCTCTTATAACACGGTTCCACACAACACGGCATTTTCTAGGAACGTAACTACCGTGTTATAGGAGAGTTACCTGTATTATACTAATTGAAAATAAATCTATATTCTTGTTAAAATTATTATGATGAAGCCTGCAAGTTGTTTTTTTTCCCAATGCCAACAATATTTATAGTTTATTTTAAGTATAAGAATTACTTGAAAAAAAAAAATATAATAATTTACAATTCTTATGATGTCAAATTTAATATATAAAATCATAAAACGTTAACTTTAAATAAATTGTAATATTTATGATAATAAAATTAATAACTATTTATTATTATTATGTATTAAATGTAAACAAATTATTAAATAATAGTTAATATATGCTTGTTTTACATTAAGTATATATATTATATAATAATATTTTACTCAAATAAGATTTTATATATTTACAGAACACAAAATGCATATTAAAAACAAATTGGCGCCTAAAATATATAGGAAATTTCAAATTTTCAAAAATTAACAACTAACTAAAACCAAAGATTACAAGAAATTTTGTTTTAGAGTATAAATTATAATGTAATTCCTATGTGGTAAATAAAAGATATATAGTATATTATATTAGTTTGTTATAAATAAATAAAATTTTATTACTTTTAAGAAAATTCCTCACGTAATTTAATGAGAACTTTATTTGGTTTGCATGATTGTATGTCATGCATTTATTTATTTTTTTTTAGGAATTTTTATGAATATTTACATTTTTAAATTATTCCGTATCTCTTTTAATATTATAATTTGTATATATATATATATATATATATATTGTATATTTATTTTTTTTTAATTTTCAAATTTTATATAAATGTGTATTGCAACCAAAAAATATAATATGCTCATTTTGGTGAAATAAAGTTGCAATTTATTGTTTCGTTTTGTTTGTCTTTTTTTTTTTTTTTGTTTTTCGAAATTAATGGAGATAGAAGCTACTACCAAACTACCAGTGACTATGTCTAGTTTTTTGTTTTTTTTTTTGTAAACACAAAAAAAAAATTATTCATAAATTTTTAAGTCTATTTTTCAAGACACTGTCACGTTTTTATCAACTTTAATAAGAAAAAAAAAATGAATAGAAAAACAAAAAAATAAAATATAAAAATAAAGAAAATATTTTTATCTTTAAATGAGAAAAAAAAAATTATAGTACATCATGTTTCATTTAAAGTTTTATTATTATTTTTATTTTATTTTTTTTTTTGTAATAAATTTAAAGAAAATCTACTGAACGAGTGTTAAGACGGACCTATGTAAATGTTAAACCCAGCAGAGAGGTGACAGAAATGTTAATGACGTGGTTTACTTTTGTTGACTTCGGTTTATTTGTAAACAAATTATATGCACTTTCATGTAAACACTAATGTATAAATCTTATTCTAAAATATCAACATTTTATTAGTTCTCAACTTTTATACTCATTAAGAGAAAAAAACAATTTTTAAGCTTATTTAACCTCGAAGAATAACATTCAACGATTTGGGGTTTGGAAATTAGAGGCTCTCAACCAGTCAAAAAAGGTTTAGAGCGGTTTTTTTTATAAGTTTTATTGGGTTTAGTGTGTTGAGTAGATGGATGTGGATTAAAGAAACAAAACCATCATTAGACCATTAGATGAAGTCTGGAAAATTGTTGTATTTGTAAATGTATGGTATTTGTATGGTTTTGGTGATTTTTTTTTTGAAGGAGATTCGAAAAAACTGCCATCATATTCATATATAATCTATTTATGAGGTATTGTTCAAGATTTTGTTATTTGTGGCTAGATGTATTTTTTTTTCAAATTGATTTTAATAGTTGTAACTTCATAAATTATCGATTAGATTAGAATAACGAAAAAAAATCGCCAAACATCTAGAAACAATAAAATATCCAGCAATAGATTCCTCATTAAGACTTCTCACCATCATATGACTACTATATTTTAAAAAAAAAACAAAAACGATAATAAAAAACTTTGAAAATTCCTGAGAAACAAAAAAAAAAGAAAAGAAAAAAGAAACAGAAACAAGAACTTTGTTTTTAAGCCGAACATTATTTAATAATGAAAAATTAAAGACATTTACATGTAAAACGATACGCATTAAAAATTCAAAATACAAGAGAATGAATAAACTTTTTTGCTTTTTTTTTTTTTTTTAATTTAAAATGTAATCAAAAGTGATCGTGGCAGTAATGTAAATTCTCAATCTCAATTACTTTGCAAATTTTATCCATAATATAGAAAAAAAAAGTATTTATAGGTTCAAGCAACGTATAGTGGGGTAAATTATTCATGATCACAAATTACACAAACTTTTATTTAAAAAAAAAAAAAAATAATGGTACAAAGTATATAAAAAAAAAACTTAATACTTCTTAGAGTTTTTTTTTTTTTTTATTGAGACCCTTTTAACACACAATCATCTTGATAACATTATACTTATTTTCTCAATTTACAATTTATTTCAGTTTTTGAAGAAACCAACATTTTAAAAATGAATAGGTTTGAACAAGAATTTTTTGAAATTATCGGACACTATTATTCTATCTAGTATACAGAATACTAGAAATTAAAATTAATTTCGAATAAGTATAGTGTGATAACAGATATTGTTCAGTCGAAATATTTCGGACAATAAAAATAGTTGAAAATATTAACAAACATAGTAAGATTATTAAGGGTTATTGAAAATTTCCATTAACCTTCCATGCTGTTCATTTATCCACCCACTTATAAATAATTAATATGTTAAAGTTGAAAAGATATAATATTAAATCTAATCCCTTAAATCTAAGCTTGTAAAAATTATACATATGTCAAAAGAAACAATATAAATAAATTTGATTTGAAATCATAGTAAGATTTAGTTAAAATAGTATATTAAGTACTAGTAAACGAGTCAAATGTAGAAGAAGTTGAATGATTTATAAGATGAATAGAAGTACATATTATCAAATAGAAACCTTTGATAAAAACTAGAAATAATTTAAAAATGAAGTTACAAATAACTGTTGAAAATATCAAAGAATAATATTTATTAGGATTTGGAAGAAAAATATAGTATAAGTAAAGAATGGTTTCTCCACTAGTAGCAAGGAATAGTAAAAATGAATAGAAATAGTGTTTATTAAGGGAGGAAAACAAATAATAAAGAAATGTTTCGAAAAATTAAGAATATACATAATAATACATCGACATCATTTATTGTGTCCATTAGTTTCATTTCATTGATAACTTGTTCCTATTTGAACGAACTAAGAAAACACACAATTTCAAGTCAAAGAGATTCTTCTAATTTGTTAATTAATCTTAGATAGCAGCGACAAACCAAGTCGAGTCAAGTCAGGTGAAAATATGGGAGCCTATTTGTATAGTAAAAATAGACTTGGGAAACTGTATGAAAGAAATACTTCGACGTTTAAAAAAAAAAAATGTACACATATGTACACAAAAGTACATATATTTTCTTTTAATATGTAATATGTTTTTATTTTATTCGCAATTGTGATTGCATGTAATGCATTTCAAATGGATTTTATTAAAAAAAAAAAACATTTTTCCATTCACTTTTATTCTTCGATATATTTTTCCAAAATACCATATCCGATAAAAATTATGTTTAGGTACTTAGCTAAGTTTGCGTGACTGATTCAATAATGAAAATAATAATAATAATAATAATAAAAAAAGTAGCAGATGAATATTGAGCGTTAACAAGAAGATGCAAAAAAAAAAGAAACTAAAAATAATAATAACAAAAAATAAAAATTTAATTTTGTTCCTTTTATATTTCCATTAGATATACCTCAGTATTTTCGAAGAAAATTCTTTTGTTTTCGCATTTTCTATGCTCGCAATTATGCGCCCTCATTGAATGCACACACAAGCATAATGATTATAAAATAATATAGGTAGGTATATCTTGCAAAAAATATAAAAAAAAAATTACCTTTAAAAATGCATGCGCCGGTTATTTTTACTATAAAGTAACAAAACATGAGAAAGTAATAGGGTTTGCAACATCGAATTATTTTAATTTTATTTTTTAAGCACGATTGATTAAATAAACTGAAAAAGTAAATAAATCAATCATCGAAAATTGACGGCATCAAATGTGGCGTTGAATGTATTTTTTTAAATTTTTTAACAAAATCAAAGAGGCTAGCATAATTTTATTTACTTAAAAGATTATCAGCAAAATAAATTAAGATCGTTCACCTTTTTTTTTTTTTGACTGTATCCTCTTTAAGGATTAGGGTCCAATTTTATTTTACTTTTTAACTTATTTAAGAAAACGTTTCAGCCAATATAAAATTTGGTGCCATGCTATAAACCCTAACCAAATAAGACCTAATAATAGGTTTTATTTCACATTCAGATGAGAAATAAAGCCTAATTAATCGATTTTATAAATTAGGTTTTATTTCTCTTCTGAATTTGAAATAAAGCCCTTAGGCGTTATTTCTCAATCATAATTCTTTTCCTAAAAAGAAAAATATATTGAATTAAAAAAGAATTAACTGGAACTGGTGGACTAACTGGACATGGCACCAAGAAACTGTGCATACGGAAACTGTGCGTGTAGAGGGGACAGTTGTACGAAACTATAAAAAAAAAGTTGTTTGAACAACATCCTTTTGGAAAAGGCCTAAAAACAACGAAGAAATTTTGAATAAAAAAAATAAAATTCCTTTTAATTTTGATAAACAATCTTTAATTAATTATGATTATTATAATTATAACTTGTGATAATTTAGAAAGAATGGAAATCAAGTAAGTAATTTGACCTTTTCCAAAAAAATTACATATTACTTTAAATCAAGTGTGTAATTATAGATATCAAAACTTTGTACTCAGGTTAATTCAATAAATTTAAAAAAATAGGTCAAATCGAGTGAAAAAGAAAATTGGCCGCACCGCTGCCGCGACCCATTCGCTTCGCGAAAGTGTGCATGCATTAACAGTTTCCGTATGCACAGTTTCATGGTTAATTCTTCATGTCGATTTTTTTTAGGCCTTAATACTCAAGTTTATAAAAAAATAAATAGGTTTTATTTCACATTCAGAAGAGAAATACAACCTAATTTATAAAATCGACGAATTAGGCGTTATTTCTCATCTGAATTTGAAATAAAACCTATTAGGTCTTATTTCGTTAGGGCTTACAGCATGGCACCATAAAATTTATTCAACACATGATCATGACAGAAGGACAAAAAAAAAACATAAATATAAAAATTCCGCCAAAAAAAATTGTTTTCTTTCATATAAAATAAGCAAATTAAATTTTTACCTTAAAATAAGTGCCAAAAAGGTGAAAGATAAATATCGAATGTGTATCGGATAAAAAAAAAAAAAGGAAATGTTAGCCATGGTGTAGTTAGCGTTTTATATTTACAAAAATATAAAATTAAATACAAAAAAATGTATTTATAACCAAAAACAAGAGAATTGAGCATAAAAAAAAATAAATAAAAAGATTGCATGCCAACTGAACACCATAATCTTATTAGGTTTTTGAAAAGAATTAACAAAAAAAAAAAATAAAAACAGAATTGAAAATAAAATATTTTTTAAGTTCTAAAAATTGCATTTTCTTTCATTTCCTAGTTATACATATTATTCTGCTGGCTGGCTGGCACTGCTCTCTTTTTAAGGAAGTGAGGATTTTTATAAATTTTAATTGAAGGTAAGAAATTTATATTAAATAGGTACATATGTATATTTTAAGCAAATATAAGTACATATATACAATAAGAAACTAAATAAAAATAAACATAAATAAAAAACATTAAAAATAAATATATAAACAAACTATATAGTTTATATTTTTTTTTTTAATTCAAGATGCTTACTTTATAGATAGTAAAAATAAAAAATAAAAATTATTTGTTAAAATAGAAATTAAATTTAATATCATGTAACAGACAATAAATTAAAAAAAGAAAAAAAATTGTGAAAACATAAAATGTGTTCATATGAAAATGTAACTTGTAACTAATTAGTATTTTAATTACAATATTTGATTAAAATTAATAGATATGAAAATGTTTTTATTAAAAAAAAAAAAAAAAAAACAGAAAGAAAAAAGCTGAAATTGAAAATAAAATATTTTTTATTTTTTTAGCTACTTCTTGTATTCAATTACAAATTTAATGAGATTTTCCCAAAGGCGATATATTTACCTCTATATTATTCTATTACTACTTCTTTGTAATTCTATTTCCATTATAACATAAAGGATATCCAGGTAGTAGGTACATTGCTGCGTTTATCTAACTATAATGAATTAATTGCAATAATTTCGAATGAAAATACTAAAAGTACATTACTTACACGTAATATACTTAATCATTGCAGCATATTCCTTTTTTTCGTAGATATAAAAATGTTCGATGATACTTAATTGAAAGAAAAAACAAAAACGAAATTTTCATGCTTATCTTTATTAGTATAAATATAAGAAACATAAAGTAATCAACCTAAATATAGAACAAGAAAAAATGCTTGTTTATGTACTCCCTGATCTTTTAGTTCAATACTATAAACACCCATCATATAACAACATCTGTTTTTTTTTATATATATATATATATATATATATTCCAACATGTACTTACATCACCCCTTAAACTAACAACCTAATATTGATTTTTCACGCCAACTAAGCAACATAATTACTTATAATGAATAATATTTACCAAAAGGCAGAAAAAACCAACCCATCGCTCAAATTATAATATAAAAATAAACATTTTTATAACACACTAAATTACTTAATTTTTTTTTTAACTTAATTTGAATAATGCAAGCATGCAAAAGTTTTCTTCCCAAGTGAATGAAAATTCAATTCAACAGAATATATTAAAAAAAAAATTAAAAAAAAAACATTTCAAAGGTTTTTCATTCAATATGTTAAACCACAATTTCCGGTAATAAAAATCCCTTAAATTTAGTTTTTTTTTTGTCATAGACAAAAAAATAGATAATTGATATTAAATGATCAACAGAATTGATTAGTTTTTATATAGAAAAAAAAAAATAGGATGAAGGGCCAAACAAAAATTTTGTCATTATTTTCTCAAAAAAAAACAAATTATTTTGTTTCTTTTTTTTTTACAATATTACATACAACCTGAAAAACAAGTCGTTTACTCAAAATAGTTTCAAACATCTGTCACATTTCCTTTTTTATCGATAACAAGCATTGTTTTATTTTTCTTAAATTAATGATTATAGTAAACTAAGACAGTTGGTTGATGATTTGTTTTAAACAAAAATTTTTTTTATACCTTCTTGAATTATTATAGAATTTTTATGAATGAAATAAAAAGATTTTTTTTGTACATAAAGAAATTGTATAATTACTAGATGTAACTAGATAAAATTATTCAGCTTTGTCTTTGAAAAAAGTTCATAATTCTTCAACTACAACTTCAAGAAATACTATCCAATTTATTTATAGCCATTTAAAGTTTAAAAAATCATAATTTATCATTTTCATAATGAAGTTCGACTATTTAATATAACTTGTAGGAAGTTCAGGTTTAGCTTTAATTTCAAATATAATGAATTTTTTGTAAAAATAACAAAAAAAAATATTTGGAATTGGACTGGACTGAAAATTGTCATTATTTTTTTTCCAAATATAAGTTTTATAATTTCCCATTAAATAAGTACTTAATATTTATTCCGTAATCTATAATACAATCTAAGTTTAGATTTTTAACATCATAAGTACATTCAAATGAAGTTTATTTAAATGAAATTTAATTTCATTCGATGTGGTGGTATGTGTTTCTCAGATATTTTAAATACAAAAAATATATATTTTGTTTAAATACTTCAATGTTGAAAATATTTTATAAAATTTACGATCAGGTTGACATACATACATAAGTTTATTTCATTGAAACGGATTAAATTTTATTGAAACCACTCTAAGGTGGTATTGTAAATCTCTTTTCAAATAAGCCTCTTAACTGACTTTCGAACAAAAAGAAATTGTGAATACCTTTTTTTAAACAAGCCCAACAAGGTAAAAATTTCATAAGAAATTTCTTAAAAAAAAATAAATAAAATGTATTAAATCAGTTTGTTATATAATAATATTTAATTTAAATATCGAATAAAAAATAAATTTTTTATCAACCAAAAGAAAAATTTAAGCCAATTTTAATAGGAAAATGATACTTTATGTTATTGGGAAATAAAATACTTCTTTTTTTTTTTGTTATTTAAACCGAAACCAAAAGAAATTGATGAAAATCCTGACAATTGAAAAAGGTCACGCACGATTTTCTTACTTTCTTCTATGGAGCAAAAAACAAAATACAAAATCAGAAGAACAGAAGAACAGAAAAAAGAGCTTTGTCCCAATTTATTAAAAAAATGTAGTTTTTTTATTTTTTATTTTTTTTGTCATACATTTTTTACACCATAGTACAAAAAAAATAAAAAATCAGTATATTTTACTTATTTTAAGAATTTTGATAAATAGATATTTTTGTTTGTTAAATATTTGTATGTTATATATGCTTGTAAAAACATTGTTTACAAATAAAATGAAAAAAAAAAAAAACATAAATATTTTTTTACTTTTTAAAGACTTCGGTTTTTTTTTATAAAAGTGCAGTTAAAAAATTATTTTCTTAAATTTATGTCAATTTTTATTTTATATATGATTTTATAGCACGGCGAGCACGGCTTACAATTTAGTCTGATTAACTACTGTTTTAATAGTATAGTATATAAATATTCAAAATAAAATGGTTATGTTTTGTATAAATAGAATTTAACTCAAACCTCAGACTAAACTTCGAAACATGGATAAGTTAAAAAAAAGATCGATTGAAGAAATACAAGCTGAAAAAAGATATCTCAATATAAAGACTGTGACTGATAAACAGTCTCGGTAATATATTTACACGAATCCTGTGTATTTTATGATATTATCATGGAATTGATTATAAAATTAAATAAATTGTCATTCAAGTATTATACTGTATACTTTACATACGTTTCGATCAAACAAATAATAATTAAATAGAAAAAATAAAGAATAATTAATTTATTATTTGAAAGCTAAAAGGGTGTCGAAAATACAAAAATCGCTTTTTTGAAGGGACAAAATTTAATGACACAATCTTGAATGTAAAGTACGTATTACAAAATTTTCATATTATAAAGGAAAATGTAAATATGTACATATAAGTTAGATTTTAACGTCAATCGATTTCCAAAATGAAAAAAAAAATTGCTTTAAGTTTTCTGACTTTATAACATTGTCATTTTCGACTATTGCGATGTTAGCAAAAATGTAAGGCAAAAAAAAAAATCTATCCATAAAAAAAGAAGTTTTTTTCCATCTATGTTTGAATAATTTTTTTTTTAACATATTTGACAAGAAAATTGAAAATTAAATTTCCATTCATATTACTGTATTCTAGATTCATCAGATTATCGACAGAATATAAAAATAAAATAAAAAAAAAATAAAAATTATAAAATGAATATTTTATTAAAAAAGAATCTTCTATCTTTATGAACGTGTGCAACAGAAAAAATAAAGTTTTCAAAACCGCAAAAATTCGCGCGTATACAAAATTCATACATATAAAACTAATTCATTCCAAGAAATTACACCACCACCCAGTTAAAGTCTTGGATCTTTTTTCATGTGGTTTATTTTTTCCTCCTTATACATACACATATATAAATATATATATATAGATATATGTATATAGATTAAAAAAAAAAAAAAAAAATGATCTCATAAATTTTATGTGGACATCCGACATTAAAATGGAATGAGGAATATATTAAAAAAAATAAAAATAAAGAAAGCAAAAATCATTTATTTAATTCAAAGTAACTACATACATAGATATGTATAAATAAAGTTTTTCTTTTGCTTTTTAATGAATTTACGATTTCAAAAATTTAAACGTATTCATATCTTTCTGATACACGATCGTATTCATCGATCCTAATTAATCAATTTGACTTTTTATTTTAATTCATTATATTGTATGGTTAAAAATATTTGCTTTTTATTTAAATATTATGTGGGTTGACAGTCAGTTAACCATTAACAATATCATAGACATCAGACATAAGCATCATATATATATATATATATATATATTGAAGTTTTTATATTAATGTTCATACGTTGTTGATAATATGTGTTTCATCAGAATATTATCTAGAAATAAAAGTAATATTTAAATTCGTCGTACTAGATATTATTAAAGTTTGAACTCCAATGCTATATGTTAAAGTTAATACTAAAAAAATATTCCTTAGTGAACGAAAATAACATGATAAGCCCAAAAAGTTGATTTTGTCACTAAATATTTTTATTTTATTATAATAGAAGTCGATTTATGTATACTTGTTATGGTTTGCACATAACATACTGATATGGTTTTCACAATGCATACTAATTTAGTTTTGTTTTCGTTTAAAAAGGTCTCATCTTGTTCGGGATGTGCATCAAAATAGTTATAATGCATTTTTTATCGATTGTCCATATGGATAGTGCAACACCACAATTAGGTATAATAATGTCATTTTTAATTTATAACTAGCGTTAAAATCTTAGATCTTGTCATGCAAATGTCGTGTTGATGATCTTTTTCTATTTAAAAATATTGTGAACCCATTTTGTAAAAATAAAAAAAAAAAATACTGAATTGAAGTTACGTTTAATCTTATTTTTATACCACAAAAGTGATATTGAAACTGTCATTGTGTCAAAGATATGAAAAAAACATTTTTTAACACTTTTTCTTTCATTTTCCTATTATATTGTTGGTTATTTTTTTTATTTTTTTTCTAAATGTTGTTGGTAAAATTTTATTTTTATTTGACTTTTTGTGTAAAAACATTATAAGATCTTTTTTTTTTCTTTTCAATTTTAATATTAATAAAAAGAAATATAACATGATGTGTGATCAATTTTAATGCCAGCAGGTTAACAAGCCGCATTTTGGTCACAGCTTATATAAAAATTTTTTTTTCATGTTTTAATTGACCACTGACGAGTAAAACTGCGGCATATGTTGTGAATAGAGAGCATACAAAAAAAAAAAAACTTAAACAAACTTTGTCATTTAAAGATGAAATGTCCATGAAAGAAAAAATAGATAAAATTAAGATGAATTTTTTTTTTGTTTCTTCAGATCGTATTTCTGGAGAATAAGATTGTTTTGTTTTTTTTAGTGGGAACGCCACTTTTATTAACGCTCCATTGCATAATAAAAATTTCGATTTGGCGTTAGAGATTTGAAAAGCAAAGTAGTTATAAAATCATTTGACAGGGCTTTGATATTTTTTTTTGATAAAAAAGTTTGCAAAAAGGTTATATTTGATTGATTCCTCATCCTCAATTAGTAAAGAATTATTTTTATGCAAGAGTTTTATACTTCAAAAGTTTTTTGAAAGTTTTAATTCAGAAATTCTGGTGGATTTCAAATAAACTTTAAATGTTCTATATTCAAATCCCCGTTGAATGCATTTAGGTTGCGGGCCAGATTATATAAAATCAAACATCCTAATCCTCCACAAAATAGACTAAATAACGTCGAATTTGATAAAATATACTTTATTACAAATATTTTGTTCTGATTTATGTTCATAATTTGAAAAGGTATAAGTATATTGTATCTTGTCACAATAACCAATCATTTTAATTAATAAAATGAATTTTTTCCGATTTTGTTCAGTTTTAATTAAAATTTGTCAGGTTTTTTAATTTTTTCGATCAGAATACATATTTCTTCCTGGACAAAACTTAAAAAATCGATACAGTTGATGGTAGCTCTTCTTCCATTAGAAACTCCTTAAATATATATTATTTTAAATACCACAAATTAATTATCTGATTCAGGATAATTAACTGTAAGGGGCAAAACATATATTTAATGAAGCACATATTTTCATGCCAAAATTTAACTTCACTATTAATTAGTATTTTTTAAAATTTTGTTACACAAATTAGTTCACTAAAATGAAACTCTAAATACCGTAACCGCTAAAACATTGAAATATAACTATATTTTAACCAAAGTGTGTGTGTAGTGCGTAAAACAATTGCCCAAATAACATTCCATCATATAAATGTGAAAGCTTACCGACAAAAATAATAAAATTATTTCTCTTAGTTACCTATATATATTTTTTTTCCATATCTTGAAACCTAACACCTTGCAGGCATATGATTTTGAAAAAAAAAAAATTGTTTTTTCTTAACAGCATTCCCCATAAAGATAAAAACTTATACAATATCTTTGGACAAAGTGAATCAAACAACACCTTAATATATTCCAAAATGAAAAATACAAAAATTTTTATTTTTTTTCAAGAAGAAACAAAACAAAAAAAAATCTTATCTTTTTTATGCTTATTTGAATGCCCGAAAAATATATTTTTAACATAAAAGTTAAGAATCTTTATGATGTTCTCCAGATTAATTAACCTAAAAAAATAATACAAAAATTTTTTTAAAATTACTTTTTTTTTTATTTTTTTGTTAAAAGTATAAAATAAGAATTTGTTTCTATCTTTTCAAATTTTTGTAGGAAGAGAAAAAGAATTGTAAGCCTTCTTTTCTCTGAATTTTTTTTTCAGCGATTTTCCATTTACAATTGAACTATTCTGTTTGGCCTATCGGCGACTGAGGTGGAAAAGTTTTTCTAGATTCTAACATGACTTATAATTATCTCTAACATGATTCCTTAAAATAAAATATTAATGCTTAGAAAAAAAAGTTTATGAATTATATAAAAAAAAATCATATAGTTTACAATAATGCCTTGAGCATTTTATTCTTAATTTATATTTCACTGTTCTCAAAAATAAACCTTGGGGTTCGAAGTCATATAGAACCCAGTTGCAATATTGTTTTATTTTGTTTTTTTTTTTTTATTATTATTATTTTTATTCTATAACCAAAAGAATAAAAATGATCTCCTCTAAATTCATGGGTCAGTCAAGGAAAAAATTTTACGGATATTTAAAAATTTTTTTTTTTGTATTTTATTATACAATTTTTTTTTTCTCTAAGAACGATTAACATGCATTTTCCATTAAACATTAAATTTATGAGATTAAAACTGAATTTAACATAGTCGTCGAATATATATAAATATATATATAGAAGAGACCATTTCTGAATTTTTTTTTATATAGGCACATACATATTTTTTTTATTTGGAAATTATGATAAAAATTTAGAAGAGAAAACATTTTTTTTTTTTCGGTTTATATACTTAAATAAATTGCTTAATAATTTAAATTTTATTAATGCATTAAATAATAATAATAAAAAAAAAAAAACATATTATTTAAATTCATTTATTTGACGTAATAAATTAATTAAATTTTAAATATAATGATAATTTTATTTTTTTTTTAAATAAAATAAAAGAAAATCTTCAAAACATTATCACGGATTATAATCTTATATTTTTGTCATTTTAATTCATAATTTATAATTTTTGTGTGTGCCTAAAATTTGTTTAGTAATACATTGTATTGGCGTGTAGGATAAGAAAAGTAAAAAACCCGCACTTAAGTACATGAGTAGTTTTTGATTAAGAGATTCATTAAACCGAGGATTTGATCTTGAACATTGATTCAGATTAGGGCTTCTCATTTCCCGCAATTTTCAAATCCCGGGATCCCGGGACAAAATTTTTCATATTCCCGGGATCCCGGAATTTTTTTATAAGCCCAAATTAAACAAAAAATTATCTCATAAAATAATGCCATGCTTTCGATCCACTTCAACTTGACATGATGGGGTTACCTAAGTTGATATTTTACATAATAAAAAAGGAAAATACTGCATTATAAAAAATTAGTTAACAACTTGAAATTTGCTTTCTAATCCTCAAACTTCGATTATTTTAAATAAATTTTAATTCTATATATATTAAACTGCACTTATTTATTTTTTAAATTCTTTATACCGACTTCACTTCGTTTCCACAAACTTAGAAAGTCAAAATTGACCCACTTCCCGGTATCCAATCGAGCTTAAATTTCATTACACGCATTACACGCACACCTTTATATAAACTTCACATCCTGGTCTCCAAACTTAGTAAGTCAAAATAGATCCAATCGATTTGCGGTATCCAATCGAGGTAAAATTTTGCACATAACTTTGTCGTCGATAACAATATACTTTGGCATCACATACTCATCAACAAACACACACACACCTTTATATGAACTTCATATCAATTGCCTCGCATATAAAGGATTTATATCAAAAACTTTGTTTTTATGGGTTGTGTTTTTTCTATACCAAAATTGTATATTTTAATTTTAGCTTTATACTGAAACAGTGAATGAAATTTCGAGTATGTGATATATAAACATCAAAAGTTAGCATAGCACTAATAATGAAGGTCCCCCGTAATTGTATAGAAAATAATCTATATATTGTAGCGCTATACTAACAGTATACGCCGCATTCAGCAATCACTTAATTAATTCTGTCTAGCTTAGATATTAACCTAAGCCTAAAATTTAGTGCAATCACTATTATATTTTTTAATTAAGTGGAAATCCCGGGATTTTTGGTTGAAATCCCGGGATTACGGGATTCAATTTTACCACCGGGATCCCGGGAAAAGCCCTAATTCAGATGGGAAGCCCTAATTCAGATGGGAAATATAAGTTGAAAAAAAAAGTAATTTTCCATAATAATGTAAATTCTAATTGAAAATTTAGATTAAATAATATAGTAAAAGCTTATGATTATGATATTTAAATATAAGTCGTCTGTTCTATGACAATTTACAAAAAAATCTATCAAAATAGATAATTGAGTTAAACAAAAACATTTTTTGAATCAAAATTATACTAATCTATTAATGTCTGATTGAGATAAATCCTTAAGTTAACCACTTACTCAATGTTCAGTTTTCATTCCAGTTTTATTTCTCGAGACGTCAACAGTTTGAAATTTTATGCTACGTACAAATATAATGAAACGCGAATCTAAGCAATTTCAACTAAAACTGCTAAAAATCTTAATATTATGATTCTTCGTTAGATATTCAGGCAAACTTCTAAATTAATTAATATGAGAGCTTCTTTTTTATTCTGCTGAGAGCTATATAAGTGCCTTAGTTACTTATTTTCAATATCTCTAATTAAAACATATAAAAGAGATAACAACCTCTTATAATGTAAAACCACAGATAATTTTATTTCTTTTTATCTAAACATAAATATATAACCTAAATATTATATATATATATATATATATATATATATTAATTTTCGCTACATCTGATTTTTTGGCCATATAAAAATTCCATAATTTAACGGTTGCAGGACAGAGGAAATTCTTTTTGATTAAATTATTCCTTATTTTATTTTTTTATTCTGCATTATCACTCTTATTTCAAGGATCAGTAAACAACATCTTGAGAATTATATAGTGTACAAAAAAAAAATTTAAAACAAAGATTATTGGTAAGAAAATTCTAATGCCAGCATGACTTCCAATTAAAAAAGCGATTTACACAAAATCATTGTAATTTATGGCTTGAATAAGGTTTCATACCAATTTGAAATATATATGTCTATATATAATATACCTATAATACTATAATATAAAATGTTTAAGTTAAAAAAATACGAGAGTGATGTTAATATGAAAAGAGGGGGATTTCGCTTATTATAATTTTTTTTTTCTTTTAGACTTGCTAAAATATTTCTTGTTTTCTATATTTCACTTAGATAAGAAGAAAATTTGTACAAAAAATTAACAAAATTTTTATTATGAAATAAATATAACTATTTTTATTTTATTGTTAAAATATTTTTTTTAAAGATGTGGGCTTAAAATAATTAAAATGATCTGGAAAACTAGTTTACAAAAGCTAATTTTTATCGAAGATTTTTGCATAAATGTTTAGTATCTAATTCTGCAAATTTAAGTCAGCACAAATTATGATTATATTATGAATTATTACAAATTATGAATTAAAGAAATCTAACTAGCTTCTGCAATTTTTATTGATTAAATCAAAATAAAATTCTTGAATAGCTAGGAAAAGATTTTAAAAATTTGTTAAAGAAATCTGACTAAATAAAATTTTTTTTACAAATTTCAGAATTTGCAAAAAAACAACAAAAAAAAAATTAAATAATTTTTTTTAATATTTTTCCTCCACTCAACAAGAAAACGATACATACATAAAACCGACAAATAAAATATTAACCAAGAAAATAAAAAATCACATTAAATATCTTTTATTGCTCGTGTATCTGATAAATTTATTTTAACAGGTTCATAATTTACATGAATTGGGTGTATAATTTCTGTTAAATTGCAATTTGGTTCTATCAAATTCAGTAATCTAAATTAAATTAAAATATGTATTAAGAAAATGTTTGATGTTAAATGTAAATTTCCAAATTATACAAAGACTAAGAAAATAGAATAACGTAGTAACATAGTAACATAGCGATATTGGTCACAAACTTTGAAGTATCTTTAATTAAGAAAATTAATCATAACTTTATTAAATATTATATTATCAAATACTTTTGTATCGTTCTTGCCAACTGGAAGTCAGAATTTTAAGAAACATAACCCTTCTACTTAGAAAGTAAAATAGCTTCAACTTTAAATAAAATCCCCAATAATTTCTTATAATTTTACAATTTAATGAAAAATAATCATATCAATACTTCCCCTAATTTCAAATATTCTGAGATATCGGGTTTGATAAATTAAAATTGTACAAATTTAAGGAAAAAAAAAAAAAAAATCGGGATAACTTGGGTGTAGATTTTTTCAAAAATATATATTATATTTTTTTTGTATAACGTAGGTTTTTAAATAAAAAAAATAAAAAAACAATTTGATGTTTTCTTTTGCACAAAAAAAAAATATATATAAAATATAAAATTAAAATTATTGTACAAAAAAAAAAATAAACAGAATATTGAAAACAAAATACCATAAACTAAATATTGTTGACAGCTTGTACATAAAGTAACACTCAAATAAATTTTTTGACTTAAAGAATTATTTGAACATAATTTTAAATATTTTTTAGTTTTTTTTTTAATTTTATTTTATTTATATTTTATCAAAAAATCTAAAAACAAGGTCCTATAAATGCTATTGTCAAGTTGTTATTTTTATATTTTTATTTTTTGTATGTATAAAAATAACCATAAAATTCAAATGAAAATCAAATAAATTTGTAAATTTAATGTCATTTATCTTATGTTTAATGTCATTTAATCTTTATAAAGTAAAAAAAAAATTAATTTCTTTAAATTAGAAAAAAATAAAAATGGAAATGGTTGTTCTTGATTTCTTTTCTCTTCCAAATTACCAATTTTCTTTATCTTTGTTACAGTGTAGAACAAGGGTATTTTCGTCAAGAAAACGATTTTTAATAAATAATGTTGTTAGAAAAATTTTAAATTTATCTTAGTGTTATGTATAAAAAAGGAGTATGGTTAAAAAAATATCAGAATTTAGAAATACAAATGCATTAAAATTCTAGATATTATAAACAAATATCCCAAATGAACTGAGGACAAAAATTATAGGGTTATTGATGAAACTACCAATGAATAATTGGAACAAAGTAAAAATATTTTACATACAATAATGTATGTAATTTTTTTTTTGCAAAGAATCTTTCTTAATTTATCACGTACTCAGATAAATTTTTGTTACATTAATTGCATTATTGTATGTTATATTTTAGGTATGGTTTAATAATATTTAATTATTTTTATTCTACTGCATTCAGAACTGAGAAGCTATATAAGTAAAACAACATGTTTTTTTAAATGAGTGTAACCACTACCGACATTAATTTCAAGCCGTTTTGTGTGTAGAAAAGAAATCTCGTAGGGATGAGAATCATAACAAAAAAATTTTGTATGACAATACCTACTGAACTTTCAATTGAAAATCGTGTTCACACCATAAAATAAATTAAACTGGTTTTGATAATGCAATCGATGTTTTTCTCTTTTTTTTTACATAAGCGAAATATAGTTTAGTTGCCTGAATATGCTTTATGTACTTTTTCAGGTTAAACTGATTTAACACTGATTTAAAACACATACATTATTTGTACGATAAAAAAGCAATAAAACAAAAGCTAAATAGGTTTAATTGCTAACACTCATTTAAACCTTATTATTACACAATATTCCAAACAATTACAGAATATCGAATATTTATTGTAATTTTAGACATAAATGAACAAAGATCCTAAGACCACATACACTAGTTGTACATTTTATTAAATAATCTCAAAAATAATAAGAAATAAAATATTTCAATATTATTAAATTAAACTTTAAATTGTTCGTCTTATGTAAAAATCTTAATAAAAATACAAAGTCTAATCACATATTGATGAGTCAAATTTAATTAATTTCATGGCAATAAAATTTAAAATTTTATTATTTCAATACTCATTTAATTATTCTAATTATATGTAATTGAATAAGTGTTGAAAATTTTTTTAATTAATTATACATTAATTCATTAATATAAATATATGAATTTAATATAAAATTGAGATCTATGTAATGTGTGTATAAATGCATTATTTAGATTAATTCAGAATTTTCTAAGGTTACCATTCTTATTTAATAAATACAATACTCATTAAAGATTTTTTTTTTTATTCATTATTTTTAATAATAATACACCTTTATTATTAGAACTATAAAATTTTCTAAAGCTATTGAATTTCTAATTCACAATAATTGTATATTAATATGTAAGTAATAAAAAAAAATATAATTATACTATTATACAAGCATGAATCTTAAAAATAGATAAAATTTATTTAATGAAGAATTCGTCCTTAACTAATTTTATTACATTGTTCGTGTATTCTTGTTACAGTTAATTCATCTCTCTTAATTATCTGTTTTAAGTCTGTTTCCCATCAAAAAAATGGTATTCGTATGTACTCAGTTTCTGTCCGTATAAAAGTGCATGGCTGATTTCAAAGTCCAGTGTCCGGGGTACAGCTCTCAACCGGATATAAGGATCCAAATTATTTTTATTCAAAAATGTTCTATTTTATATTTTTTTAAAAAGTTTTATTGGACTTAGATGATATATGTTTAGTCGCTGATTGGTTCGCAAGTATTCAAACTATAGTAGATTAAAATTAATTCCGATGTAAATTATAATCTTTGAATGGATGTCGATTAAAAAGACCTAAAAGAAATATTTAGCCTTACATTGTTTCTTAATGTAATACTGAGGCTTAAAAGATTTTTTATGAGATATATCGATTGTAGGAACCTTAAATTAATTTTAGGTACGAAATTTGCAAAAGGGCTTTATTTATAAGATACTATTGTTTATTTTATTTATACATAAATTTATGTATTATTTATAATTAGATTCGAGGCGCCATTCATTTGGACACAAATTAAAAGTGATTATAATTATAATTTCAGAATTTTGAGATCAGGAAAAATATATTATAAAAATTTATATAAAAAAATGTAATATTAATTTTTATTCAAAAACTGATAGGTTTTGAATAAAGATTCAGAAAAAGGATTAGTGTCTCATTTTTTTGCGCACATAACATGAATAAAAATCTGACTGATAAACAAAAAAAAAAAAAAAAGAATTCAAATTGAATTTTTACAAATTACTAAAGAATTCATTTAAACAAAATTAATGTAAAAATCAAACTTTATTTTATTTTCTTTTTTAAAATAAAACCTCCGTTTTGACGGTAGCCACTAAGATAAATTTTGACATTTTTGATAATCGACTAACGGAAAAAAAAGAAAAAAAAACCTGAAATACAAATGTAATTTTAAATTATGTTTATTACTTTTTTTTTTTTGTTTTCTTTAATCTTGTATCTTTTTTTTTATTTTGGAAAACTTATTAAAAAAAATAAAATTAAATAAAAAAAATTAAATTTTTAACATTCATTTTCACACGCTGATAAATGCTACCAAGACTACCTTAACATTTTTAACTTTATTTTTTTGTTTTTTTTTTTTCCGTTTCTGAACATAAAAATTTAAATTTACAATTTTTCATTTTTTTTTTAAGACAAAAAAAAATAAATAAATATAAATAAAATTATAAACGTTAATAAATAAAAATTTATGTTTTTTCATTATTTTCTGAAGAAGTAATAAGTAAAAAAAAAATAAATAAAATTATGAAAAAAAAAAACATCCAACTTCTTCCCTGCTGCTTTTTTTTTTTTTTATTTTATTTTATTTTCCTACCAGAACAAAAACAAAAAAGCTTTTGAGCCATCAGCGATAACAAAAACGTAAAATTTATTTATTTCTGTCCTATTTTTTTTTTTTTTTATATATTAAATTTTTCATTTTACAATATTTATATTTCTTTGATATCATTCCTCGTTTTATGTAAAAAAAAAAAAAAATTTTTTTTTTTTTTTTTATTCTCCTCTTCTCATAAAGAAAAATTGTAACTTTATTACTTAAAAAAATGTTTTTATTTATTTTTTCAAATTAAAAAGATTCATTTAAAAAAATTTCATAACTTTTGTTTATTTATTTATAAATTTAAAATAGGATTAAAAAAAAAAATTAAAAAGCCCAAAGTAAATAGTTTTGTATCCCTTTTTAGTTGCCGTTTTCCAATAAAATGGAAAAAACTGGGTAATATGCAATACTTTGCGCTCCAAAATATGTGCAGTCTCGTTCACTTTCACTACAACTAAAATATGAGATTCTAGGATTTCGGATTTGGAAGTTAGAGGCTCTCGGCCAACAATTGAAATATAATTTTGATATAACAGAATTAATGTTGATTTTTTATGTTTTTTACTATTTTTGACAATGTGGAAATTATCCTCAATTCTCTGTTACCCAAAAGTATACATATTCTACGGTGAATGGTTTAGTTTTTTTGTTTTATGTCAACATAATACACTTGAAACTAATTTCAGAAAAATAAATTAAATTCTAAATAGGCTTGAAAATTTTCAATTAGAAACTTCTATCTGATATGCATATGAAATAGTATATGATAAGTATAGCCTGTCAAAATTTTTATTACAAATATCAATTATTATGAATAACATAAAAATGATCAAAATAAGTCGCAATGCCTCTGGAAATTATATATAGGTACAGAAACTATAAAAATAGAAAAATTATATTGATCGAGATAAATTTGTAAAAAAAAAAATAGAAAAAATATGAAAAATCTCAAGTCATCCTTTGATTCTACAAGTTCAAAGTAACAAAAAGAAATTAATAATTTTCAGTATTATTGCTTGTAGGGTTATAGGTCTTTTTTTTTATGATTGTTAGCAATAATTATTGCTTTATTGCAGCGGTTCAATTTGTTTCCATTTCAAAGAACAATTTTTTTTATTTTTTTTTTATTTTTTTTAATTTTTTTTAAACCTAAACTAAAAAGGTTAAACGCACGCGTAACTTCTTTGTTTATGAAAAGCCAGAGGGAAAAAGGGTTTCATGTTTTTTATTTCTATTTTTTTATATATTTTTTTAAATTTTGAAATAAAACTTCTTTTAATTAGATATTTTAAATTAAATTTGATTTGGTTTTTTTTCTTTTTAACTCTTGTTGTAAAAGTTATATAAAGAGTTAAGTGGTCAATTAAACAGAAATTAGCATAGTAAATTTAACAAACATTAGTTTGTGATCAAATCAAAACCAGCTGCTTTTTATTGAGCCCTTTTTTTGTGATATTATGTTTTATATTGAAACATTGAGAAAAACCTAAATTAATATTATTAATTAATATTTGTTTAAAATTTGGTAATAAGTTTTATAAGATTTTATTTTTTTTCATTATATTTATAACCTTCAGTGTATATATTGTTTCACCTTTTTGGAAATTTTGATTAGAAGTGAAGGCGGGAAAAAAACTCACAACATTTAGGAGCAAAACAAATGTCAACAACAACAACAACGGCCAACAACCATGATTTCTTTAAACAAAATAATAATAATCAAGAATTAAAGCCAAGTCAAAGGAAACATAAAGAAAGCTATATATGAAAATCTTAAATGTAAATTTAAAATAATTTTATTTTTTTTAAAAATTTAACAAAAAAAAAACTAAATAAAAAAAATAAAAATAATCGTAAATGGTTGAAATTTTCTTTTTACAATTCAAATTATTTCTTATATAAATTTCGTTTTGGGAACAAAAATAATAAAAACGCAAAAGATATCTCAAACAACAATGATATGTTCATCTGCACATATTGTGTGTGTACATGGCATTATTTTGCATAAATAAATTTCTTGGTCTCAATTTACTAAATTGAATTCAAAAATCAAAAGGAATAAAAAAAAATAAAAATAAATAAATAAACACAAAATTAAAAGGAAGCTCTTAAAAAATAAAAAAAAAAATTTTTTTTTTAAGCAATTGAAAAGAAAAATTGATTCGCGAGAAAATTGTATTTTTATATATACATTTTTTTTCTTTATTTCAATTTTCTTGTATGTTTTTATTGGAAGTTACAGAGAAAAAAAAAAACACGAATATATCCTTAAGTCAGAGATGCAAAACAAATCAACCTGACAATTTACAATTCGATTTATTTATTTTTATTATTTCTTTCAAACCATTTAAAAAAATAAAATTTATTTTCTTTTTTTTTTGTTAACGACATTAAAACCTAAATAAAAAAAATATTGATATTCGAAAGGTAAAAAACCAAAAAAAAAAATTGACATGGTGTGCGACAATCGTGTTTTCGCATAATAGTTCTAACAAAATAAAAAAAAAAATATTTTTTATTTAAATAGTTAATAAATAGTTTAAATTTTAATATATTTTTTTATATAAAAAAAAGTACACAACAGTAGGTGCATTTAGGATTAATCGAACCCACCAAATAATGTCATAACGACAAACTATTTCATTGCAACAGCGGGAATGGAAAATGACTATAAAAATCATGCATCCCGATTTTAATTGGCGGGATCGGCTCGAGTTTGTTATATTATTTTTTGCTTAGTTTAAACGAGATTTCGAGAGTTTAATCATTCCAGGATTTTTTTTGAGATTATATTGCTGTGATTAGCACTCTTATATATTTATATGGATTATGGGATTGCGTTACAAACATTTTTTTTTATCAGGATTCAAATTCCTAATTTTGCTCCTTGTAATCTTAAACTTAGTTTTTAAATTTTCATATTTTACTAACAGAAACAGATAATAGTATTGTATCATGTATCAATCAAATCAACGTAATTATGTAATTTTGAGGTCCTTTTTATTCGGAAACTAAATTTTCAAAAAGTCATTCATTAAAAAAATGTACCACTATATACATATACAAATATATACTAAAACTAAAGAAAAAAAATTCAACATTAATTCTAAAAAAAAACTCTATATATATATATATTTTTTATTTTACATTTTCTTTGAAATAAATTGAAAACGACATCATCGTGTGGAATGCATTTTTTTTTTCCATCTTATGTGATGAAAAAAAAAATAAAGGAAAAATTAACAAAATTACACACATTTTCTTCAACTATCATTTCAGTTGTATACTATACTATACTATACAAAACTATAGACAAATTTTTCAGTTTTTCAATTTTAAACAATTCAAATACTTTCAAATATGTATTTCAGATCTTTATAATTAAAATAAAAAATAAAACTTAACATTTTATATTGAAAATTTCACATTCAAAGGAAAATAAACCGAATAATTTTGTATTTTGGTTTGGTTTTGTATCAATCGTTTTTTTTTTTTGAAGTGATAATGAAAGTATATACTTAATTGTCAGATTTAATCGGATTGGAATATATAGTGTGCTGTTGTTAAAAGTTTATCTTCCAATATGAGAATTTGTTCTTTTTATATGGACGGAAAATGAGATTGTCCTTTTTAAATAAAAAAAAAAAATTATAAACTTTGAAATATCGATCTGTGATTGTTTTCTTATGATTTATTTGAGAACAGTTTCGAATCGTGAGGAGGGCAATAAAACTAGTTTCTTCTGATTACAATTTTTTTCAACTATCTCGAAGGGTTCCGAATAAACTTGCTATTGATCCTTGTCCTAAACTCGTTCTTCTTCTCGAATTCGATAAAAAATTTAATGAATTTATTCTCATGCAGCTTAAAATATCTAAATTCAATTCTAAATATGAACTACAACTTTATTTTTATTTTATATATATTTTTTATTCTGCACCTCAGTTTAAATAACACTTGAAGATACAATTTTTTTTTTGGTATTAGACATATCATCAATTACATTTTCGTAAAATCGACGTTATTGCGATTATATTGCGACAAGAGTCTACATTCTAAACTTAACCCTACTTAATTTATAAATCTGATCTTCATATTTTTTTGCCAAAACTTTGATTGTACATTTAAAATTATTTTTTATTTAAATAATTTTTAAGTTAACACAAATACATTTCAGAATTTCTTTTAAGATTGAAAACAGAAAATTTCATTTTTGATTTTTATCGCAATACGATTTCATCCTTTTTAGGGTTACTTACACGTAATTTCAAAAATTGTATGTTATATTCTTTGGCAGAACAGATTATTATGGAACTCTGTAATAACAATTATTGTATTTATTTCGAAATGCTTATAATCGAAAACATTTGTAAATATATCTCTGCTCTAAGGCATTTTCAATATTGAATGATCGCATACTATAACTATAACATTATCCTCAACAATATGCTCAGGAAATTAAAATATCTGGGATTGCGCGATGATTTATTTTTTTAATTTTTTTTTTTTTTTTAATTCTGTAATGATATTTCATTGTTAAGTAATGATCAGTTGTGTTGAAAAATTAAGCAATCTTTATAAAATTATGTTTATTTTGCCTGATTTCAAGTATTGATGCGTATATAATATAAAGGATCAATATATGTTTGTGGTTGAGAGCAAAAATGTCCAATCTATATTTTTGAAAGTATTTTATTAAAAATGCTGACTACAAAAATAGTTTGTGAGAAATATAATATCGTCGGTCTCGTGCAAAAATCACGAAACTGTAATTTTGGCCGTTTTTACCTATAATATTTTAGAAAAATCATAAAAAACTAAAATTTTAATATGTTCAAAGTTAGAAGTCGAAATCTGTCATAAATTATCTGCAATGACTATTTCTTTTTTCCAGAAAGTACCTAAACGTACTAAAAAAAAAGAAAAAAAAATTTTCCCATCCAATTTTCTCAAAACTATGTGATTTTTGCATGAGACCGACGATATGGAATTTTATTTCAGCAATATAATATATAGATAGATAAGATATTTTTGTTTGAATCACAGATAATATTAATTTCCATTTACTTCGGTATTTAAACAGATTAATAATTTAAAAAAAAAAAACATTCTATAGTATTCCTATAATTTAAGAATTATTTTATGAAAAAAAAAAAAAAAACTTTTACCAACTGCATATTTAGCCATTATCTTCTTTTAAAAATATATAATCCTTCTTAATTCTTAACAACACTCTGTTATTATATGTTTTTTTTTCACATTTTTCCCTCTGTAATGATATCCTGTCGACAAAAATCTAATCAATTAGACAACAAAGAAGCAATTTGTTTAGACACAAAAAAAAAAATTGTATGTGATTTCTTAAATGGACATCATTTTATTTCCAATACTTAAAACCTACGTACAAATAGAAATATTATTGAGAGGACTATATTCTAAACAGTATAATAATACAACGATTTTATTAATAATTAAGAGTATTTGTATTTTAGATATTTTACTGCCTTAGTTGATTGTACAAAAAGTGAAGAAATTTAAGAAGCCGGCATCGGCAGCTTAAATTTATTGTATACTTAGTGTACTAAAATTAAAATGTCTAGTTTGTAAAATATTAATTTTATACGAATAAGTAAATCAATAACTTCGGACAAATTTTACGTATTTACAAAACACGAAATTTATTTATGTTACTAGTTTCAATAAACTTTACGTTGAAATTAAGTCGACTGTGAAATTATATTATATTAAGAGCGATATTATTTGACATTACGAGATTACTCTATTTTTCCAAATTAAAAAGCATTGTTTATTAACAAAACTTTCCTCTAAAGCTTTGTATGATGTAAAAATTTGGAGAACTATATAACACACCCAGAAAAAAAAATTGTTAAATTAAAAGATTTTATAGGTAAAATTAACAAAAAATCTTTATAGATTTTGCGCAAAAGGGTTTATAGTTAAATTAAAATTGCAAAAATTGTTAATTCAAAAGACATATTACATTGTTAAAATTAACACAAAATTGTTATATTTAAAATGTTAAGTTGTTATTATAACAATTTTAGCAGTTTGAGAAAAAAATATATTGTTAAGGTGCCAAACTGTTAAATTAACTATTCGAAATAATTATTTTAAAATAGTTTTTTGTTTTTTTATTTTTTTGGTTTGTTTTTGTATTTTGTTTCGCCTTTTTTTGTTTTTTTTTTCGCCTTTTTTTTGTTTTTTTTTTGGTTCTTTTTGGTTCTTTTTTTTTGTTTTTTTTTTGTTTTTTTTTATTTTTTTTATTTTTTTTTTGTTTATTTTTTTAATTTCTTGGTTTGTTTTTGTTTTTTTTCTCGCTTTTTTCGTCTTTTTTTGTTTTTTTATTGTTTTTTTTTTATTGGTCACCCATCTAAGTACTATCACTACGAGACGTTGCTTAACCGCTGTGTTCAATGTGATGTAGAGTCTTCCACTGAGCTATGTCAGTAATATACAACAATGTATTAAATAGAAAATATAAATTCGGTAATATAAACATAATAAATATTTATCTTGTTAAATTAAAGAACTCCGCTCTTAACTTGTCTCGTTAAGAGCGGAGTTCTTTAATGTAACAAGATAAATATTTATTTTAAAAGTGTAGCTTTTTAAATCAACCAAAACTTTTTTTTTAACAATGCCGTATTTACTTTGACAATTTTTATTGTTATATGTACCATTTTTAAATAACAACAAAAACATTATTTCAAAAGCTTTTATTGTCATATTAACAATTGAATGTGTAGTTGTTATAATAACAGAAGAGTTTTTAATTTAAAAGAGAGAATAGTAAAATTTTATTTCTTTCGAATGAAACATATTTAAAATAACAATTAATGTTGTTAAAATCACAATTTTCAGCTTTTACTAAATAACTGTTTGAAACATTTTAAAATAACAAAATGAAATGTTAAAATAAGAAGCATCTTTACTTAGATCAAATATTTATTAGTTTAATTTAAAAAATTTCTCTTTAACATCAACAATTTTTGTTTAACAGTTAAAAACAGTTAAAAATTGTTAATTTAACTAGCATTTTTTTTCTGGGTGCATATAACTCACGATTTATTATAATCATTTTGTGTTTTTTTTTGTATTCTCCCGTAATCATACAATTAATAAAGACCAGAATTGGAATGGCTTTTGACTTTATTCATAAGTTTTATTCAACAAAAAATTTTATTAATTGTACACCCTTTGTCAAAAATTTTTTTTTAATGAATCTTTTCATACCGTTTATGAATTCAAAAAGTATTCTACATATAAAAAAAAAAATTTATGCCAAAAAGGCAATAATTATATTTAATTAAAATAAAATTTTTCCGTAAGAAGTTTTACTGATATGGGTCGGAAATTAATTTGATAAATCTTAAAAAGTTTCTTGAAAAAAAAAAAAAACTAATTAGGTACCGAAATGTAGTTAATTTTTTTAAATTTGATGACAATAATTTAATAAAACTTCGATTAAGTAAAATTATTACTATCGTTTTAAAGTAAAAAAAAAATTTAGTATATATATAAGGGACAAACTGCTCTTAGGAGTTTCGATTGTGTTTTTTTTTTTTATTATTTTCTATATGAGCATTGTAGTCACTTTTTTAGTATAAATATTCTATCTAAAAGGTTCAAATATTTCGAAGAAAAAAATTTCTTTGTCTGTTTATTAGATCCACTTCCACACAGTCCTTAACATTGTCATAAATAATACAATAAAAAACATTAATTTTCTTCACACAATCTTTTAAAACATAATTAGGTATCTTAGAAAACACGTATAAATATGTTATTGAGGAAAAACAAAATTTTGCCATTAAAATCATTTTGCAATCATTGAGATAATGATAATTTTCACTTTAACTGAATATAAGCTTAATTTTATAATAAAATCACTTATTATCAAATAATTATATTCAATTAAAAAATTGAAGAAAAATATAAAAATTTTAACTTTAAAAAAAGAAAATTTACATTTTTTTTTTATTTAAACAAATCTATAAAAGGTATACATATTACATAAAAGTAGAAAACATAATTTTTTATTCTAACATATTATTTTTTTTTTTTTTGTAGATGCTATGCTAAGTTACTATTAAAATTGTATTTTTTTTTTTATAAAATTTATCCTAAAACCATTATTTTTACGAAAATTACATAGAAGAAAAAATTCTCACTGTACATATAATATGTTGTTATCACATATTTTACTTAATTCTTTAGGAGGCATACAAAAAATTGTGGAACTAGAAAATTTTTATTTTTAGGTAATTTTCATTCAAAGATGATGAAATAAGAAAGTTTATAACAATGTTACCATGATCTAGTTTCGTAATAGATATCATAAAAATAAAATTTTCAATGATACAAAACCCCCTTATACCGATTTATTTTCAAAAAAAGAAATCTAAGAAACATGTTATCAGAATAACAATTAGACACCTTATTTTTTTTTTGATTTTAGAATTATTGTGATTACGGAAATTTCTCATTACAATAAGAAACATTAAATTTGTTAAAAAGATTAAACAATAACATAATAATAACATAACATTTAGCATGTATTTACTTCATAACAATTTAAGAGTAAGAAATCTCGTTTTCGGTAAAAAGTTTAAAACTTATGAAAATCGTGTGCTTAAGATTGCAAAAACAAAATGCAGGTATATTATGAATATCGAAAAATTTTAATATTTTGAAGACATGAATTAAGCAAATTATGATTTTTCAACTTTTTTTTTTTCCTTTACTTGTGCCTATATTATTTGAATAAACAATTCTTCCTCAAAGCATTTTTATGGATACCTTGTTATAAAACAACCTATCATAAACATAAAATAATCTTAACTCTTTCTAGTATAAATGTATGTACTATGTTGTAAATATATTATATATTTATATAATATGTGTAGTGTACATTATAATACATAAATGTATGTATATATAAAATTAAAAATTACATATCATAAAAAAAAATTCACAATAAAAAAAAAACAAGAAAAACCATTAACAATTCCATCATCAAGTTTTAGCTCAATTATAAGAAACGTTGTTATGAGAAGGCCTAATGAAAGAATCAAAAGAAGTACATGTATAGTTTTTTTTTTTTTTTTTGAACCCGAAAAGTAGTTTTATAACGATTCTGTTAAAAAAAAAAACTTTTCTTACATCAGTGTTGTTATCTCTGTTCCTACGCACGATATTGTTACAGGCTAATTTTAGGTTTCTAATTCGAAGTTAGGAAAAAAATTACCTTACGAAAAATTTAAATTTGAATAAACAACATTAAATATTATAATAAACAATAAATTTAGTTTTTAACATAGAGTTTCAATGATTATCCTATTCAGTTTGATATTAACTAAAACCTTAGATTTCCACGAGGCTTTAGTATAGAATATTTTTCTTTTAATTCAAAAATCAATTTATTAAGCTTTACTTTTACATTAAACGGGAAATATTTTTATGAAATATAAGAATCCTCGGTAAAATGCTAATTGAGGCTAGAGACTTAAAGGAAAATCTTTTTATTTGATTACCACCTCTGGATTAAAACTTCTGTTTGAGCCCTTAAGAATTGTATTCTGTAAGATTAATTAATTTTTCATCATTCTCATAAACGTATATAATGATTTCTAGAATTTTTATCTAAGTTAATTTGTAACTAATGATAACTGAAATAGTGGAACGCTAACGAGATAATATGTAAAAAAAAATAATAATAATAATAATAATAATACTTTTTTATGATCCATTGCATATATTATGGTTTTAAAACTAATAATTATTTCAACGAGAAGTTGTTAAAAAAAAAAAAAAAATTATAATTTAACTTTAAAAACTTAACAATCCGTTTTTTATTTTTTATTTTTTTTGAATAAAAGAAGCAGCACACGTCTGTTTCGAAGATTTTTTATTATTTATTTTTTTAATTCTACGGCAAAAATTTAATATATATTTTTTTTTATATATAGACGGCTGCTATCTTAATATATTCAACAATTGCGTGCGGTCTAATTAAATGGAAACTAAATCATTTTAAAATTTATTGCTGAAATTTAAGAGAATTTTTTTTTTTTTTTTTACGAAGATTTTGATTTCCAACTAACCAATAAATTTAAAACCAAAAGAAATTTTTCTTAACTAATGAAACAAAAAAAAAAAAAAATTGTATATACATATATTAAAATTAATTGTATATGAATAATGTGAAAAACAGATAAAAGAGTTTGTATATATATAAATATGTTATTATTATTATTATTATAATATTTTTCATTCAAATTTTTTTAAGTAGTTAGTAACCTCGGTAGTATAACAACGTCAGTTATACAACGTTATCACACAGAATCAAATTAAATTTTATTTGATTCAATGAAAAAAAAAAAAAAAATTACCATTACTTTATTAATTTTTGATGATGAGTGTGTATCTATTTCTTTTCATGTGAAAGAAACTCTTTTTTCACGTGTATAAAGAGGTTTTTTTTTTGGGAAATTTTCTTGAAAAACAAAAACACAGAATCAGAAATTTGCATAAACATTTTTTTTTTCTTCAATATTATATTTTATTTTTAATGTTAATTATATGAAAAGTATATGTTTTTATATTTTTTGCGAAAGGGGTGGAAATATGTGAAAAATATTTTTTTTTATAATAAATAATGTTGTTTTACAAAATTAAAAAAATTATTTTTCTTATGATGGAAAAAAATCAAGTGTAATTAATATTCATAATTGTAAATTTGTAATTTAGTAATTATTATTTTTTTGTTAATTATATTTTTTATGAATTTTTGATTAGATGATGGTAGTAGCAATATTCAATAAGATATAATTTAATAAGGTTTAGTTATATCTTAGAAGTTTCAAAATTTAAGATAACAATGAAAACTTTCACAAAATGAAAATTATTAATATTTATATAAAATATTTTGATTATAAAAATAACTAATAATCATAAAATCAAAATTTCTTAGTGTTTTTGTTTTGTTTTGTATTTTTTTTTTTTTTTTTTTACTTTTCAAACAAAATGTAATTATCAAAATAAATAAACTGTGAAAGAAAGAAAAATAACATTTTACGTGTGCATCAATACAAAAAATATATGTAAAGAATTGAACTTTTTATATATTTTTTTTTATGAATTTATTTATTTTTTTTTTATTATTTTTTTGAAGAAGTAAAATAAAAATTTCAACTTAATGTTGTTGTTAATTTTTATATATATTTTTATTTTATTTTTTTTTTTATTTTTTTACAAAAGTTACTAATAATAACATTTTGATGCATGCAATCAACAATTTTAACATATTTTTTTTTTACCATTTTCTTCATCTCTTTAGTCACGACGATGAGTCCAACAGCATAAAGAAAATGAAAATAAGAAGAAAAAAAAAATTGAATAAATTTTAACAAACCATCGATGATTACCATGAAAGATTGAATAAGACATAAAAAAATCCATATTATTTATGTACAAAATATATAAATATATGTATAAATTTTCATTTAAAATAAAATTAAAAAAAAAAAATATTTTAAATAAATAATTTTTTGAACAAAAAATAAAAAATTAATTTGAAAATGATCTATTCTTAATAAATTTTTCATTCAATTTGATTGCAAAAGGCAAAATTTTTTAAATTGTTTATGTAAAGAGTTTTAACCACAATTTAAGTTATACTTATTTAGGGAAAACAAATTGAATTTTCGACATAAATCTGTATATATTATACATAAACAGTTCAACATTTTACGATTTTAAAATCATATTAAATGAAATCTCTATTAAATATAAATATAATATGTATATTTATATCATTATTACAAAAGTTATAGTTTTATTATTTTAATTATTCTTAAAAAATAAAATTCATACCATTTATATTTATATAATATAAAATAAGTAATTATTTAAGTTTTATTTAATGTTATGGTAATCATTGACGGTTTGTGTGTAATGCATTATTTTATGTGTAATGTTCCTTCACTATTCGCAGATCATTATTCTGTGAAAAATTTATTCAATTTGTCTATTCAATTAGTTTCTTTCATATATTGTTTTTTTTTTTTTTTTTTTTTTTTTTGTAAAAAGTAACGTAAATCATGTGAGAAGAACAATTTTATTTATCGCTAATGAATAATTATCTTAAGTATTTTGATTTAAACAATGACTTAGTTGGGAAATAATTATTATATAATATAATTGTATATAGTTCTTTCCCTTGATTACATCAATTTCAAATCATTCATGTTCTTTCTACATTGAAAATTTTATTCATTTAATTTTATGATACAGATACAGGTTATTATCTTTTATAGATATCTCTTGTTTGATCATGTTTGGGTTTTTGGTATACCTAATAACTGAATACTCTACACTGTTTGACAATTGAAAATAAAAACTTCTTTATAAATTACTCAAATTTCGTAATTGAATATACTTCGCAGCATATTGCACAGTTATAGTTTGAGTTTATAGATTTAAACATATTGGAAGACCAGCTGAAAAACATCATAATTATAATTATGAAGAATAGAGTGTTGTCAGTTTTTCATTAGTCAAATGAAAATTTGTTAATTTCTAAATAGTTTTTTTTTTTGCATTCGACCGAACAAATTTATAAATTAAAATAACAAAAAAAATTGAATAAATTTTAACAAGCCATTGATTATTTACCATTACAAATTTAATAAGACACAAAAAATTATAATTAGATTCATATATTATTATATTCGACTTTTAAATTTAAGAACCAAAAATAAATAGTTTTGTTTTCCTTTAAAAAACTTACATAATCTCTATTCTAAATAAATTTTTCACTTAATCCGATTGAAAAATGGTTAAAAAAAAATTATTCTTTGTATAAAATATTATAGTTTTAATCACTATATGTTTTAATGCGGGAAATTAAAGTTAGTTAGGATATTAAACATACATATATAGTGATTAAAACTGTCTTAAACGTAGACAGATTGAAATTTTACCATTTTTAAATCGATTTAAGTGAAAAATTTATTAACATCATATCATCATTATTATATTATATTATGTTATACACCTAGTGATTTTTTTTATTTTAATTTAATTTTTAAACGTATTATTTAAGTCTCAGCCAATCTTATAAGGTAATTATGAATGGTTTAAGTGTAATTTATTTTATGTCTGAACCATTCGGTTTAATATTCCGTGAAAGATTTCTTAATAATAACTACAATTTGTCATTCGATTCCTCTTCTTTTTATATTATTAATGCACAAGCTTTATGAGATAAAACCCAGTTGACCAGATTTAGTACATTGACACCATGTACCAAGGAAGTTTCCTTTAACAAATCCAATTGTTATCAATTTGCTAAATCCTAATTAATTAGATACTTTTTTTATTTTTCACCAATTTTTTTATGAAAAATTTCTGGATTTCCAAATATTTTTCGTTTGGAATCTGAAAGGAGTTTTATTTGGTTTTCCTAAATAGCTTCGCTACACTTCAGGTTACAAACATTGAATTCCATGTTTTGCAGAAAAAAGTAGGTTCGTTCTGTGTTTGGTACTTGGTTTGCCATATAAATTTTTTTTTTTTTTCACGGTTTGAAAGTTGGTTCGACACAAACCTAGAAATTTCACTACATAGTTTTATTGCATTTAAAAAAAAAAGGTGTAACCTGTCAATTTGCAGAAAATTTACAGAAAAAATCATGCTTTAAAATGTGCTTCAATACATTTGGAATATGCCTCAATTATATGGATGCCATACTATGAAGTGTATTCCAATAGAATTGAAGGTATTCAAAAGAAATTTATTAAATTTTGTCTTCGTAATTTTACATTTACTGACTCTTCTTATGAGGCGAAATGTAAGTTGGTAAATTTGGAACTACTAAAACATAGGAGAATTATAGCTAGTGCTACATTTGCTTATGATGTAATATTAGCAAATATTAACTGTCCTCAATTATTAAAATTTTTTGGTCTAAGAGTCTCTAGATCTGGTCTAAGAGCATGCTCTCAGCTTGATTTAATATTTCATAGAACAAATTATGGGTTTTATGAACCAATTTCCTGGAGCATTAGAAATATGAATCAGTGTTTTGATTTACTTGATTTTAATTTCTCAAGGAAAGTATTTAAAATTAAAATAAGGGAGTTTTATAAGAATGTTATTGATAATGTGAATTATATTACGTAAACATATATTGTTTTCTTACTATTATGATAGTTATGTTAATTTTAAGTATATAATATATGATATTTTGTTATATTAATAGTAGAATTTGATTTACAAACTTTAATTTAAGTTAAAATGTCAAGATTTAAATTTCTATAAAGATTATAAATATCTGGTAGAAATAAATAAATAAATAAATAAATAAATACAAAAAAATAAATAAATAAATTCTCGGTTGTCAAAAAAAATAAAAATTCAAAATATTTAAAAAAAATTGAATATTATTTTTATTTTCCAGTTTTTCTTCAAATTGAAAAAATTGTTTTTTTTTTTAAATTATAAAAATCAAAATTTTATTTTACAAACAATTTTTTTTTTTAATTTCAAACCAAACCATATTTTACATGTGTGTCAACCCATTCGCCAACCTATTTTCAAACCAAGAAATTCATGGTTGCTAACCTGAAGTGTAGCGAAGCTATAACAAAATTGTCAATTGGTCATTTTATTATATTAATGATAATTAATGTTATTAAAAATATTGTATAATCATGCCTAATATACTGTATTTATCATTTACTCTAATGTCTGCTCAACTTAAAACAATGTCATAAATTACTTAGGAATACTTTTTGATTTTGCTGAAGACATATTGTATCAGATTTAATTAAATTTGTTATTTTAATTATAATTTAAATTTCATCGAAAGCACGATCAAGACTTTCAAATATTATGAAAGAACTAAATAACTTTAAATTTATACCCTTTTATTTCGACCGGGATCATTATTAAATTTACAACGAGTTTAAACACATTTTTTTCATAGTTAATTGAAGATTATTTTTCATTTTAAAAAGAAATTAAAAAAAAATGGCAAAATGATACTTAAAGCATGAAAAGAAAATACATTACTTATGTACTTATGTTACGTATTTCATCAGTCACAAAATAATTTGAATGAAAGAGAATCAGAGAAAATATATATATATATATATATATATATATATATATATATATATATATATATATATATATATATATATATATATACACATATATATATATATATAATATTCGTACATAATTATATTTATAGGTACAAATATGTATAGTTAAATTTACAGTCAGAATTAATTTTTTTTTTTTTACTTTTCAAACCATTAATCAATAATAAATCAAGCCTTTAGCGTTATTAAAGTTAGGAATTTATCATAAAGAGGTAAGTATATCGTATATATACATTTTTTTTTCCTCAACTTTGCTGTAACAAAAAGCATAATTAAAAATTATTAATTGCTATTAATTAATCAACAAAAAAATTAGTACAAATCTTACAGACATAAATTATACACATTGTGAAAAAAAAAAAAAATTTAAATAAATATTTTCTTTTCATTACCTGTGACTTTTAAAAAATCCATCTTAAAAAATATTACTCAATTAGTGAAAAATGAAAACACATATTTCAAGAGTTTTTGATGGAAAATTTTTCTTTATTCAATTTTTCATTTCAAATAAGTGTGGTGTTTCCTTGACTAAAACATTATCTTTTCCCTGATTATGAATACACATAATGCAATTATCCTGTATTTTCCGCTTAACACATTTGAGTCCAGCGTTAATTAAAAAAAAAAAATACTTTAAAAACTTAATAATATACACAAACTTGGAATTATTTTATTTAGAAGCTTAATCATCTAAAATTCTAAATAAATAATTTCTAAATAAAATACAGTGAAACCTGTCGAAGACGGAAACTGTATAAGACGGAAACCTGTATAAGACGGAACTTTTTTTATTTTTATTTTTGATTTTTCCTTTCAAATCAACCCGTGTAAGACGGAAAACTGCCTAAGACGGAAATATTTTCCGGTCCGTTGCGGTTCCGTCTTAGGCAGGTTTCACTGTATAATGTTGATCATTTGATAATAAATGCAGAAGTAAGCGGTTTGTAATCATACAAACATTTTTTAAGCCATTCAATTTTGTAGTGGCTGGTAAGATTATAAAAACTTCTTTAACGCGTTGACGACCACAGGACGCATATATGCGTCCTGTGGTTTTCACCATAAACCGAAGACGCATATGTGCGTCTCCATTTTATATGCAATTAGTTTATTATAGTTTCTTTATTGGTTTACCGATTCTATTGAATTTTTTTTTCGGTTTAGGGGAAATACCAAGTTGTTATTTTCTTTGTGTGGTTTTTCTGTATGTGTTTTTATTTTATTCTAACATTGAGCTATAATTAACTCATTTCATCAAAATTTACCCATCTGGTTTGTGGCCACCCCTAGCCTGATCGCCTCGGTCGTCAACGTGTTAATTCAAAAAAGGGCAAAATTTTATTGACTTCACGTTTACAAGATTTTTATTATATATATTAAAAAGAAATTGTTAAAATTGGCGAGAAAAGTTTCAATTTCACACAAAAGAGATAAAAACGAAAGAAAAAAAAAAATTATAATTAAATTCCATTCAAAGACTAAATTAAAAATTTCTATGAATGACTTCTTGTCATAATTTTTATTTTTTTTTATTATTAAAATAAAAAATAATAATAATTTTTTTTTTTTTATAAACATAACACTTTTTGAAATGAAATTGTTATTTTTACAAATTTGATAGAAAATTATTATTAAAAATAACAAATCGAAAAATAAATAATAAACATTTTTTCACGTTTATCTGTAGGAGGCCAAAATAAATTTGTTTTTTCATATTAAGTATTATTATAAACAATGCAGATTTCAAAGCATAGTTTCCGTAAAATTAAATTTGGTTTTTGACATTTTGATGATAGTTTCACGTAATCGTAAGTAATGTGTGAAAGAAAATTTTTACTCAATGTTGTACTAACTTACTAACTTTTTTTACATACAAAAACTTAAATTATTTGGGTTTTTGCTCGAAAACTACTTCTTAATAATAAAAATAATATGTTTAGCTACGAGTGGGATCTTTTATACTATTGTTAATAATTATAAGTTGATCGGTTCATTTAATTTCTTCTCATCAATTCCAAAATTTCAAATAGCCTCACGTCAGCTTCACATGAACAACATTTTAAGAGCTTGGGCAAAAAGTACCGAAAATATTGTCTGTATAACTTTTAGTTCAAATAGAATTTAATTTAACTTAAGTTAAAAGAATATTTCAAAATTTTGAATTGGCTATCAAGGATTCACAAATTCATGAAATTACTTCATTAACTTGTTTTTTTTTTCTCTAAATTCTCTAAAAATTAAATTCTAATCAAGGGGTCCATCAACTTCAATTTTATTAATAAATAAAAAAAAAAGAATATATTTTTCTTTTGGATTTATTTCTCGCATATATTTTTGTTTTCAAATTACTTTTTTTTTTTTTTGAAGATCATTCATCAAAATCATAAATGATATGATCATCAACGAAGCCGAAAATCATAAAAAAAAAAATATATATATATAAAAATACCTATATAGAAAAATGTTAATACTTTCTGTATTTAATCCGTGTAACCTTTTGGTTTTTTATACCCCTCTTGTACAATTTTCTACGGAAATCTTATTTATGCCCTCATAAAACATATTTTTTCGATAAAAATCACCTTTCATCGATGCAGAAAGAGAAAAAAAAATGAAATAAACTAAAATCTTATATCGACTTTTGTTTTTTTTTTCTTTGAACATTTATCAGGAAAGATTAATAAAAAAATCACTTCACGAATTATATAAGAAAAATATATACCTATATAACAAGTATAATGTATTTATGTATATATAATGCGCTTTTCGTAATTTATTCAGATGAAAGCATAAACAAAATTAAATTTAACAAGCTTGTGCGCGCCTATTATTGAACCCTTTTTTCAACCATGAAGTATTTACAATTTTCATGGCTTGTCGACGTTGATTTAATTAAGTTTTTAGTATTAAAATATTTTTTCTTAATGTAGTTTAGTTGGGTAGAATAAAAATAATTTTTTTTTTCTCACAAAAATGAAGAGCTTTTCAATCTAAAATTCTAATATACCTATTGTATAGTATTATTTTCAATCATTATTTTCAATCATTATTTTTAATCGTTGAAAAATCAATACTCACTTATCCATCAAAAATATTAATTGTACTGTGTTGCTATTGTAGATGATTGTTATGGGGTAATACTAAAAGTAATATATAGAGAACAGTGCAAATATTTGCGTATAGGAAAAATTATTTAAAAAGGAATAATTTGTTGTATTCAGGTAGGACTAATTTCTCATCATTTCATGGCTAAGGTTTGGAAAAAAGTAAATTAATGGAGGCAAAATCACGAATTTTTGTCACTGATGTAATGTTGCAGTATTGTATATTTTTTGACAACGCTTATATCAGCCGTCCTCAAAAAAATTATTAAAATCCATCACAAACCGTTTTTGACATTTAGAAAATGTACTATCAATATTTGAGGCACAATATTTGAGGGTAAAAGTACGGTTTTTTTGTCTGTTGTAAAATTTTATTTTTTCGTAATAGGACAAATTCCTGTTTCTTGGACGATATGTACGTTGCAGTACGGAATTTTTTGGGTAAAATAATATATGAACCTAATATTTTTAGCTTGCAACTGATATTAGATCAAGGTGTCAAATCACATATAAAAATGCCGATACAAAAATTATATATAAAAAAAACATATAAAAATTAAAAAAATCAACCCTACCAAAAGTACTAACTATTTTAACTATTTTAACTATATAAATATTCACAAAATAATACAGGTAAATTAATAAAATTCACATTGCCACATTCAAAGAATCCTGAAGTTCGAAACTAGAATTCGTTTTTCTTCAGAATCATTAGTTAGTTTTGTCATCATCAGCTCGTCACAGTTTAGAAGACCAAATATAAAAGATTTATGAACGCATTCAGAATAGGGCTTCTCATTTCCCGCAATTTTAAAATCCCGGGACAAAATTTTTCATATTCCCGGGATCCCGGAATTTTTTTATAAGCACAAATTTTTATATTTATTATTTAAAAAAACGATAAAATGTAGTTCAACAAAAAAAAAAAACATAACATAAAAACAATACAAGTATAAACTTAAATATTTTTAATATGAGCCTTTTTTGTTGCCATATCATTAATTAACATTGAAAAATCACAACTTTTTAGAATAACTAATAATATGTTGGAAAAAATTTCGTCATAATTGTTATTTAAAATATATTGCAGTATATCCTGTGCATTCTCTACATTAGGCTTACTCAAAATCATTGCTTTTAATAAAATTTTTTTTAAATCTGGGGCCCTTTAAAATCGGGGGTCCGGGTGCCTTGCACCCGTCGCACCCCCAGAAGGCCGGCTATGCACACACACACACCTTTATATGAACTTCATCACTTAATTAATTCTGTCTAGCTTAGATATAAACCTAAACCTAAAATTTAGTGCAATCACTATTATATTTTTTAATTAAGCGGAAATTACGGGATTTTTGGTTGAAATCCCGGGATTACGGGATTCAATTTTACAACCGGGATCCCGGGAAAACGGGACCCCGGGATCCCGTTTGAGAAGCCCTAATTCAGAAGTAAGCTTATATTATTTTTCATAAATATGTTTTAACATTAATGAATATTTTAATGAATCCAACATGAAAAATTATTGAGTAAATAATATCTTAGATTTTTTTATTCACTATCTAAGAACTCTCTATTGCATTTTTTTCCCCAACATTTTAATATCAAAACGAAAATATCAATTATTATATGCATTATGAACCATAAGTACCTACATATACTTGTCATATTTTTTTATGATTAATACTTAAACAAAATACATAAATTCAAAAATAAATTTAATTAAAAAAAAACTTACATTATTTAATTTTATTCATAAACTCGAAAAAAAAAATCAATAAATCAAAAAATCCTTTTCTATTTTTGTTTATCTCTGATCAGTTTGTTTAAAAAAAATATAAAATTCAATCAAAAAACTGTTGAATTAACAAACTAAAAATAATAAATAAACAAAAAAAAACTATATTATATAAATATTCATTAATTTGTCAAAAAGGATTCGTCATTAATACTATAGTAGATTTATTCAGATTTTTTTGATTATCCATTTACTATATTAAAAAAAAGAAAATTTTTTTTTCATATATGCAAAGGATATCAATTTCTTTGAGAGCAAAATGATATATCCTGTTTATTATTCAAATGTGATCCTTTTTTTTGAAATGTTATCATTAATATGAAAAGTAAAAATATTCGTCTTTATTTTTAACTTTTTCGGTAAAACTTAATTGATATTAAGACTTCCGTCTCTGAAAAACATTTTTTTTTTTATTCTTGGTTTTTATTTAATTTATTTTTATGCAAAAATATATAAATACATATTTTTTTTTTTTAACTTCTTGTTCTTTATTTTCGTATTTATTATAATATTCTTTATTGTGAGTTCACAATTTGCAATTCAATCTTCTATTTTATGCACACTGCACACCGTAAAATATTTTTGCGGTCTTTTTATATCACGCGCGCTTTCTTAAACCCAAAAAAAAACACAACAATTAAAAAATGGTTTACCAAAAATAAAATTATTGTTGAAAAATTTTTTTTTTTTGATTAAAATATTACGAAATTTATATTTTAAATATATAGAAATTTTTTTTTGTTCACTTCATGAGATATGATATCTTCTAATTTATTAAATAAAAAAAATTAAAATTTATATCTTTTTTATTAATCCAAAAAAAAATAAAAAATAAAAAATTGATGTAATTTGATATTTTATCAGAAAAATAATTGTGTGTGTAAAAAAAAAAAAAAGTCTACTCTGCTAAATAAATAAACCCAGATTTTTTGATGTCCACACTATTATGTGTTCATATACCTATATATACTATGAAAATATCAAGTTTGATGCTAAGTTCCAAATTAATTTGGAAATTTATTGTGACCTGACAGTCAAGACACAAAATTAGGATTTAAGATTGTTGTAAATACACTTACAATTATAATGAGAAATGAAATTATCTGAATGTTTCTAGCATTAAATCGAAGAAAAATTTCTTAAGATTAATGTTAAATTAATAAATAAATGTTTGTCCTCCGAGAAGTGAAATTTAGTTGAAAAATCGGAAAGCATCCATACTGAAACAATGGATTGGTTGAAACTATAACTAAAAAAATATTTGTTGTTTGCATTAATGGCATTGGACCTTTCGTTGGAAAATAAAAAAGGTTCTGAATATTATCAAAATGACAACTGGAGTACTAAATGTGTAAACACTCCTTTCAAATCCCAATAAAATTAAGATTTTTACTATATAAAAAGGTCAATTTTTTTTTTACAGTGACTTTAATTACAGTCTGTTTTTAAATAGTAAAAAAAAGAAAAAACAAATTAAATTTTCATGTAAAATAAAAAAAATTATTATTATTATTTTTAAGTATGCTATAGTTTTCATCAGAAAATTATAAATAAATCATTTTTAAGTCTATTTTAAATTTTATATCATTGAAAAATAATACAATTTTTTTTTTTTATTAAATAAATTTATTTTTTTTTTTATTTTTATGTTTTTATGTTTTAATAAAATACAAAAAAAAAAAAGGTTTCAAGTATATGTATTTCGTCTCATAAAAAAAGAATTTAGAATTTAACAGCTGTCGTTAAAAAAAAAAATTTGTTTTTTTTTATTATTAATTTATTTTTTATTTTATTTTTTATTTTTTTTTTCTTATTTATTGAAAACTCAAGGGCTTTTCACATATAAATGTTTAATGAAGTTTTTAAGAAAAAAAAAAAAAAACAAATATTTAAGGGTTTAAATTTTATTGGAATTTTATTAAGAAAAAAATAATTTATTATTATGAATTTATTTATATTTACAATTATGTTTTTATTATTTTTTTTTTCAGTATAATAAAATTTTGAATTTTTAATTGAAATTATGTATTTTATTCTCAATTATTATCATTATTATTTCGTTAATTGACACTCAAAATATTTGACATAATTTAATTGGCGCCAAATTTTATTATTATTTTTTTTTTGGTTTCAGAGTTTCAAATTCTTATTTTCATTTCCTCAGGCTTATATCTTTTATGAATTAATTTTTGTTGAGTAATATTATAGTTAACTCACTGTTTTATTTTTATCTAATATTAAAATTAATTAATTTTGGTTGGAATTTTTTTTAATTATGTCAATTAGTCCTAATTTTTTAACTAATATTTTTTTCTTATTAGTAATTTGACAAGGAGTTACAACAAAAAATATTATTGAGTTTTTTTTATTTCAAACAAAATTTCTTTTTTTTATCAAATTTTTAAATCCTTTAATATTCACAATAATAATATTTTATTAAAATTCAATAAATTTATATTAGAAAAAATTTTATGAAAATTAAAACAAAGTTCGTTGATCACACGATAAAATAAACCGTTCCTGTTGACCACAGGTAAACAACTGAAAATACTAAATTGAACTTATAAAGATTTTTTCGCCTTACCTGCTTAGTAAAGAAAAATGTTTTTTTCAAGGTGAAAAAAAGTTATTTTACAAAATAATAAGCAGAAAAACATAGTCCGGTGTACAAAAAAACATGATCAGTTGGTTTTTTTTCATTACTACTTATTATTTGGTATAAAATAAAAAAACTCATTTTATTATTTTTGTTGAAGTTTGAGATTTGAGTTCAGAGAAAACATATGAGAGATTTATTTTTTGTATTTAATTTTAGTAGATTGGAGATGTTGTTTAATTTTTTCAACAGATTTATTTACGATTTTTAATAAATTGTTATTTTTTTTTAATAATTTTATTAATGCAGAATTATTTTAATTATATATTTAATTATAATTCTTATCAGAAAAATTGGAAAAATAACCAGTGGCGCTTAAAATTTTGAGTTAGTGATGAGTGCGCAGTGGTGAATTTATTTACTCTTTCTCTGAGTGATTATCTTTTTAAAAAAAATTATTTTAGAGAGACGCATACAGTCGTATAAAGAAAATCCGGTATAATAATTAAAAGATTATACTCAAACATAAAAGATATAAAGTAAACATTAGTATCACTCCCATATAATATTGAGTGTAAGCAAAGCATAAAAAGTGAAAAATAAAAAATATAGATACATGTACAAAAAAAATTAATAAAAAGATGAAAGGAATGTGTTATAGAGTAGCGTGTATCAATATCAATTCTCTCTTGTTTACCTGTCTATGCAAAAAGTTAACTGGTTTTGATCTTTTTTTTTATCTTTCATTGAAGGCAAAAAAAACATTATGGATACCTGAATTTGAACATAAAATCTTAGTTAGTTTAAATTTGTATTAAATCCATATTCGATGTAAAAAATTAATTAATATTTTGGAAAAAAATATTTTCTAAATTACTAACCAGCGATGGATTCACAGAATATTAGGCTCGAACTTATCGAGGTAAATTTTTGGATAAAAGAAATAATTCAAAACCAAAAATTTTATTTAAATATTTTATGTAAAAATAAGTTGAGAAAAAGAATAAATGATTAATATAAAATACTGAAGGTAAATGTACATTTCCTAAAATTTTTTAATAGTGTCGACATTATGTGTAAGTTCGTCGCTCTAATAGTTTTCTTAAGAATTCCTCAAATTTCAACTCACAATCTCAGGACTGCATAAATAATTGATATATTAAATTGCAATAAAATAATAGATGATCTGTATAATTATGGAATTTGTAATGAATTATTATTGAATTAAAATTTCTAATAATGTTGATTGTGTTAAAATTGTATATGATATTCTATCGGCAGAGATCAATAAATAGTAGAGTGATGTAGTTTACCTGCAGAGTCGACCTGTGGGTGATTACTCCTTTTTTTTTCTTATTGTATTTTTTGATTAACAAGCCATAAATTGTGAATAAAATCAATATAGATTTATTATTTTAAAATTATTATTTTAGAATTATTATTATTGTTTTTTTTTTTTATAAATTTATTTTTATTATTATTATTATTGTGGCTCCTTACCAGATATGTGGTTTTTATTTCAATGTTAAAAGATTTCGACCTTCATTTGTTCATCAATTATATACAATTTTAAAATATAGTTCATGAGTTTTTCAAATTATAAATATGAAATTAATATATATATATATATAATTATATAAAAATATTAATATCCTTGAAATAAAAATAAATTATTTTCGATTAAGGAATTTTGTTTTCTAATCTTTTAGGTTTTACCACCAATGTTATATATAAAATTACTCGATTTGTCTGGCCATTATTTTATGTTCTTAAGTTTTGCCGCCAATAAATGTAAATATAAACATCATAAAGATCATTCATTTATTCAACCATATCGTTATAATGGGCTATATAAAAATATGTATGAAATATAATTCACATCTAAATGGATTTCAAAATTCATATATTTCTAAATTCCCGAATTAAGTATATTACACATATTGTAAATATAATAAAAATAAAACATAAATTACAAAAAAAAAAAAATTAGTTTTGTGTATATACCTATTATAAATTTCCAATAAACAAACGAGTTAAATATGTCTGAAATTCTTAAAACATCATAATAAATTTCTGGTTCAATTGAGCTTTCATTTGTTATACAGAAAATAATATCACCTTTGCACAACTAAAGATGAAAATTGTAGGAAAAACTTTTTCATCGATATTTCAAGAAATATAATATTAAAAAAAAAATTTCAATTAGAATAAGATAAAGTTGACAGTTGTTTACTTTTATGATTCTTACGTAAAAGTGCACATATGACTTGAATGAACCAAAAAGAAGTCAGTATTTTTCTAAGACATTGTGAACTTTCACAATTATATTATGTATAGCCGGAAAATATCTATTTTTGGAAAATCTCCTATCTCAATTGTTTTTGGGATGTCAGTTAAGGCTGAACTGAACTAAATCGAAACAACGAAAGAAATGAATTGACTATCAATTTCACTAAACTTAAAGAGTTCGAGTAAACCACTGTAGCACACCCACTAGAACATAACTATAAAATATGATAGTTAAAAATATAAATATCGTATTCAAGCTAATAATGTAAATCGGTTGATAACCTTATTTCGTTGTATTTTCAGCTCAGCGAATAACAAAGTACCTATACCTTCTTACACAATTTTTTAGTTATCAACACAAAAATAATATCGATTTGGGAATAGTTAATTTTTAATTCTGGAAAAACATTTTGCTCTTTTTCATTTATTTTTTTTTACTTTTTTTTTTACAAATGAAAAAAAGGACATGAATATACATACATTCATATCGTAAATAAAATTTGGAAATGAAAAATAAAAATTGAACGCAAAAATACAAAAAAAAAAATATTAAATATATAAAATATTTTATAAATGAATTTTTAAATTTTTTTTTATTCTAAAAAAAAAAAAACGATGTGTTTTGGAAAATGCAATGAAATTTTACTTTAACACATAACAACATATAAGCATTTATAGTTTTTAATATAAAAAAAAAAAAAACCAAAAATGTTGCTTCAGGGACAACAAAAATGAAAAAGAAAAAAAAACACATAAAATAACAAGAAATACAATTTAAATCAACATAAACAAAAAAAATAAATATATAACAAATAAAAATAAAGTTTAAAAAAAAATTATTTAACGATGCCTACGCGAAGCGCATCAATGAGCGTCAAGCAATTATATTCCATAATTGTTATCGAGTATAAATTCAATTTAAAGCCCATTTTTTTCATTATCACATATATCCTTATCACACATGTAGATCCTAAGTTTTAGCTTCACTAATCCTTATTCTGATTAGTTGTGATGTCATCAACAGACTTATTGTAACTTATTTTATTATATATATAATCTATTATAATCCAGAGATAGATGGTAAGTAATTGAAAGTCTATATACCGTATAAGAATATAAGATCTTCAACAAAGGCTGAATTTTTCAAAAAAAAAAATCCAAATTCATTAATTCAATAATTTGGTGTCATACTATCAAAATTCCGGTAAGTATAGACACTGAACTTATTCCCTCACTACAATTTTCTAAAAACTGAATATGTTTTCATCGAATTGATTTTTGATTCTGGTAGAATTATCTTTAAATTACACTATCATTAATTTTATCGCAATTTCTCGATTTTGCGACGGCACAATGTCCGCATATATATTTTTGTATTTTTTGTAAATAAAAAATATGGCATTAATATCAGAAAAATATTCAAAAAAATATCATTATGAGAATTTTAATAATAATGAAAAAAAAAAAAAAAAAAAAGAGTTAAAATTTACTATCGATAAATTTTTAAATTTATTTGATCGGTTCA
>OZ023274.1:30977710-31181907 GCA_964007475.1 Hybos culiciformis
GAATTTCATTAGGCAATAACTATTTGGAAAATCTTTGATGCAGCAGAGTCTGCATAAGGATGCTGATTGTTAAATACATTTAAATTTAAATGTCATTTTTATTAAGCCTAAAGAAATAATTAAAAATATGTATATACCAGTTCATATTTAATGTGTTGGCACTTAGCGAATTTGTTAGAGGCGGTCATATGAGTTTTGTACATACAAGAGGAAATAACGAGTTAAAAAAAATTACATAATTTTCAAATTATAAATTTTTGACATAGAAATCCATTTAAAAGAGAAAATTTATAGATACAAATTTTTAATTTATTTAAACACTATTACAATAATTTTTTTTTATTTTTTATTTTTAATAAGTTTTTGTGTATGAAAATACAGAACAGAATATTTTTCTCTATATAGTGTTCTGTCAATTTTTACTAAAATTAATTTAACGAACAATTGATCAGAAATAATTTATCTAAGAACTTTATCAATATGGTTCCTTCAAAAAATCTAAAATTTATATAGATTGTCTTTGGGGTCCTTTTCATTTTTCCAAATTTCGATTTGTAGAATAACTATTTCTCTATAGGTTTCTTCCAATTTATGATAGAATTAAATTGATCTAACGAAGAATTGATCACACACAATTTATCTAAGAATATCTAAACATAAATAATTTTTTTAATATCTTTTTTGTGGTTTTAAATTTTTCTAAACTTTAGCGTAAATATTTTTATTATTTTGGCAAGAAATACTTAATTATGAGTTTGCTAATCATGGGAATTGCGTCTTTTCAATTTTGCGTCTGATGGAAAAATTGTAAATAGTCCTTTCAGATTCTACACGAAAATGGTGCAATTGTCCTAAAATGTGTATATTATATACTTTTTTTAATAATACTAGATCAGTAGATTATATATAATTACTATATGGTCATCCTCTAATAAAAGACTTGTCATACTATCAGTTTATAATGTATGGTATATACTATCAGTTTATATGGTTTCTCTTTTCAAAGAAAAACAAAATACTTGGCACTAAATTTACCAGTTCTACAAAGATCGTTAATGCCATTTATCAACTGTGATCTATAGTTAACGCAAAAAATATATATATATATATATTATATATATTTTTTTCAAATCTCTTTTTTAATGCTGGTAGCTTATTTTGATGATGTTATACGAATAATTTTTATTTACCTTAGCGTTATTATTTCAAGTGCAAAACGTTATGGCATACGACAGAAATAATGTTTATGAAGCTATTTTAAATTAATTACCTTTTATTTTATGCCCATAATAAATCTAGGGAAAATTTTTATTTTTTGTTTAAAGTATAGAAAAAAAAAAACAAAAATAAAAATATGGAGTCAACCTGCGGACTTTTTTAGCCTCAAATAACAATTAAAAATGTATTAATGCGAAAAAATTTTTTTTTTTTTAAAACCAACAAACTTTTTTCGGTTCTTTATTCATCAGTTAATTGGCTTTTAACCAAATTCCCATTTTTCCGACAAGAGATGAAAAAAAAAATTAAGCAAAAAAACATGTTTTTCATTAAGTTTTTTTTTTTTTTTTTTAATATACAAATTATTTAAAATTAATAGCTTGTTTCAATATTTAAATATAATATATACCTTAAACCTTCATTAGAATGGTTCAATATGGTTCAATTTAGGGTTATTTTAAGGGATTTAATTTGCTGAGACGTCACAAATTGCTCATTTCTGTCATTTTTAGAAAACCTGAAATTAACTTAAAATTGAATCAACAAACGATCACAACACAATAGGCATGAAATCGAAGTTAAGATATGTAGAGAAGGCACTAAGAAGTTTGAAAAATATTTCTAACTTCTTTCTGGCACATTGACCCTACTTTTTGACTCTAACACGACAGGCTGCCACATTGCCATTCATTAATATTCCAAATTATATTTCGAAAAAATTATAGATTCTAGGAAACACCCTTAAAATTTAGTTTTTTTTTTTTTCTAAATGTCAGAACAGAACCCATATAATATTTATAACAAAAAAAAAAAATATAATAATAATAAAAATTAATAATTACAGGGTGGAGTTTCTTTTTAATAATAGGTCCAATCTTATTCTTGACTTTTTAAATTGAACAGTAAGAAAAAAAAAAAAAAAATTCTTCAGAAACATACAATCAAACATAAATATGGGTATATATTCTATATATAAACTTTGTATTTTATTAAAAATTCCACCTGGTTAAACAAAATGAAAGTTAAATGCGAAAAGAAATGAATAATATTTGGCTTACACCACCTTTTGCCAGTTTGTCCAGAGAATATAAAAGAAAAGAACATAAAGAATTTTTTTTTTTTTTTTTTTTTTTTTTAGGAAAAAATTTCATAACAACAAACACTTTTCGGTCATTAAATTCAAGCAACCATGACCACTGGTGCTTGGAAATATTATATATATTATATACATATATTTTTCTTTAATTTTGTTTTTTTTTTTTTTGTTTACGAAAAAAAAAACCAATAAAACAAACAATTTAATAGATTTTATGTAAAGAATGTTTTTGAAATTAAAAGAAAAATTGAAACTATATGTATGTATATAGTTGAAAGAAATAAAATTATGAATGAATGAAAAAAAAAAGCTTTATAAATTCATTTGATCTAAAAAAAAAAAAATTGATATGAATAGGCATGAGTTCAATAAATTTAAATAATGACTTATTTTGGAAAATTAACTCAATTATAGCCCGTGTAGAGAATGAAATAATTTTTATTTAAACTTATATTATAAAATTATATACAAAAAGGTTTAACAAATAACTGAGAAAAGAAAATATTAAATATAAACCTGCCTAGTACCTACTTTATTAATGCCAGATACTGCAAGATTCAGCTCCTCAAAACAAATTAGTTATATAAAGCCAAAACCATTAAGGATCTTCTAGAATGACTAAGTGGTATGTAAACAAGTAAAACCTTAACTAAATGTTAAAACCACTTTATTTACAAAATTATATTTTAAATTAAAAAAATTTGCCAATTTCTGCGTACGCTTTTCTTATCACATCTTTACTTCACAATGATCATATGAAAACTAAATCCTTTTCTGTATCTACATCCTTTATTATTCCCTCAATTATTTCCTAAAACTCTTCTTACTTTTGTTCTTATCAAACTCTTTGCAATGTGCCATTTCATTAATAATTAAATGTTTACTTAATTTTGCCATATTCATCTTAACTAACTATTATATGCCTGTGAACCATTGGCAGTAGGAAAAAAAAAACTTTACAACCATGAGCTATCTCTGTAAACTCAAGGGAATTTTGTAAGCTGTTACATTAGTTAACTTAATTTAAAATATAAAACTCTATAAATTTAGCTTTAACTTTATTTTAATTAATTTTTTTTAAGGGCTTATCATGACTATGACTATAAATATGAAGTACAAACATTTTTTTTAACCATAAATATACACCCAGAAAAAAAATGCTAGTTAAATTAACAATTTTTAACTGTTAAACAAAAATTGTTGATGTTAAAGAGAAATTTTTTAAATTAAACTAATAAGTATTTGATCTAAGTAAAGATGCTTCTTATTTTAACATTTGATTTTGTTATTTTAAAATGTTTCAAACAGTTATTTACTAAAAGCTGAAAATTGTGATTTTAACAACATTAATTTTTATTTTAAATATGTTTCTTTCGAAAGAAATAAAATTTTACTATTCTCTCTTTTAAATTAAAAACTCTTCTGTTATTATAACAATTACACATTCAATTGTTGATATGACAATAAAAGCTTTTGAAATAATGTTTTTGTTGTTATTTAAAAATGGTACATATAACAATAAAAATTGTTAAAGTAAATACGGCATTCTTAAAAAAAAGTTTTGGTAGATTTAAAAAGCTACACTTTTAAAATAAATATTTATCTTGTTAAATTAAAGAACTCCGCTCTTAACGAGACAAGTTAAGAGCGGAGTTCTTTAATTTAACAAGATAAATATTTATTATGTTTATATTACCGAATTTATATTTTCTAATTAAAACATTGTTGTATATTACTGACATAGCTCAGTGGAAGACTCTACATCACATTGAACACAGCGGTTAAGCAACGTCTCGTAGTGATAGTACTTAGATGGATGACCAATAAAAAAAAAAATAAAAAAACAAAAAAAGACGAAAAAAGCGAAAAAAAAAAACAAAAAAAAAAAACAAAAACAAACCAAGAAATTTAAAAAAAAAACAAAAAAAAAATTTAAAGAAACAAAAAAAAAAACAAAAAAAAAGAACCAAAAAAACCAAAAAAAAAAACCAAAAAAAAAAACCAAAAAAAAAACCAAAAAAAAAACAAAAAAAAGGCGAAAAAAAAACAAAAAAAGGCGAAAAAAAAACAAAAACAAACCGAAAAAATAAAAAAACAAAAAACTATTTTAAAATAATTATTTCGAATAGTTAATTTAACAGTTTGGCACCGTAACAATATATTTTTTTCTCAACTGCTAAAATTGTTATAATAACAACTTAACATTTTAAATATAACAATTTTGTGTTAATTTTAACAATGTAATATGTCTTTTGAATTAACAATTTTTGCAATTTTAATTTAACTATAAACCCTTTTGCGCAAAATCTATAAAGATTTTTTGTTAATTTTACCTATAAAATCTTTTAATTTAACAATTTTTTTTTCTGGATGTATTCACTGATAATATTCTGACGGTACAGTTTAATTTGGCCCAAGTTTATTTAACGACTTTGGAAACCTTTTAACAGTGCAGAGATATATAAAGCAATAAAAGAAGTAATTGCAGTTAATTTCGCACAATCTATGAATAACACTATAAATGATAAACAAAATTATTTATTCCACATGTGAAATTTTAATTGCGAATAGAACAGATCTTAATTTGGGAAATGACACAGTTGCAAAACATGCACTCACTGCATCTCGGCAAAAAAAAAAAATTAATATGAAAATTATTAAATTATTGCATATAAAAAGTAATACTTGCGTAAAAGTAAATTTTTTTTCAGGCGTACTGGGGGGTTATTATGTAACTCCTATTCGAATTCGGATTGATTCGAAAGTTGTTTTCGATTCTATTATGAAATGACATTATGTAAATCGAAAGTCAAACAATGATCGAATAAAGGCAGCTTTAAAAGGTTGGCTATAAAGTTTTATTCGAATAAAAAAATGTCAAAATCATATGTTTGTTGTTTTAAATTCGAGTGAAAACTTAAATCGGAATTATGTAATTCGAATTCGGATTTTTATTTTTATTTTTTTTATTTTATAAAGTTGGCTATGAATATTGACGGCATTATGTAGACCAGCGGTCGGCAAACTATGACCCGTGGGTCACGGGGTGACCCAAAGCATCATTTCATGTTACCCGCTTCAAAATTTTGAAGTAGTTCCCAAATCAATGAATATAGTTTTTGCTTACAACAATTGCATATATAAAAATTTTTTGTTTACAACATTTGCATATAAAATAGAAAGTTTTCCCAGCAATTGTTTTTGTAAGCCTTAGATAATAAATAAATTAACTTTTGATTTAACTATTTTTTTTAAATTGCTTTCATACAAAATTGCCACTGACCCACTATAAGTTTAAAAAATCTCATCTTAGGCGAATTTTACCCACGACCAAAAAAGTTTGCCGACCACTGATGTAGACGATATATATACACGGCATTATGCAACTCAAAAAACGAATAAAATTTATTCGAATTTCGTAAATTTTGTTCGATAACTATTTATCAAACGGAAAGAAAAATGTAATTACGTTTTTAATAAAATTAAATTAAAAAATATATTTTGAGTGTTATTATTTAAAAATTAAATTTATTTATTATTAAATTCATATTTTATTTTAATATTAAATTTGAAATAAATAATAAAAAAGTGAAACAAAAAAAAAATTTCTTCCAAAATGTATTTGAAGTCAAACACTATCCATTAATTAAAAATTTGGCTAAACTGCCGTTTCCTTGAAACTCTCAGAATGGGCTGAAACTTGGAGGGGGTAGAGGCGGAGCCCAAACTCGCAAAACTGAAATCAGTTCTTGGGGCAAAGGCCTCGTTTGGGAGATAGAGCCCCCCAAAATGTTCATACATTTTTGTATGGAAAATTTTTTGTGCCCGATTTGCCCTATTTTCGGGTAGGTAATAGAGGCGGTTCCTAAAATGTTAAATCCGAGGGTTTTTGCGGGAAGGCCTCCATTTCGGAGTTATGACCCTTCAAAATTTTCATACGTTACATCATATGAAATACGTTTTTTAAACTTTTTGCACATTGAATGAGCTTTTTCACAAAAAATTTTAAATAGAACTTTGACGAGAAATTAATTTTTCAAAAAAAGGGGGGGGGGCGGTCAAATCCCACTGACCGCCAGCATGCTGCCCCGCCCCCTCCACACCGCTTTTTGAAAAATTAATTTCTCGTCAAAGTTCTGTTTAAAAAACGTATGACATAACGTATGAAAATTTTGAAGGGCCATAACTCCAAAATGGAGGCCTTCCCGCAAAAACCTTATCGGATTTAACATTTTAGGGACCGCCTCTATTACCTACCCGAAAATAGGGCAAATCGGGCACAAGAAAAAATTTTCCATTCAAAAATGTATGAAAACTTCTGGGGGCCCTATCTCCGAAACGGGGCCTTTGCCCCAAGAACTGATTTCAGTTTTGGGAGTTTGGGCACCACCTCTACCCCCTTCCAAGTTTCAGCCCATTCTGAGAGTTTCAAGGAAACGGCATTATCACCAAAAATTTATTATTTAACTTTAGGGAAAAAAACACTTTGTTTTTTTATTTAAAATTTTCAAACAATTTTAAAAATAAAATCAAAACAAACAACAAACAGATGATATTGACATTTTTTTATTCGAATAAAACATTGTAGCCGACCTTTTAAAGCTGCCTTTATTCGATTGTTTTACTTTCGATTTACATAATACCATTTTATAATAGAATCGAAAAAACTTTCGAATCAATCCGAATTCGAATAGGACTTACATATTAAAAAAATTGAAAAAATTGAAAATTTTAAATAAAAATCAAGTTTTTATTTCAAAATGTACTTAAATTTCAAACAAAATATTTTTTTGGTTGGTTATTTAGTTTTTTTCCATTAGGAAAAAAGTTATCGAACAAAATTTCCAAAATTCGAATAATTTTTATTCGTTTTTCGAGTTGTATTTATCGTGTATTTATCTTGAAAAATAAAAATCCGAATTCGAATTACATAATTCCGATTTCAGTTTTCACTCGAATTTCATTTTAGAATCGAGTTACATAATAACCCCCCCGGTCGTTAAAAATTTCGAATACGGATCCATTTTTTTTATAAAATCTAACTAGATATGCTTAATGGTGAATACCCTTTTCGTCTTAACTAAATTCATAATTATATTAAAAAGAATTTTACATTTACTTTATACTTTCCTTTACGAAGAACTTAATTAAGAATGAAAAAAATTTTTATTTTGTATTTTATTTTTTTTGTATGTACACTTAGCTCGTTTCAAGTTTTATCTTACAGTTTGCCTCAACTTTTTCCAAAAAAAAAAAACAAAATATTTTTCTTTTCAAAAGTTGCACAATTAAAACTAAGCAATGAGTAAAATTTATGATGACGGTGGTCACAATAAAAATTCCAATTAATTATAATTTTTCTTTCTTTTTCAGAAATTTTTTCTTACACAATAAAAAATATATATATTTTTATTTCATACCTACTATCATTTTTTTTACCTAATGAGCATTTGAATATATTAAATAGAGCCATAAATAAAATTCAAAGTCATTTAATCTATCATTTGTCAAGTTAAATAATTTCCCTTATTTAATTTTTTATTATTTTTATTTTCAAATCGTTGAGCTAATGTCCGTTTTTTGGCCTTATCATATCCGAAACTGACCAAAAATTTATATAAAAATTTCTATTATATTTAAAGCATATTCTTGAAATGGTTAAAGTATTATGTTATATAGTTTTTTGTGGGGAGAAATTAATTTCTTTTTAATTACAACTAATTTTGCCCTTCTCAGATTTTTGCGAAAAACAAATTTAGGAGAAACTATTGTGGTTATTATTTATTTGATTAAAAAGTTAATTAAATGAATTATACGAATGAGGTATTCGACTAAAATATTAAATATTTTAATTTTTTTTAGCTATTTTTCAAACCTTCCAATTTTTAAACTATAATTCTAATGTTTTGCAAACCTTCTAATTTTTAAACAATATTATTGTAAAAAAGCGTGAAACCATCTCACCCTAGGTTAATTTTATGTGTTATTTTCTTTTTTATTATTATTATTATTTAGTTTAGCAATAAAGAACCTCATTGGAGAATGTTTTTCTCTTCTTTTTTTTTTTCTATAATCGAGTTTGATTATCATCAACATACTTGTGGCAATGATTAACGACTTTTTATCATTAAGGCAAGAGACATCAAAAAAACAAAATATTTTTTTTTATATTATGTATGAAAAAATAAAAGATTAGAAGAAAATATAAGATAATATTTAGGTGTCTAATATCATTTCGTACGATTAATTTACTCAAAATTTTGTTCATAAATTAAAAAAAAAAAAAAAAAAAAACAGAAGTTTGTCGCCAAAATTAATAATAAAATATAGCTGTAGCTATTAATACCTATAAAAGTTTTATATTTTGAATAAATTTATTCTAAAATGTAAAATAAAATTTAACATAATAGGTATATTTATAACAAAAATTCCTCCAAATTTATGATGTCAGTTTAAAAATTTATTTTATTTTTGGAGTCTGAAAAAATTAAGAACATCAACATTAAAAGTAATCCTAATAAATAAATTCGGTATGTTGTCATTTTTCAGTAAACAGGTGAATTTAGTTTTAATAACGATTTGTAGGCACAATTATAAGTTAAAAGTAGTAGTAGTACTTAACTCAGTGTATTAATTTTTCGCCAGAAAAGTAGATTATTTTTGAAATCTTATAGTAAAAATAAGTTATATAATTCATAAGAAAGACCTATATTGTTTTTGTGCGAAAATTGCTATAATGCAATGCTATTGTGGCTAATTTTAGTTTCACAGTAAAAATAACCTTAAAAATTTGAAATCTGTGAATTTACATGTATTTAGTTTTATTTCTATTAAGGTTTTATCATCTTTAAACATAGGAATATTCTTAATTGACACCTTAAAAATTTTCAAAAAATCTATCAAACGAAATAAATTTTTTGATAAATTCAAACTTTCCATTTCTAGGAAATGATTTTTCATATTAAAAGTCTTACCACTTATTTACAATAGGGCATAGATATTTCTATTAATTTTAAGGACATACTAAATTTTTTTTACACAAAAAATTTTCTTTTGATAATAAAATATATAAAAAAAAAAAAAAATATTTTTTTTTCACATCATCATCCCGTATGTTGGCGGAATAAAATAATAAGGAAACAATTTTTTTTTTTTGTTATTTTGATGAAATAATGACCAATAAAATTGCCATTAGGTATATTTTTAATTTTTCTTTCTCATGTTTGTCGGACACAAAATGTATACAGGAAGGAAATATTTGTGTGAAAAATGAGAATTCTATTCATATCTAAAAAATATCTGTAGGTTGCCTAATTAGTGACCTTTAGAACTTATAATTATTTATTAGTCATTTATGTTATAATAATGCGTGTAAGATGTCGATATCATTATAACGATATTATGTATAAATAAGTTAAGTTGAATTTAATTATAATAGTTTAAAATTTTATTATAAAATAAATTTTCTTAAATTATAATAATATTAGATTTCATTAGGTACATTTTTTTTGGAATTATCTTAAAGCCTAAATATGAAGAAATAGATATAGTTATTATTGCAATGCTAATAATAATGGTTCCAATCAACATTCTTATCGAAATTCTTAATTTTTTTTTCTTACATACATTTATAGTTTATCAAATTTAATAATTTTTATTGAATTCCGGAAGCTTTCCATATATATTTGACCAGTCAGTCTTAAAACACCATACTTATGAAAAACAGGCAATTTTTCAAAGGTCAATCTCCGTTAAAAATCTTAAGCTTAATATTTTTTACTTGTATTAACTATCAACATAAAAATGTAAAATATATGTATGTATTTTTGTTATGCTGTGGCTAAAAATAATGAAAAATTCGTTTTAGTATTAAAAATCAATGGAAATGCATAAAATTGCGTGAAATGGAATTAATTGTAAAAAAGAAAAAAAGAAAAAAAAATTTATTGAAATTACGCGCTAACAAGCGAAAATTCTTTTGTTTTTCAATTTGTTTAAATTCAATTATTTATTCACCCTCATTGAGTGCTTAAACCAAGTACAAAAATATTTTATTGCGCCATTTGCAGCATTATCGGCAATTTTAAATTAATATAGTAACTATACATAACATTAGCAAACCACTAAAATAAAATTTACCATGTTAAGATATCGTTCGAAAGCAAAAATTTTAAGTGTAATGAAAAAATAGTTGTAATTTTTTTTTTTTATGATTTGAGACATTTGAAAAATGTTTCGTTCACAAAAAAAAAACATTACAACAAAAAAGGTAAAAAATATGAAAAGCACATAAATTAGAAAAATTGACGAAAAATGAATGAAAAACAATATTTCTTTTAAATTCCAATAAATTAAAAAATTATATAAAAATTGTAGCCGGCTCACTTAGTGGAAATAGTTTTAGGTAACTTTGTCAATTTTTACTTCTATTATTTGTTGGACCTTTGCCGTAAGAGAATGGAGAATGTTTGGCGCAACTTGATTTTTAGACTCTGATTTTGGTCTTTTAGGACCAAATTTAAAAAATGTACGCAGGACATCTTTTGGCTTTAAAAATCTGTTTGAATTTTAAAAATCTGTTCATTTATAAGGAAAAGCTACGAACTGAATATTTCACTCTATTGGCCCCCTCTACATTATTTACTAGACCGGAAAAGCCCAAACAATAAATACGATTACACTTGACTATATTTGAATGAAAATTTCCTTAATTACTATGTTTATTTTACCCATTTTATTGAAAACCTTTGATGATGTCCTTTTATTACTGTTATATTATAATAATTTTTTAATAAACATTTAGTCCTCTATAAAGTATCCTAAATTTCTTTTCCCACTACTATAAACTATATATATATAGAAACGATCTCATTTAATTTAGAATTGTTGTATGGGAGATATAAAATAATATTGAATTTTATATATATTTTATTTCTATTAAAACCTCTAACTGGTAAAATTTATTTTTCAAGTTTGCATGCCAATATCTTTCAAACAGTGTAAAAGACAATAATCTTCCTTTCACGTGGTAATCGATTTAAATAAAATAAAAAAAAAGATACTTTTATTATTCTTATTTTTCTTCTTTTTTTTTTTTTTTTTGTATTTTACAACATGTATTATAAAAATAAAAATAAAATTGAAAAGAAAGAAAAATTCAGATTTTGCGATTTCTGCTTTGTTCTTATACATATATTATACACTCGTTCAATATTTAAATTATTTATTCGAAAGAATGAAATTCAAGAGACTTTACTAATTAATCACATTGTAACAATATATGTTTGTTTAAGCCATATCGTTACATGAATCTGAATTACATATATTATGTTCCTTTTTAGTAAAATTTAACAGTACATTTTAATGATATTGATCATTTTAAATTATTTGAATTATTTTTTTTTTTTTTGTTTTTTTATTTATATACATATATAATAATGTTATTCTGATCACATATATATATATATATATTATATTTGTACGTACATTGTATATTATGTTGAAAATAAATAGATTCATTCGCTTTGAATGAAAAACATATAGGTACATATATTTTGGTTTGTTAGATGAAGGTCTGCAAAAATTATGATAAAAATATTTTCTTTTTACGTGGAATTTTGTTATTGATTCCCTTACTTCTTGGATGAAGTTATTATAGTGCCATCACCATTGGTTTGCCGCTGGTGTAATAATCCTGTTGATTTGATACTAAGCGAAGTAAGTCCCATGCAAATAATCTGGTCAACACCAGTCACATTTATATTGTTTGTCTAAAATAATATTTTATATATTTTTTCATTGCAATTATTTCTTGCAATGAAACAGAATTCAATTCAATTTAATAGAATTTAAGATTTATTTTTATCTTTTAAATAAACCTAAATTTATAAGATTGAAAAATATTTGAAACTTGTAGGTGTTAAAAGAACATAACCAAATAAAGTTTTCTTTGAAAAAAAAAAAAAACAAATAAATAAAAATAAATTAAAAATAAAAAAGAAGGCGAAATTAAAAACAAAATATTATATATGTATATAAATTATGTATTTTCAAGTTGATCTAAAAAAAAAATAAAAAAATTTAATTAAGTAAAAAATTTTTACTCAATATTTGATAGATAACATTGCATAACAGCTATAAATATAATATATATATTTTTAATGCATTTTTATAATAATTATTATAATTTCAAAACAAAATGATTATAAAATTTATTTCAAAAATTTATGAAAATGATTTTTTTTTTTTTCTTATTACTAAAGTTTTGTTTACATAATAACTACTTATATTTGATCAGGTCAAAATAATCAAAATAATCAAAATAAATTAAAAAAAATTGTCAGAAAATTTGTTACAATAATTTTATTTTTATTTTTATTTTTTTTTGTTTGCAATTACCGCACACAGTGATTTTTATGAATAAATAAAATTAAACATTAAAAAAAAAAGTAGGCAACAAAATAAATAGTTAAAAATGCTAAATGTAGTTAGCCTATTTTATTATAAAATAATAATAAAAAAAATAAATTCATTAAGCCCACAATCATATTTAATTTCTTGGCCATAAAAAAAAATTAAACTAACTATATTTACAATTGTATCCTAAATCATTCGATAATTCTAACTTCTTAAAATAGCCTAAGGTTTATTTTTTTTTCAAATGTTAAGTAGTAACTGCATTAATTTTTTTATATATGTACGTACTAGAGAAACTATAATAAATATGCAGTTGAAACTTTTTCTTTGATGTTAAAATATAACTCTCATTTCATAAAAATTATTCAAATGTGAATACATAAATAAATAATTTCTGTGCCTTAAATAGTTTATTTTAAATGTCACAGCAATATAATTTTCAATTAATTGAACAGTAGTTTTTTGTATTGTAGTTGTTAGTTAGATATTTTTAATATTTTGTATTTTCACAAAATAGTAAGAAGTCAAATTTGGGAATACGGAAACAAATCTATCTGTGCATTCCATATAACATTTAACAGATTCGTAACAGATTAAATTATTAACCAAAATTTAAACATGTATACATTAAGCTAAAACAACCTGTTTTTTAAAATTCATTTAACAAATATTGTATTTATAATTGAAAATTTATTCGTTTATTAGTTATGAAAAATAAAATAACAGAAATATAATTATTAACAGATTTTTCTGTTATTCAATTTATAATTGGATAATGTAATTATATTAAAAATAATAAGATAATATATGAGTTTTTCTGGGCGTACTAATTTTTATAATTTAATTAAAAATATTTTTTTACATTCCCTGGTGTAATTACTAAAACCGCTGCACCTGTGTACATGTGCAAGTACATGTTGAACTTTTGTTTAGTCAAAGATTTTATGTATACGGTAAAAAAAAAATTAGGATCATAATATTATTATTCGCCTTCAAAATAATCAATCAATGTAAGACATTGATAATATACATCCTAATACCACACTAATGTTCGAAAGACGTGTATGCCCTCTGTTTTAGTAGTTTGACATACCTTTTTTTGCTAGTAAATCAATCTAGAAAGACTTTACTTTTAAAAATTATTTTTATTATCAATAATATAATATTATCATTAAATTCGATTAAATAATAATTACAGACTGGTTTTTTCTTGTTCATCATAATAATCCTCAGTTTATATTTAAAGAAAAACTAGAAAAAAAAAAGAATTATAAATAAATAAAATAAATAAAAATAATAAAATTTCTAATAAAAATAAAATGTTTGTAATTAATTTTATATTATCGTTATTCCATTTATTTATTTATTTTTATTTTTTTCCCCCATATTGAAGTTAAATGTTATAAATTATTTTGTCAGTTTATTATTGGAAATTTTTAAAAATTTATTTCAACTTTTTATTTACTTTTTTTTAAACAAACAAAATGTTTTTAAAAATTCAATAAAAATGTTTTTTATATTTTTTATTAAGTATAAATTTTATAGTTTTTTATTTTCATTTTATATATTATGTACACTGAAGATAATTATATATAATCTATATTATATATGTTATACCGATATTTACACAAATAAATAATTTGCTATGGTGACTAATAATAATAAAAGAGGCTGACGAATTTAAATCATTTTATAAAATCATTAAATTTTATATTTTATTTAGGTTTATTTAGAATTTTTTTATTTTGAATACTTATATTTTATTTTATATTTTTTAACTAGGTATAGACATATCACATATGAATTCCTTAGATTATTATTTAATGGTTGCAATAATTTAATTTTGAGCATAAAAGAGCATAAGAAATTCATAATTTGATTTTGATGACGCATCAATAATATGAAAAGTTTTTTTTTATTGAAAACATAAATGTTCGTAAAGTTTTCTTGCGACATGAGCGAAAAATAACAAGTCATGGTGTACTGGTATTGCCCTTATACTACGGTGTGTTCGGTCGTGGGTTCGATTCTCATGTCAGACTGAAATTTGTGTCAATTTTTCAATTTGTTCACTTGAATTAAGTGTATAAAAATAAACATATTTATGTCTCCCATATTTGTATTCTAACAGGGCTCGAAATAGGTTTTATGAATAATAAGAGCTTGAAAATAAAATTAAAGCAAAATTAAGGTCTTTTTTCAATTATTCGTTCACTATAATATGCTTTATTAATAATTGCAGTTAAACATAACTAACTTCAAGTAGCTCTACAATCCTGATTCTAGATTTTTAGAATGCAAATCGATGTGAACAAAACATCAAATTCAGCATCAATACTTCTAGTTATGTAAATACATTTTTTTAAGAATATTTAAACTTTATGATTTCAATGTTCAACTCAACATAATAGTAAAAAAATGTTTTCTAATGTTCACAAAAATATGACATTTTATTTAGAAATCAAACTTTTAGTTAAACATATTGTATTTTTGTTTTTTTTCTTGTTTTTCTTTTTCAATTTTAATCAAGAAATATTTCATTCTTATGTTTTATGATAAATATCATTAATAATATTTTAATTTTATTTTAACAATGTTCTTAACACATTTAAAATAAGTTTAAAAGCAAAAAAATAAAAAAAATAAAAAATAACCATAATTTTTACATATGTTTTCACACGGTGATATTCAAAAATCACAAAATCAAAAAAAAAAAAAATTATTACAAATTATTTTTCTGTGTATCTTTTTTTTTTTTTCAGTTAAAAGTTTTTGGGAGTAACCGGAATTTTGCTAAAAAATAATGTATTTTGAAATTTAATATTTCCAATTTCCAGCTACGATTAAGTTCAGAACTAATCCAAAACATACTTCCTGATAATTCGAAATGCAATGGCAATTTAAGAAATTTGATATTAATAATTCTCTTCTCAACACAGCTTGCTCGCCATAAGCAAAATCGGCCGGTCTACCCCTAATTAAATTATGTTAATATTTTTAATGTGCATGCTTCGGTAAGTTGTATTTACATTCGCAAATTTAGGTCGGTAAATGGTCCATTACATGCATCAATACACATGCAATTATAGGGAAATGTAAATTGTATTTACATTTCCCTGTGATGTAAATTGTATTTACATTTCCCTATATTGTATTTACTTACTTCATTTTGAACTGCGAAATACTATAAACAAAAATAATATCTCTCACACTCACAATATTTCCCTTTTTTCCTTTTATTTCTGGAAAATTTTCCTTTTCTTCTTTTATCTGTAAAAGAAAGAGAAATTAAAGGATAATTAACGTGGAAAAATTCCCTTTTATTCTTTTATCTGTAAAAAAAAGAGAAATTAAAGGATAATTATCGTGCAAAAATTCCCTTTTCTTCTTTTATCTGTAAAAGAAAGAGAAATTAAAGGATAATTAACGTGGAAAAATTGCCCTTTTCTTCTTTTATCTTTATTTATTATCTTTATATTCTCTCTTTGCAACTCCCTCTCACATGCACATTAAAGCAGTATACAATATGTACATGTTAATCAAATTTGTTATACAGCTAGTTGTGTATACACACAAACACATAGACACTCGTCAATATTATATCACTCGACCTTCGGCTCGTGATATAAATATGACTCGTGTCTATGTGTTTGTGTGTATACACAACTCGCAATTAATAACAAATTTTCATAACATGTCTTGTAATCTACTATTTATAATGCACCCATGTCAAATTTTAACTACATATATCCTTCTGTTTGATGTCCATTTAACAATTTTTTTTGTATTTCAATTCTTATACTCAAAATTATATCCCGCTGTTTTTGGAGCATTCAAGTCATCACTGATAACAAAACGAAAATTTATTGCTCCAACATTCATAATTCATTATTCATTTTTTTTTCTGTTAATTCTTTGAATATTTTTTAACTAGTTTTAGGAATCAAAGAAAAAAAAAATAAAAAATTAAATAAAACATAAAAGCAAGGTGAAAAAAAATAATTTTTATTTTTTTTTTTTGTTTGGTCACTCTGATTTTCAGATATATCATTTATGTTCAATTGTAATTTTTTATTCTTGAAATGGGCAAAATATCTAAAACATTATAACTTATAACTAGCTTTAACATCTAGATAACCATAAAAAAAAATATATACAATATATATATTTTTTAAACGCTCTGGTCATTGTATTCATTTTCTATAAATTTTAAAAAATCGTTTGCAATAAATTAAGTCAGAAAAAAACATTTTTATTTTTTATTTTTTTGAAATATATGCTACTTTTGACTACTTTTTGAGAAAACATAAAAATAAAGCTTTACTACTAAATTTATAATCAAAATTGTTTAGAAAATAGTTTAATTTTAATTAAAAAAAAAAACCAAGATCAATTCATCTTTTGCATATTATGTTTGCATAAAAAATACATAAAAATAAATGTGTAAGATGCTTCAAATTAAGAAGCGAGGAGACTTTTTGACTGATTGTGTTTTTCATAGAAACGAGTTTATGAAAATTTCAAAGGCACTCAAAATTTCCTACCTGCAAACAAGTCGCTTGAATTTCTATACTCAATGTTTGAGTTACAATTCCTCCTTTCTTTTCCTCTGTGAAATTATATAGTTTTATTAAGTTTTGAAAAAAAAAAACCTTTGGATATTAAGTTTTTTTTTGTACCCTTATCTAAAATGTCATGTCATGTTCTAGTTACAAATATGTATAAAGCGTATATTTTTTTATTTTATGTTTGTTTTGCATATCGTACTCCTTCTATATATAAAAAAAAAAAACGTATATTTATTTTTGAAAAATTACTTGATTAAATAAGATAAAATTACGAAAGAAATTACTTTTTTACCCCTAAGGCTGTTTTTCTTAATTTTTTTTTCCAATTATTCAAAAATATGAAATTGGGAAAATTAAAAGGAACACCTTTTTTATTCGTCATACATCGTCGTCGTCGTCATTTTATGGAAATTTAATTAAAAATCTAATGAAAAATATTTTCGTTTAAAAAAAAAATGTTTTTTTTTTCTTCCGAATTTGATTTTTTTTTTCTGTTCAATCTAATGAAATTATTTTTTATTCTGAAAATAATAAATGAAGAATTTTAATTAGTTGTAGAATTTTAAGGCTATTAACTTGGTAATATATAAGGGAAAAAACTGGCGAATATTGTGAATTTTTTTTATACCTCAAATCTTTACTTAAAAATTTTATCGAGAGTTTGTTAGTAAAAATTAATGAAAATTATGGTATAACACATATATTTTAAGATTTATATATAGTGTATACTTATAAGATTATGGAATATTCAAGTGAATTTGGTAGTTTAGAAAGAAATATAGAATTCTTAATTAAACGCGAATGGAATTCAAATCATTGAGTTTTGTCACTAATCTGGCTAAAATTGTTTATTTTTTTTTTTTTTGATGATTTAGATTGAAATTAGAAATTAGTACGATTTATTTTGAGATTAGAACTCTACGGCTAATCTGGGCAATTCATATAGTAAAAATATTAAATAATTCTACAATACAATGCTACAGTTGTCAATATATTCAAGAAAGTTGAACAAAAAAGTACATAATTACATAATTTGATACATAATTTGAGCCTTAATTACACCAGTTTACTATACATCGACAATAGTATGTATATTTCTTATTTTCTCTATAATTCGTTATGGTGACAAAAAATATTTTATATACAAGATGAAAAAAAAAAAAAAATTATTCATATAAAAAAATAAATTCTTTGTCAATATTTTTTACCCTAACGCTAACTCTATATAAGTATATATAATAATTGTGGTATTTTAAATATTTTCTTCTTTCTTTTTGCATGGAAAATTAGTAACTTTTTCCTTGATGAAAATAATTTCTCGTTTATATAAAGAAATATATTTTGCGAACACATAGTTTTTAAACGAAAAAATAAAAAAAATAAAAAATGAAATTTAAAGTAAATTAAAGCCGCATAAAAAATTTTGTATATTATAATTTCGATGAAAAAAAATAGTGTAAGAAATTATTGCCTAAAGGATATTTTAAATATAAAATTTTTCTTATAAAGTTTTCTTTGCAATAAATCCCTTCGTTCGTTTTTTTTTTTTTGTTAACTATTTTATAAATTTTTAATAATATTAAATTAAAAGTTAATTATTAAAATCAGCAGGAAAATTAACTTTATTAAACACAACAAGCTTATATAACGAAACTTTCAATTTTCCCTTTTCCTTTTTTTTTTGTTACTAGAATTTAATATATACATTATTATCCCGCCCGCCGATCTCAATCACACATCAAAGTGAAATTTTTCAAGGCAAAATGAAAAAATGTTAAACAAATTTATTCCCAATATATTTCACACTTATAAAGTATGTGAAAACATATATGTTATGCATATTATGTGGAAAAATAAAAAAATTCGAAATAAAGTTGTAAGTACTGTATTTAGTATGGAGCTTATTCAGATGATTTATTTTTTTTTTTTTGTTATTTTGATTGTAAACTGTTAAAATAGTGGGCTGTAAAAAAAAGTTATTTAATATTATAATTAATATTAAAAATAAAATTGCATGTGGGCAGAATATTGGACACTAGAAAAATTGTACATAATAGTATAACCGTGAAAGAAAAATGTTCAATAAATTTTTCTAAAATTATATTTAAGGATGTCAAAGGACTTCTTCGACTTGATACTTAGCTTCATTTGACCCCTGAAATGATAATATTGTGTTCGTTTTATTTTAATTGAACTTATTTGAGAACTTGAATTAATCTGTAATTTTTTATTTGAAAATAGATATTTTCCTGTTAATTTCTCAATTTCTTTTCTTTTTTTTTCCTATAAAGATAACCAAAAACATTACACTGATTAACGTATATAATTTACATTTATAGTGTTGCCTTTTGTGGCAAAAAGAAAAGTATTTCTAATTCCCAAATCTAAACTGAGTGATGGCAAATTTTTTCAACCAAAATATTTGTTTTTTTTTTAATTTTAGAAAAATAAATTTCGCGCTAAAAAAAAAAAACACTTTTTATCCATTAGTGTCTTTAAAAAACAAGATGTAAAATACAATTTTTTTGTGTTTTTTCCTCAATTCTGTTTTCCTAGTTTTTTTTTTCCATTTTCTCCATTTTCTATATTGATGACAACGTTAACAAGGTTACATTTTATTTACGAAAATTTATTGTTCCCAATGGAATGTGCCTACCAAAAAAAAAAATAAAAATATACAAAACATCTTTTTTTTTCGCAATATCTTTTTGGTATAAATAAAAGTAAAATATCTTTGAAAAGAAAAAAAATGTGTTTGGAGCAAAAAGCAAGAAAAAAAAAAATAGGAAAATTGTATATAAAAACTTTGAAATAAGGAAGAACATGTTTTTGTACTTTGACTAACATAAATATCGAGATTAAATTACAATACTAAAAATATTTACGTTTTCAAGGTGAAAGATAACGAAATTTCTAACATTTTCTTCTATCTTGTGTATAACATTATGATATCTACATCATATATAACATTGATTTTCTAATGAAATAATCAATTTCATATAATATTAAATAGAGAAAAAAAATAATAAAAATTTAGTATTTCACTATTTAATTTCTAAATAAAATTTTCATAAATAAAATAATTTTTCCGAAATTAAATTTTCTATCATAAAAGAAAAGCAAATTTCAGAATTAAAAAATTTTCTCGTTCTGTTTTCCAAAAAACTTACAACATATGTAACAAATTTATAATTTTCCAACGAACTAGAAAAAAATTCAGACAGAAAATCAGGACATAACAGAAAGATTATAACTATAACCGCGTTATTTTCTGGCAATATTTGTTTAAAATTATCCAAAAATATATAGCAAATCAAATGTGTAGCAAAAGTTGTTATTGTTTTTTCTAGCAAAACGTACATTACAAAAAATATTTGTTTTACACAAAATATGTTACTGAAATTTTTATATCGAATATTGCTATAATCTCATAGGTATGAAAAGATATATTAAAAAGGAAAGGAATTGTCTTTTTTTGCTTGCTAAGCAAAATCTTGCTACGGAAAATTCCTGTTGTTTCAATGTGGGACTCTTTTTGTATCACCTTTGTACTAATTTTATGTTCTAACAAACAAAATTTTCATATAAAATGAGACCTGCATTTTATAATGGTTGAGCTGAATAGTTTGGGCTCAAGTTTTTTCCCCCAAAAACAATTTCATATAGTGTTTAATGAAAGACTAACGAAAATTACTAAAGCAAATACAATTAAACAAAAATAACAAATAATAATAATCTTATTTGAAGAGAAAAAAAAAAATCTATGAAACATGAAATTTGAATTTCTAAGAGCCTCACACTTAGATAATAATTAATGCAATTAAAAATTGAACCTAAATCCAATTTTTCATAAGTTCAAGTTCGGATACGGGTTCACATATAATTTTAGGGAAAACCTTAAACATTCATTTCCCAAAAACTAAAAAAAGAATTAATCATTTTGTTTTTATATATTTTTTTTTTGTTATCTCTTCTAAACCATTCCTTATCATTTTATTCAAAACATTTATCATATAAATTTTTTTTTTTTTAATTTAGAAAATTGTAATAGAGATAGAATAGCTTTAAAAAAAATGTGTCACATCGATTTAATCTAACAAAAAAATAAAAAAAATAAATATGGAAATTTACATAACTTGAAAAAGGTCTCGCTTGGGCTATTTATTTGACCCTTTGAAAAACATGACATGAATTTTATTAGTTTTTAAAATACTCCTTCCCTTATATCCTTTTTTTTTCATCATTCGAATTTCCTTGTTTTTTCTTCTTTTTTTTTGTTTTAAAAATCGGAATTGAAAAATATCCTGGCAATTAGAGGAAATGTCCTTAATGTTTCTTATTTTGATAAAAAAAAAAAAAAACTGTATCTTTAAACAAAAAAAAAAAAAGGAAAAATCCAGGTACAAAAGCTATTTTTAAATGACCTGATCCTTAATTTTTTTATTATACGGTAATAATCTAACAATTTTTAAAGGGCCAAAGCAAATAAAATACAAATAAAAAATAAAAATAAAAATTAAGGATAATAATCTGAAATTATGGTTCATGAAAATTCGGGTTAATAGTCTATTTTCATGAATTTTTGCGTTTTTATTTTTGTATATTCAAAACCAAAAGAAAATTTTTTTATGATTTTTTTTTTTTTTTTAATCTTAAAATTTAAATTTGTTTTTAGTTAATTTTTATTACAAAGTATTGGGCAATGTAAATATAAGACAATTCTTATTTGAAAATTTTATAAAATTTCTAATAAATGTTATAAAAGTTGTCGTCCCAAAATGAATGCAAGATTTCAATTTGCCGTCTTTTGTACAGTAAAGTGTTGGCAACCCTAAAAACAAAATGACATCTGACAAGGTGCTTTCATTGTTGAAAAAGTGAATGCTAATTTTGCAAGCAGAATCACCCTAAGCGATGAAACACATTTTCACCTAGATGGCTTTGTTAGTCATCAAAATTGCCGCATTTGGACTGCCACATACATTCAGTTCACGAAACAATTATATTACCGCATGAGACATTTCATGGTCGTGTACTCTCTCGTTTCGGCCCCCCTAAATTGATTTGTTTTTATGGGGTTAATTGAAGCCATTTATAATTTAAAAAAATACAGCTTCTAAGAGTTAACTAACTCTCCCTTCAAATTTTTTAAAACAATTTTTTTTAAGTTCAAAACATTGTTCGATATTATTAATTTACATTGAACTTAAAATTGGTTTTCTTCAACTAATAACATCTAGTTGATATACAATTATATATTTACTGTGAATGGTGAATCTATGTATGAGTATCTATGTATAAATATGATGAATCTAAAATTATGTACAAAGTACAATTATGGTTGAAATTTTTGGATATTACAAAGAATATAATCATTATTGATTTTTTAATGACTATTATTATTAAAATTAATCCTTATACTTTGCAGTTATATACGTATAATATGTAGAAATTATGGATTCTATTACCTAAATCCGAAAATTCCCAACTGCTATCCCAATTAATTTTATACCGATATTTTCTTATAGTAAATATATATTAAAAGGTTTTAGGGTTGAAATTTAAAAAAAAAAATAAAAAATAAAAATCATATAAACCATTATACACCTACATTTAAAATCAACAATACATACATAATATGTACGTTATACATATCTATATATTTGAATTTAATAAGTTTAATAAGTTAAATTTATATAACAGATTAATTTAATATTTTCAGCTGGTGTAGTTCTTTCCGAGAAGTTAATTTAAATAAACGAGACAAATATTAAAAGAAATCATAATATTCAGATAGTAACCAAGGTGAACACTTAAGATCATAGAAAATCTCGTCAATACGTGCGGGGTTATAAAAAATATACACTTATTCTCTTTTCTGTGTCAAAGAAAATAAGTTTTTGTTCTTCTGAACCTATTCATACATACATTTTTCATTGAATAAAATTTATATGAACTTTTTTTTTTACCATTCGAATTCTGGGTTTGAGCCGCCTATAATATTACATACTTTTAATTATCACCGTCCATTGTTTTTCATTAAACACTATATGAAATTGTTTTTGGGGGAAAAAACTTGAGCCCAAACTACTCAGCTAGAAACTATTCAGCTCAACCATTATAAAATGCAGGTCACTTTTTATATGAAAATTCTGGGTTTGAGCCGCCTATAATATTTCATACTTTTAATTATTACCGTCCATTGTTTTTCCAGGCTCCACACTCTAACCTAATGTGCCTATTTGCAAATGCATCGCTGGTCTGCTATGAAAGTTGTATTGGTGTCGCTGATATTTAACTGTTGGTTGGCTTATATGACTCACAAGTAAGACGATTCAGAGAATATAATAATGTCATCACAGAAAAGGTTTTTTTGCTTAAAGATTTTCCTATATGTCCTTCTTAGATTAGTTTATATAAACAAAAAGAAATTTTTCATTTAAATTTTTCTCAGTTATTCGGTCAGAATTTTTTTTTGCCAACTCTGCACGGTCAACCTAAGTCCAACTCTAGACTTCAAGGTTTTAAAACTATTTATTATTTACCTTTATTCCATTCGTCAAATTAAATAAAATTATTTTCTTATATACTTAACTATAGATCGAAAATTTAAAATTTGTCATACATAATATTTTTAATTTTCATTGAATTATTTTTAAAGTGCTTTCTACTCATTCATTCAGCAAAATAAAAATGTAAAGAAAAAAAAAACAGTGGATGTAGTACAACATAATGTATACATACATTCCATATATTTACAACATACGTACATTACATACCTACTATATTTCTAAAATCTACTTATTTTCTTATCAAAAAAAATAATTCTAATTTCTCCCCCTATACAAAATATAATATTCTATTTAACTTACTTTAAGTACTTTAAAATGAAATCATGATATTCTTCTCGAAAAAAGAAAAACTTGACCCAATTTTCAACAGAGAAATTTAATTATTTGGATATATAAACAAAAAAAAAAGCGGCCAAAAAAATAAAATAAATTTTATATTTTTGAAATAGTACAAAAAACAAAAAAAAGTATAACAAACTGAGATAAATTGTTATGTTGTTTTTTAATTTAAAGAGCGTAAATATTTGGGATGCTTTAATGTCATGCGCCACAAATCAGAATATTTTCTTATTTTCTTTTTAATAAATCTCTGTTCCATTTCTATTTTCGTGAAACATTTGAAAATGGTATTGAATAAAATTCCCAGAAATGATGTTAAATTTCCTTTTTTTTTCATTTTTCATTTTTCATTTTAATTTTATTCGGATTTTCTTCTCAAATTTAACTTATTAGATTAGAAGATAAAAAAATTACACAAACAAAAACATAATTTCATTGAAGAAAATTCTTTAATATTCTAAATTTAATTTGTAAGATAATCGGAGGTATTATAATAAAAGTTTTAACTTTTAAGGCATATTAAAATAATTTTTGTACTGCGTGAGGTTAAAGTTTATTCGATTTATTATCAAAAAAGTAATTAGAGGGTCAATAATTCGTATAAAATAGACAGACTACATTTATATTTTCTAAATTTCGAATTGGTACATATAAAGCCAATAAGGCGGAGCTAATGAAGTACAGTACTTAATATATATTCTATATAAATCAAGGACTGAAACCGACCTGGAACCCAAATGGGTTAGGTTGACTATTTTTATTAACCTTGAACTCGAACCCAAAACTCGAGCTGGTTCGGTTCAAAATTATGCTTAAAAGAATTCGATACTTTTATTGTTATTCCCAATTTGTGAGTTTGAAATATTTATATTTTCAAATTTTGATTCGTACTTAAATTGAATGAAAATTTTATTGGAAAATAAATGAAATAGTGTTTTACGAAAAAAAAATTGTTTATTCCTTGTAATTTTTTTTATTTCAAACCCGAACTTTGAACCGAACCTGAATCGGAAATTTTTATTTTGATTAACCCGCCGAACTGAACCAAAGTTTTTCAAGGTTTCAGTCCCTAAAATAAATTGCCAGTTACACATTATTTTGATCAAAAAATTAAATTAAAATTTTATCCTTCATTTATCTATTATCGATATTCTTCTTCATATAAAAAATATTATATAAACTTTAAATGAAATCGTCAAATTTTATTATTTGACATTTATTATTGTTTAAAAAAAAAAATTTATATACCAACTTATCATATATTTTACGTCATCATTAATTTATATACAAAATAAAAATGAAATTATTCAAATATCTAAGCTAATAATATTATTATTATTTTTTTTTGTGGGAATCTTTTAAAAAAATAATAATAATAATAAAAAGACTAATAAACCAAAAATATATGAAAATTTTGTTTTCAAAAGCCAAAATGTCTTGAGGCAATTTGTGTATAGGTTTTTGTGTTTATATTTGATATTATGGGATTTCAAATTAAACTTTTTAAAGAATTTTCTTTTCTTTATTTTATTTTGTTATTATTATTATTATTATTATTTTTTTGATTTTATTATATTTATTTATTTTATTTTTATTTGGGAAAAATAAATATAAAATAATATATAAAAATTTTCTACAAGTTCCATAAATATTTTGTTGAAAAGGTCATAGCTTTAAGACACAAAATAGATATACCAAATAAAATTTCAAAGCTTCAAAAAAACTTAAATCAGTTTTAGTTTTTCTTGAAAAAAAAAAATAAAAATAACATTACTATTTGTTTTTTTTTAATATCATATTTTATAAATTCATGGATGAATGAAATTTTATATTTCTTTTTTGGTTTTTTTTATTTCGAAACATATAGTAGATCAAAGAAAATTGGATACTAAAAATTTTGGTTGGAAAATAATTCAGCTGACATGGTAATATTTTAAGAACACAGAGTAATAACATATTACTACAGACAATAAATGTCAAACAATGATATCAACAACATGTGTAATTCAAAATTAGTTTCTTTCGAAATCAATTATACAATAAAGGTTTGGCTATATTTTCTATAGAAGTAAAAATTGAATTGGTTTCTTATAAAGGAAAAATTAAAGTTTACTATCTTGTCTTGGGTCGATGGTCGAAAAATTTTGAAAAGCTTTAAAACTTTTGTAGAAATGAAATCTTTCATTTTCGAATACACGACTTTATATGATTCAAGAAATGTAAGAGCGTAGAATCTGATTTAGATATTTATCAACTCATATTTTACATTATTATTACCATCCGCTTTAAAAATCTTTTTGGGGTTATTTATTCTTTTTACAAGTGTTAAAAAAATTAAGTCCTTGAGAATTTTCATACTTCGATAGTGACAGCAATATAATAAATCATATTTTCTTTCCGCAATATAAAATTATAATCTTTATACATAATAATATAAATAATAATATAAATAATTGTATATAAAAAAATAAAAAATTTGTTTAAATTAAAAAAGATAAAAGTAAATTTTCCAAAAAAAAATGAAAAACTTTTTCTTTTATCAATTAGAGAAGAAAAAATTGCGTGTTTCTAAAAGTTCTACCTGAGTAGATAACATTAATCTTCCCATTCTTATATTTATTCGTGGAAAATCTTTGGAAATAATTTTGAAAAATGTTAGGTAAATGTTAAATCAATAAAGATATTTTAATTTAATGTTATTTAAAAAAAAAAAAGAAAAGAAAATGATTGAAGAAAATGTTTTATTATTATTAAAAAAGACAACAACATATTTTCTTATTTCCCTAAACAAGATTGTGAAAATTTTTAAATAACGAATTGTGTAAACTGTGTAAGACACAGAAACATATAATAATGGAGCATTATTTTTAAGATCGCCTTAATGTTCATATTATAGTGTCTATCATTATATGAGGTCGATAGATTACTCTTTAAACGTATTATAAGAATTCATTGCGGATTTAAAAATATTAGCAAATAAAGGGACTATTAGATAAATTAAACATATCTTTCATTAATTTTATAACAAATTATGTTTAAGTACAATCTTAGTATGATCACAATCTTAATATGATCTTAGTATGATCTTAGTATGATTTGCTTTACATTTTTTAAAAATTAATATCCATGACTTCATTAAAATTATAATTTTCACAATGTTTAAAAAAATTATTTCATTTTATTTACAAAAAAAAAAACCATTTCAACACTATCATTATAACTATTAGTATTAGTATTATTACTATTATTATTATTATTATTATTATTATTATTATATGATTATGATATTAAAAATGGACACATTATTATAATGATAGATCTCATTTTTTTTTCCAATACATAATTTTTCGGTCATAAAATATGCAGACAGATTTTATGATGGAAGAGTTTATTATATGTAAAAATATATAATACATAATATCTCAGCTGTCCAATATATCATACTAGCTGATAATTATGACACAAAAAATGATTGAACAGATTATATTGCTTTTGCTCAAAATGAATTTAATTCTGCAAAAATGAAACAACTTATATTCCTTACCAGCAAAACCAATTAATATCCTTTATTCGTGAAATAAAGTTATACATGACCAATGAAAAATTTCTCGTATTAAGCAACATTTCGTTTAATTAGTCCAATCGAAATCTAAAATATTGAATATCGATAACTGGAAGGATCTTTTAAATCGAAACGTATTTTTTGTAATAAATCTTAAATTCATTTTATTTACGCGTATTTGATGAAATCATTTCCATTATATTTTCCTTCAATATGAACCTTAAGTGTCACATTAATAATATAAGGAAAATAATTTCCATAATTTATAGTCATATTTACAACAAAAAAACAACAATTTTTTGTTTTAATAATTATATCTTAATTGATTCTTCTTTAAGAAAATGAAAGAAAATTCCTAAAATTTTTCTAGAGAAAAACATTTATCAATTCAATTTCTCGGAATGTAATCTAAATTACCAATCTTAAAGCCACATTAAAATTATGTGTGTACTAAAAAAATTTTATGTTTTAAAACTATAACAGATACTATTTTCTTTCTTTTTTTTTTTTGTATTTTTGTTTTCTTTTTATGATAAAATAATTTTAATGGTTAGTCTGGTATATGTGGTGGTGGTGGTGGCCTTTTGTATATTTAGCACCGATGTAATTTTAGCATAATGGGAAAGGATAAATATTTTATGATTAAGTTGACTTACAGTTCAAAAAAAAAAAAATGCTTAGTTAAAAAAACAAATGTTTATGGTTATTAGAATCATTTTTTTACAATTGAACACTTTTTAATAAATCCTGTTAATATAGTTTTAAGTATTTTCTGTTTTTAAGAAACTTTATAAAAAAAAAAAAATATGTTCAAAAGGTATTATATTAGGTCAGAGAGGCGACTTATAGTCGTCGCAAAGTTCTGAAAGTTTAATAGCATGAGATAATTTTATATCTCCCATCTGTTTAATCATTACAAAGTTTTTTTTTTGTTGATTTTTTTATCCTAGGAACTTTAAAATTTATTTTTTCTTTATAGTATCCCAATAGCGAATATTATTGTTATTGATTCAATGAAATAAAATTAAATGTTAGAACAAAAAAATTAGGAAAAAAAAATTTCATTTTCTTTTTTTACTATAAATTAAACTTTAGATTTTATTAATAATTATAATTATAGTACTTGAGTTTATTGTCAAAAAAAATTATCATTATTAGATAGAAATCATTTTGTAAACTATTTAAAGGGTTTTATTTTGCTTTGAAGAGAACCTAACATATAAATAGAAAATAAAAGATATTATCAAGTTTATTATGCGAGCAGGTGTTTAAAGCCAGTTAAAGAAAAATGTTTAATGTTAATTATTTTTTTCTATATACATTGATAGAATATTTATGGTAATTTCTCTTAAACTATCTTTACAAAAATAAATAAATTAGAACTTAACATAATACTGGTTCTACTACTCATGTTAAATATATTAAGGTACTACTGGTTGGTCCATTCCGAGATTTCCCAGGAAGGAAATCCCAGAAAATTTATTACTTTATAATTTGCAATTTTTATTCATTGCAATTCTGAGGATATTAAGAACACAAATTGGTGCTTACTTTAAATCTTAAGCCTACACATACTTCGATTGCTACCACATATTTTGTTGGAGGGTTTTATAATATGCTTGTTTTGAATAAAAATTAACTGAATTTATTTAATTTTTTATTTTTTTTTGCTAAATATGATATAAAAAATTTTCATCATAATATTTTTAATCTCAAAAATTTTTTATTTTATTTTTCAACAACATATCATTATTCACTGAAATAATTGACATATTGTTTGCTAAAATGTTAATTTTATCATGTTTTTATTTATTTACGTTTGACTAGACATAATTATTATAAAATACAATTTTACTGTATATACATTCTAAATATGATAGAAGTATTGTTGAGTGCAAAAAAAGAAATTAATAATATTTTAACATTTTCATGATATTTCTGAAATGTTGAATTAATTTTTTATTAAAACCGATAAATCTATAGTACAAGCCCTATCTTTAATGTAGCCTGAATAATGTCGATTTTTGAAAGCTAGAAAAATATCTAATATTAAAAATATTGTGCTTTATTATTCTTAATATTTTCTTCTGATTATGAAAGAGAGTAGGGATTGAATTATATGAGTCTTCAAGCTCATAATTAAGTAAAATTTTTATTGTGGGCCAAAAACATGTTTGGTTGAGCTTACTTTCGATTTGCGAAACCCGGTAAAAATTAAAAAAAAAAAAAAAAATAATTTAATCTTTTAATTTATATGATTTAATAAAACCTTAACACAACTTCCATGATAGTCTAATTAAGAAACGGCCGTTAAATTAACTCGTCTCAACGCAAATATAATTCAAATCATAGGTGTTTTGTTCAGGTGAATGGACTCCCAATAATATTAAAATCTAAATATTTACAAATTTAATTGCATGTACATGATAAGTTATTTTAATTATGATTGATGTGTGATTAATGTCCCGCTTTTCAGGAAAAAAAAAATTTTTTTGATTAAATTTAAAATTGGGAAATTATGATAAAGTATAATGTACATTTGGAGATTAAAATTTCAATTTAAATATGAAAATTTTTGCAAAAAAATTTTATTTTAATATTATAATTTCACTACATGAAAGCAAATAAATAGTATGAATATGAATATTTTCAGAACTATTAGGTATATACATAATGATAATAATAATGATAATATTTAATTTATTTTGAGATTAATATTTGTAATCAGAATAGTGTTGTCCGCAATGTTATTACGTGCTTTCAGAGTTTATTTGTTTTATTTTTGTCAAAAATGTTCAAAAAATATTACAAGTACAATTATAATTTGTTTTAATTTATAATAATTATATAACGTTTTGTTTCGGTTGATTATTTTTTATAATATTTATTTTTAAATTGCTTACCACATTGAACTTTGAATTAAATGTGCTTGAAAGTTTATTTAAGAATCGTAATTTTTAAAAATTTACATATATTACATATAACATTTATTCTAAATTAATCTTTAAGAAATTTAAAATAAAAATTAATCATTTTTCTAGGATTTAATAAAGTAATAATAATAATAAACAATCTAATTTATATTCATTGAATTCTAATGTTATTTATATTTAAATTAATTTGTCCCAATATTCGCACAAGATAAAATATATATATACGTATATTTTTTTTTAATAAACTCGAATACATAGGGGAAAAACAAAACATCAAATTTTTTCATTTATTTACTTTTTCTATTTTATATATTATGCAAAATATCGCTAAGTTATTATGAAAATATATATAAAATAATTTTAAATAATATTTATATTGAATAAAAATACAATAAATTGATTTGATGAATTTTATTTTTATAAAATTTGATTAAAAAATAAAATAGCTTAAATTCAATATTTTTCATAAAAATTGAAATAATAAAAAATTATTGATTTTTATTTATTTTTTATAATTCCAGTGTGAAATGAATATTTTTTACATTATGAGTGAAATAGTGAAGAAAATTCATATTCAAATACAAAAAAATTCAGCAGGCATACAAAAATAAAATTTTAGCTTAATCGAAAGGTGGGAAAGTTTACTTAAAGTAATACCTACATTAATTATATATGTTTAGATCCACATTTGTCATTGTCACGTCATATCACAAAAAATTTTATTTGAAAATATAAACACTAACTTCTCTATATAAAAGACGAAACATCAATTTTGTGTATGTATTTAGGTCGAATAAACTTTTCATACAAAAGTCAAATTTTTGTATGAAAAATTTTTTTATACGAAAAACAAGGACTATCAAATTGACATTTAAGTATAGATTAGTATTAATATTTTTCTAATTTTTTAATTAAAAAAAAAATTGCCTAATATATTACGGAATATTCGAAAAATTCGTAATATTTTTGGCAATATACAAAAGAAGAGTACTTAAAAACCATTAGATAAAGGGGACCCCTGTTCAAATTTTTTTTGTTTTTTACAGTGACGGCAAAAATAAATAGTGCAGTCGAAAAAAAAAAAATAGAATAAAAAAAAAAATGAAGAAATTCATTCTGATTCAGAACAGTACAAACAAATGTCTGTTGAAATTGATGCGTGGTACAATAATAAGTCTTTCTAAATGAAAATATGAATTCTTCACATTTACGCTTAACATTATTTTTATTGTTTTAGCTATTTTTCTATTTTTAATATATTTCTGATATTTATTGAAATTATCGGGTACAACTATAAGCTAAGTTAGTAATAATGCTGATTAATTTTATGAATTTAAATAATAATATTATTTCCATTGTTTATATGTTGTTTGATTCATAATTGATCATTTTGAAAGCTTTTAGTTTTTTTATTATTATTTTTGGCCTGTCGAACTTTCACTATAGAGATAACAAAGACACCAATCTATCGCTGATGCTTTAAGTTTAATTAGTTTACCTTAAGATTTCTAAGTTATAAAAATTTTTTTTTTAAAAAGTAACAAGTTTTTTCCTACAGTGTACATTTATTTTGGTCGAACCATTTGACAAAAAAAATTTCTATGTGTGTAGTCTTTTATATAGAGAAGTCAGTGATAATGAATACAAAATCTGAAAATATTAGATAAATTTGACGCAATAATATCGTCGTAACCAGAGTTCCTGATTTTATCATTGAAGATAATTTATTAAATTATCTTATCGCTAATTTTTCTTTATCCGGAGAATTTATGAATAATTTTAAGAAAAAATAAAGAAAAAGAAAAATTAAAAAATCTTTATCTTTAATTTGTCTTTACGCGGAGAATTTATGGAGAATTTAAAAGAAAAAATAAAGAAAAAGAAAAAATGTACATAAAAATTCTACAGATCAAAAGAAAACGATAAACTATTCGTTAATTTATCGTAAGGGACGAAGAAAAGATTATCAATTCAGAGATTATAAATGAGAAATAGGTACTCATTTTTCAACACAACGAAAAAATTATGTGTATAAAAATTATATTTTCTTTATGTTCTTTATTTGTGTGTGTTTGTTTATGTTTGTGTGAACAAAAAAAATGTTTATTTACTTTTCTCTAATTCAAAAAACCTGTGCATAGGTACACATTTTTTTGCTTCTTTTTCTTTATATTATCTTTAAATTATCATTTAAATTCTCCTTGGATATTTTATAGAAAACTTAGCAATTTTTTCTTATGTTTTATCCTATGCGTTATTTTTTCTTTATATTATCTTGACTTAAAACCAAAACAAAATTATAATTTCGTTTATTTTTTCTTTGTTTTATCCTATCTTTTAAAAATTTGTTTATAAACTCACAATTTTTTTTCTATCCCTTGAAATTTTAACATTATTTTATCTTTGTCTTTGAGAGAAAAGAAAAAATAAGCTTTAAATTATCTTTTCCTTTCCGATCTTTTTCTTTGAAAATAAAAAATGGAACTCTGGTCGTAACCCGCATTTTGACGATTTTGTGATTAGAAGATTTTTTTTAGTCCTGTTAGCTGATCCCCTTTAATTCTGTCAAGACTGATTTTCAAAATTATTTCATATTCTGTCAAAAAAAACGGAACAGTAAAAATGTAGTAACTATAAATTTAAAACAAATTTATGGTAAATAAAAACTAAAATCATCTCTCCTGAAAAAAAAAGGTGCAAAATCACTTACGACAGTTCAAGGACGATATGATGAATTGTGACATAAAATCCAAATAATACACTTTATTTAGTTGGAAAAATAATATTTTTAATTGAATTTTTTTTTTACAGCATATTATATATTCTTGGAAAATTATTCCTTCTAATGTAGATACAGGTAAGTGGTAATTAAAAAAGAAACAGAAGAATTGTAGCTTACATGGCAAAACATTGTAACATTATACTAGTAAAATATTTTCTGAAAAATTGTTACATCATTGTTTACTTTTCAATACACTTTGTTATATAACACTTTGTTTACAATATTCAATATAGCATCAGTACAACACCGTCGTACTTGAAGGACATTTATTTTCATCTGGAAATTTAATTAATCATTACATTTTATTTTACCTTATTATTATTATGTATTGTTATATAAGTTTTCAAAAAAAAAAATATAATTGAATTTTTTTTTTATAAAAATTAAAAATATTTAATAAAAAATTTCTTTTTCAAAAAAAAAATTTTTTTTTTAATTGAATTTTTAAACATAAAACACCTTAATTAATTTTCAATGACAACATAATGATTTTCCGAGTATTTTTTTCATGTTACTCAAAAGAAAAAAAAAATTGTTTTCCTTTCCTTTTCTGTCCTTTCCTTTTCTGCTATATTAAAAAAAATAATAAAATTCAAAAAGGTATTGTGTTCTTTTCAAAATTTTCCCATTACTGTGCTGATGTTTTTCCGCAGAAAGATAATTTTAATTTTAAAGCTTGAGGACTTGAAAATTCGATGCATGTCCACATAAAAATTTGCTTCATTTCTGAGAATTCATTTCCACTATCTAGTAATCTCTGTCAAGGAGATTTAAAAAAAAATTTCCAGCTTCCAAACGAATTTTTCAAGTAAGCACGAAAACATGCCTCTCAAGCTAAGTATATTATATTTTTATATAAAATATACAAATAACATTTACAAAAACGAAATATTAAAAGTATTTTTTTTAAATAACCACAAATATTTTCTTTCTAATTTTTCCTATGCCACGGGTTTTCCATTAAATAATTGCATAATTTTTTTTTTTAACAAAAAATGATATACAAATTAGAGCATTATACACATGATGTCAAAAAAATACTTTAACAAAAAAGATGGAAACATTTTTGCTTTCGGCATTTTTAAGTAACCATAATTAAATTTATTTTATTCGCTTAAGCATAGTGTATACCGATGAAAAAGAAAATTAAGCTTTCTTTTATTTTGAATTAATTTAACAATCATAAATTAATGGTCACGAGTCATTATAATGGTCGCAACATAAATAATAATTAATTTGATATCATTCTCTACTCAAGAATTATTAATAGGTGGACTAGATTTTATTAATAAAAATGTGGAATAAATAATAATTCACGGTTGAATAAATAAAAATCTCTTACAAACTTCATCAAAAATCCAGAATTTTGTGTATTATATACAACAGTTTCTCTATTTACGACCAAAATAGGTTCCAACACATGGGACGTTCTAGGATTTGGTCAAACTTCATCAAAAAATAACAAAAACAAACATATTATTAAATATTGAAATCAAATTCATAATTCAATTTTTATTTGAATTAAAAGGAAAGAAAAGAATTAAAGAAAAATATCGATCTTCAGTGAGAATGGTCGTGAGGCATTAAAAATCCTATATTCCTGTTGAGAGTATAAAATCTTGATGAGAGTATATGAGAGAATTTATGAATTATGTTTCTGCTCATTTGGTGTCATTGATCTCACTTTACAACTTTACAGGGTATTAACGATTTTCTGTACTTTTTATGCATAGAATCTGTGAGAACTTGTTTTCCCAATTTTAATTAATTTATATGAAAACTCACCTTAAACTTATATTACCGGGTTTACTTATTTATTTTCTTTTTTAAATAAAAAATATTTTGTAACAAAATTTTTTCTAAAATATTTTTCAAGAAATTAAAAGCCACGAAAAAACATATTATCCCTTTTTTTTTTCAAAAAAAAAAAAAAAAAAAAATTAAAAAAAGAACAAAAAAATCACCTGTAACCACAAAAAAAAAAAAGTTCCAAAGGAAAAAAAAAATTTTGTTTTTCGATATTTTGTTTGGTTGTTTTTCCATGAAAGTTTCAAAGTAATTTACCTTTTCAAAGAAAAAAAAAAACGAGTAAAAAAAAAAGGCAAAAATACACAACAAACATTAAAATGGATAGGGTTAATTTTTTGGTTTTCTTTTTCCGGTTTAAGCCAGTTCCAATTACATAATAGTAACTTAAATTTAAGTTATTTGGAGGATTGCAAAAGTTTATCAAAATATGGGTTTTGAAATATTAGCCCTTCAGTTTCTTAACCTATTAAATAAACTAATGGATTTAGTTACAGAAGTGATAGGATGTGTGAAAAATTTTGTTAGGAAAGCAAAGAGTGTTGATTTCCTTAAACTAACAGATGAACCCCCAAGAAAGATAATGAACTTACAACTCCAAAAACAAATTGCGGATTAAAAAAAACCATGATTAACAGTCCGTGAGCATTTGACATTATCGTCTCCTTTTTGTTTGGCTATACAATGTTAGGAAAAAATAGGCTGTCACTTTTTTAGTCAATTGGCGAAAGCTGTCCTTTCATAAAAATTAGACGTAATCGAAAGATGATTCCATTTATTTGAAAATTTATCAAAAATATTATTTTTCATTGAAATAAGGATAATTAAAATTATCCTTTTTATATAATAATTTTTTCTGCATTTTTCCATAATTTTTTATTAACAATAAGAATATCCTTATTTTCATTGTAATTTTTTTTTTTTTTAAATTTTCGAATCATAAACTTACGCACGAATTTTAGGCTCATTTAAGAATAAAATTGAAAGCATATAAGAAGCTAGATGAATTCGCGATGTTCAAAGAGATAACTTTAATTTTAATGCTAAATTAAATTAAATAAATTCATATTTTCATAATGTACGGAATAAATCAACTAATATCGAAAATTATAATAGAGCACATATAGTCTTTAGGGTAAAGAACTCGGTACTAAAAACTAATTACATTTTGGATTTACTTGCACTTCGCGACTTAATTTTGCTTGTTCTAGTAGAAGTCACCAATTTTAGTCATCAATTATAGTTTTTATTAGGTTTTTTCTAGCGAAAAAAAGTCATAAAAAATATTTTTTATACAAAATAAGTGTCTTTCAAATAATGCTATAAAATCATTCGAAGAGATTATATTACAAAGTAAAATTCTGAGCTATTTATGATAGCATATTTAACAAGGCATATACAAAAATTATAGTTGCAGTCAGCTTTTGTTTTTTTAGTACACATAATTACATATTATATATATATATATATGTATATTTATTAGTTCATCGGAAGGATCGATAAAAATACTTACTGTGTCAGTGCTCTGCATTACAAAAGCTTTTAATGAATTATTAATCTACCTATGTAATTAGTAATTACCATGGTTCAATGTGAATATGTAACGGCCTTGCGCTCCATCTAATTAAAAATTCAGAACTGTTTTTTCCGATACAAATATTTTCCAATAATCTGGGGATAGTTTTTGTACAACAATAAAATATAAATAAATAGAATGAGTGAGCGCTGACGATTTTTTTTAACGGGTTTCAACTCGAATTGTTCGAGTACAAGATAATTCTAGTATAACATTATATACAATATATAATAAAAATAACATTACTATAAATTTTAACATTTAGCTAGCAAAAATAATTTTTGAGTTTTAAATAATAAGAATAAAATATTTTCTATTTCATGTTAGGTCAACATGTGTAAGGCAAAAAAAAAAAAAATGCATTCAATTCGACAGTAGGTGAAAAAAGAAAATGAAATCAATCTTTTTAACAACAGAAGAGAAGAAATACCGTAATAACTACTTTTTTTTTTGTCTTTGATTTTATACCATCATTGCAAATCGTTTTGCAAAATTATGCAAATTATCATATCGTTTTTTCTTTCTTATTTTTTGTTAACATTGAGAATACAAAAAATAAATTATCATATTTGCATATGGTAAAAAAAAAAAAGCAAAAACCATACCAAGATTTTTTCTCTGTTCGTTATATTTCTAAGAAATTCTTTGGAAAAAATTCAGATATCAGAGTAAACAAATATAATGAAAACTTAATTGAAAAATTGGTATTCTTTTTTTTTTTTTTTATTTAGTTTTTTTTTTTTATTTTGTGATTTGCATTGCATTGTTTTCTTCAATTGAAATCTTAAATTTGTGAACAAATTAATTTTTGTAAAAACTTGGAGAAATTTTTGTTTCTTTCATTATATTTTGTAGAAAGTATTTCATTTGTTTATAAAATGCTTTTGAACAAAATTGTTAAAAAGGGCGAGGACTGTAATACTGAACGAGGTGTGGGTATTATGTGGGGTATTATGTGGGGAGTAAAAAAAAAAAACGTTGAGAAACATTATTAAAAGCGCTTTTGTTTTTAGTACAATGTTGTTAAGTATTAAAACTTAAATTTTGATTTGAAAGATCATGAATACTTTAACATTATTATCTATAATTTCTTACATGTGGTAGCTTATAATTGGATTTTAACTAACTGCGCACTATTGAGGATTCTATTAATTTTTGGGTTCCCACTTAATAAATGACCAAAAAAGTCTAGTTCAAATGTCTTAAGCTTTTTATTACCCCCTCTGTGACATACTTATTTTAAAGTGTCAGTAAACACTATCATTTGTTTCTGTGTGATGATATTAACTTTTTATAAATAAGTATATGTATAGTATACTATACTATATCAAATATATATTTTTTGTGCTTTTTGTACAGTTAGAATTTCATAAAAAAAAAAAAAAAAACCAAATTGGTACATCAGAAAATAAAATCAATTTTCCTAAGAAAGAATTCTTGAAATAATTTGGATTTCTTCCATATGATTTTTAAGCATTTCATTTTATTATTATTTTATTTTTATTTTATTTTTATTTTTTATTTATTTTTTTTTTTTTTGAATATTAATTTCACTTAAATTTTTTTTTCTTTATATTGAAATTATTTTTGTTTCTACTAAAAGTAAAAATCATTCAAGATTTTGAATGAAGATAAAAATAATAAGAATGTTTTATATAAAAAAAAAAAACAAAAAAATAATAATAATGATAATAAAGACCAATATAAATTAAATTATTTTTTTTTATACTTGGAGCTGAACGTCAATTCGAAGTAAAGTTTAAGATTGGGAAAATATTTCCGATTTTTGAGTTTCGATGAGATCTCTTAAGCTTAATAATCGAACCTTAATATTTCTTTTCCCCTTTTTTGACATAAAAAACAAGAAATACCAAACACTTAATCTTAATACATTGTCAAAAAAAATTTAATCGAATTACCGCTTATAGGAAGATGAAATCTATACATTAGAATAATATTGCGCAGATAGCTAGTGCAAGGCTGTGTGAAAGGGCAAAAAATATTGTTTAAAGTTTAAAGTATATATTTGAATTAATTTTACTAACCTTGTTCCATCATTGCCTTCACTATCATAATACACTACTATATTTATTATTATGTACATTCGACAAGACGATGAATAAAACTTTTATCTCAGCAGTTATATATTTAAAAAAACTTTACTTATTTATAAATTTTTATCATCCTTTAACTGCATTATAAGTATAAAATTGTTATGTTCTAACTTCATACAATATTCTATAACTAAATTATTTTATAATGCAACATAATGATATGTGATGGAAAAAAATTCTACGCATTAATCTTTAACCAGTCAAAATAAATAAGTCATTTCCCTCTAATTAATAATCAATTTTAAGGTCTCATCATTGTGTCCTTTCATTCAAAAATAGGTAAAATACAACAACAACAAAAAAAAATTCACAAAACCAAATTCACATTGGTATTTAATGAAATTGAACCAAAAAGAAAATCAAATTCAGCTAGTTTTTGTCGTGTCACAGAGAAACTATTGTGTTTGTTGTGAAGATAAAAAATATAATGTTCTTACTCTAGGTTCAGTGTAGTGACAGTTTTTCTCAATCTCGTTAAAAAAATATTAGGTTGATAACTTAATTATAATGTAGATTATCCTTCGTTAAAAATTTTAGATGATAGTATACTATGAATATATACGAAAATACTGCCTTGTCAAAATATTGTCCATTGTCCCAATTTTGATCCAAAGCACAAAAATATTTATTCTTTTTTACGCATTCCGCAAATATAAAATTATATTTTTCTTCAACTTCAACTTTCAAACTTTAAGCATACCCTTAAGTATGTCGCGCGCATTATATTCATTATAAGTCAAAAAGAGCATAATCAAATCAACTTGATAATGTCAGACAATAATCCGGTCAAAAACCAAAAAAAAAACAAAAAATGAATAAGAAGAAATATATACATCTCTATTGTCCTGAAACAAGAGAAAAAAATTATTTCTCGGTTTTTAATAAATGAGTATAGGTAAACGACAGCATATCAATAATCAACTACCTATATCTAAAAGTAAAAAAAGCAAAAAAAAAACAATCATTGTTTCTGATTTGGGCGGATGGCTGATGATTTAGATTCGCAGACAATTTTTAATGTCTGTGCAGTTTTAAGTTTTTTTTTTATTTTTTTATTCCTTTCTTCCTGAGTGAAAAAGTTAGCTGCTGCTGGTTTTTTACTTAAAAAAAAAAAATAAAAACTTAAAAAATAAATCACTACTATTTTGTTGAACAAAAAAAATTAAAAAAACGACTTTAACAATTTACAATTTCCGGAATTCAAGACTAGGAAAATTTTTATTGTTAAAGATTTTTCTCTTTAATGTCACCTTATTGTAATATCCTTTTTAAATTATTCGGCTTCAGTTGAATTTTTCAACTTAAGTGGTTTGTAGGAACTAAGACCTAATAGGTTTTATTTCACATTCAGATGAGAAATAAAGCCTAATTCGTCGATTTTATAAATTAGGTTTTGTTTCTCTTCTGAATGTGAAATAAAGCCCTTAGGCGTTATTTCTAAATCATAATTATTTTCCTAAAAAGAAAAATATATTGAATTAAAAAAGAATTAACTGGTGACATGGCACCAAGAAACTGTACATACGGAAACTGTGCGTATAGAGGGGACAGTTGTACGGAACTTTAAAAAAAAAGTTGTTTGAACAACATCATTTTGGAAAAGGCCTAAAATTAACGAAGAAATTTTAAGTAAAAAAAAAAATAAATTCCTTATAATTTTGATAAACAATCTTTAATTCATTATGATTATTATAATTATAACTTGTGATAATTTAGAAATAATGGAAATCAAGTAAGTAATTTGACCTTTTCCAAAAAAATTACATATTACTTTAAATCAAGTAAGTATTATCAAAACTTTGTACTCAGGTTAATTCAATAAAATTAAAAAATAGGTCAAATCGGGTGAAAAAGAAAATTGGCCGCACAAAATGTATGGAAAAACTGTTGTGCATAATATGGGACCGCAGCCGCGACCCATTCGCTTCGCGAAAGTGTGCATGCAGTTTCATGGTTAATTCTTTATGTCGATTTTTTTTAGGCTTTAATACTCAAGTTTATAAAAAAATAAATAGGTTTTATTTCACATTCAGAAGAGAAATAAAAACTAATTTATAAAATCGACGAATTAGGCGTTATTTCTCATCTGAATGTGAAATAAAACCTATTAGGTCTTATTTTGTTAGGGCATATAGCATGGCACCGGTTTGTATTATATATATACAAACTGCGAGTCGGGTGAAATTATGACAGAGAAGTCGGGAACATTTTCAAACTACTTGGTGACTATCATTTTGCATAAAATATATCGTTTGAATTATTTTAAAATTTACATGTCAAATTTTTGTTTGTGTTTTGAAATAAAATTATTGGCATTCTTAACCATTATTAAACTTTTTTTTTATATTTACTCAAATAAATCTAAACATTCTAAACTATTAAATAATTCAGATATTCAATCACAATATGTAACAAATCGTTTCTAACAATAATAAGAAAATTTATAATAACACTATACCTATATACAAGTCTGCAGTATAGTGAAAAAACAAAAAATTCTTTTAGCAAATTTAAAAAACCATTGAAAATTTGCAGAAAAAAAACTCCTTTTTCTTTACAATTTTATTCAAAAAAATTTTCATATTTTTTCTTTTTTATCCCCGAAAAGTTTGTTTTGGCAAATTTTCAATGTGTGCTTTAAAAAAATAAAAAATAAAAAAAATATAAACAACACTTTTCACCTAAAACTACACAAGTTTAAAAAATATGACTTTATTACTTAATAAAACTAAATTTTTTATGTAAATATGAAAGGACACTTATTTTTTCTGCGAACTTTTTAGTTTTTAGACGCCTTTAAGATTTTTGGTTTACTTTGGCACCACAATTTATTTTTTTTATTTTTTTTTTGTTCAAGTTAAATGGAAAAATATGTAATTTTCTGTTAATGCAGAAATTATTATGATTTTTAAAGTAAAATTTTCATTCATAAAAGCTAGACATAGAGAAGACAATAAAAATTGTAAATATTGAATTAAATATATTTTAGCTTTTAGCAAAGAATAATTAGGATATTTATGCGTTTATGCGTTTAAAAATAATTCAGAGATTATTATGTTTATTTCTTTGAATACAAATTTACATAAAGGAATATACATATACATAGCTTTAAGGCTGATTCCAGCTGCAATATGTTTTTTAACAATTTTATAAAATTTAAAATATGTTTTTGTTAAAATTCTTAATACATTATATTAATATAATAATATTTTAAGCCTTAGAGTATCCAGAGGTCGTAGACGTACTTTTATTTTTATACATATTATAATAAAAACAAATAAATAAATAATTCTCATCATATTCACTAAAGAAAATCACAGAAATACATTTTGTATAAAATTTGTACATTTTATTTTTATTCCATAGAATTTTGATTTGAAATGATTTATGAAAATTTGTAAAAAATATTAATCTTGTATAATAGGCAGTGGTGGGATTCCAAACATTTAACAACCGGTTCGCATCCCGTAAAAAAAAAATAATACAATTTTTTTTGTGGTTTCGAATCCTCTAAAAAGTTTTTTTAATTTTTTTAATTAGATTCTAAAGACCTTTCCAGAACATATATATACTTTATCATTCATAAAAACTCATAAATTTTTAGATTGATGTTTCCAAATGTTGTAATTTCAAAACATGCTTGCTTGTTACACGTTTATTACTTTGTAAAAGCATATTTTTACTCTTATTCAGTTCTTTACTCACAGTATTCACATAACATAGTTAAAGAAATAGGAGATTTTTCAGATAAATAAGTAAAACGTTTGTCAAATTTTCCAGTATTTCTTTTATAAATTAATAAAAAAGCCAGAAAAAAAATTGTTTTACTGTAAATTGTACGCGCATCACCTGTCGAGATACTCATCGTGTGAAAGTGGTTTTTAAATTTTTAGATAACACACAGACCGAAAGACAAACATCATGTTTTTTATATAATTCAAATTTTATTTTTAACACAAATTTCAATGTAAATTCAAATTGTATAGTCTTTGAGTAGTTGAGAAATTGCCACGGAGGGACTGTTAAAACAGTGAATAGTTATTTCAAAACTTTTTCAGGCGTTTTTCGTGAACCTACAAATTTTAGGAAACGGTTCGCGCGAATCGTAAATATTTTAGGCAACGGTTCGCGCGAACAGGTGCGAACCGGCTGAATCCCACCACTGATAATAGGTATATATGCATATACATAATGTTTACATTCAATACATTTTACATGTATGTAAATAAAATCTAAATAAAACGATGATCAAAAAAGAATAAATTTAGTTTTTTTTTTCTTAGAAATGTCTGAAAGTAAAAATTTTCGGTGTATTTCATGACAAATGACTATTTTTGTGAGTTTTCTTTTTTTTTTTTTTTTTGTTTTCTTTCTAAAATGTTTATAGAAGAAAAACTATAGTATATATGTTTTATTATAAATTTTCTTTGACGGAAAAAAATAAAAATAAAACTATGATGGATAACTAGTCTGAAAGTATCAGAGTTATATTAATTTATAAAATGAAAATGTATAACTGAAATTGATAAATGGAGAAAATATTTTCCATATAAAACTACTTATATAAAGTGCTTACTGTTTAAGAAAAGAATGACAAGTTAGATATTCTTTGCATATATAAAAGATTTTTAAACTGATTTTATTTTCTTATGCAATTGAAAATTTTCATTTCCGGATAGTTATAATATATATATTTAATTAATATTCTTCTTTGCTATATGTATATATTATAGTTGTATATTACTTTAAATTTGACATAAGTTTGACGCAGTTTAATATGCTTGAATTTAGTTTTATTAATGTAATCGAAGTTTTCTACATTTCTAACTTAGCAGAAGACGAAGGACATCTAATGACGATATTTTTTGAATTAACAATTTCCATTTTGTTTTTCGTAATTATAGTATCTTCAAAATTCGCTTATAATTGATTTTTTCATTCGTGCGGGTCGTCGACGGCGAGCAAACATTATTAGCTAACAAGAAAAGAAAAATTATATTAAAAATATATACAGTCCAAAAATATCTACATTTATATAGTTGTGTATTCAAATTTATCCAAAATAAAAAAAAAAAAAACATAAATACCTACAAAATGTCTAAAAAAATTAAACAAACATGCGTTTTAAATGAATTTGCCATAAATCAAAATTTAATTTATTTAGTGGCTAGCAATTATAAAGTAAGACGTGATATGGTAAAAATGAATAAAACAAAATAATATACCAAAGAAAATGAAAACAAATAAATATTTAATGTTTGCCCCTTGTTAAAAGAGAAGAAGAATACATATTATATCTGTTCTGTTTATTTTATTTACTTTTCAAAATAAAAGAGGATTAACTTAATTTCTAAATAAATCATATATAATAAAACCTACGTCAATTTTTTTTTTTTTTGTTTTTATTTTTTATTTTTTGCTTTTATTTATTTTTTATTTTTAAATAACCTGATGAAATGTCAATTAATGTGTATTGATTTCAGAAAATAAATATTTTATTATTATTATTATTTGAAAATTTTGTATACAAATTTTAATTATTTTATATTTTTACACAAGTCTTAAATTTAATCGACGTTGTGGCGATAAAAATTTTTTTTTATTATAATATAATCAACATACATTTTGTATATATTTTTAGACTTGAAATGAAATAAAATAATGTTATTATTCACATTAGATAATTTATTTTGATATGTAAATTCTTTTAAAATAATAACCAAGGAGATTTGTTAATTAATTTTGTGAGCCTTTATTCTGAAGATTAACTTAAATCATTAAAAAAAAAGCATCAATTTGATGATTTCAATGAACAAGATATTTATGATTTTTTCTTTAATTGCACACATAACTATCGTCGACTATTTGCATTTTATCATTCGAGAGAAAATTAATATTAATATAATTTTTTATTTATTTTTATCTATTCTAAAAATTATAAATTTTCGTATTTTTTTAGTGATTTAGAATGATATAAACTTGCATTGAATCAAGTTCCTGTTCGAGGTGATATGTCTCCTACGACAATATTATTACCACACAATGAAGACCGTTCATATGATTGTTCTAAAATGAAAAATAACTAAGTCAGAAAACACAATATATAGCAATAATTAAGTCAGCCTAAGGATTTCTAGTTGTATTATAATAACTTAGACTTAGTGCGACTTATATGGTCTTGGTCTAACAAATTTGGAGTCATGATGATTTGACTTAGTGTACAAAAAAAAAACCTAAAACTTACGAATGCATTTAATGAATTTTTCTTTTAAAATAACGATATACTTATGTATAAACAAAGGTTTAATAATAGGTTTTTCTCTAGAATTCAGATTTTGGATTAAATTATGATGTTATTAATTTAACTTGGCAATAACATTGAACTTTTATTTTAAGTTTTAACTATTACAACCACATTACAACCACATTACAATTAAATGTTTTTGTATTGTATGCAAGAAACATTGTTTAATTTATAAATTTATTTTATTTATTTTTTTTTTTTTTTCAAAATAATTATTTATTAAATCTATAGATAAAAGCAAAAGTTATATGTTATGAGTTACAATGTTACAAATGTTCAGGTTATTCCTGTATACTTATAAATTAAAATAAAAAATAGAAACAAAATTATTTTCTGTCACAGTCAGAAAATATTCAAAGAGAGAAAATATTCAAATATATTCGCATATACATATATAAACAAAGAGATATTTCAATTTTTAAATTTCGCATATCTAGCGTAAACACCAATCTAAACATTAAATTAAATTTTAAATAGATTTTTTTTTAATACTTAAGTATATATAATATAAACCATATATAGAAATAATAAAATTGTGCAAATAAAATTAAATCAATTTTATTTCTAAATTAAGAAAGCGAAAAATTTATGCTCAAAAGAAGAAAGAGAAAAAAAAAATTAATAATAAATTAAAAAAAAAAAAAAACCCCCATAACATTAATGAAGTTTTATTAACTAAAATGTAACTGAACTTTGGGCAAACATAACTAGAGTGATTCATGATCATAAAAAAAAAAAAATTTAACTTCATGGTAATGGTACACGGAAAAATCTGAAGATAAAAATTATTTTAAAAATAAAATTACAGAAATCAAAAAAAAAAAACAAAAAAAATTGCAATTTTACTCTTCATTTTCTGAAAAGGGTTATGATTAGAGACCGGAATTCCGTGCAATTGCACCTTTTTTTTGGGCATTTAGAATGGGTTAGAACCAAAAGATCTATCCGAATCTTGTAAAATGATATTTTTTGAGACCCATTTTCTGTTGCACGAAATTGCACGTTTTGGGGTACATTGCACGAAACTGCACGTTTTAGATTTTTTTGCAAAACAGTGCACGTTTTAAAGTTTTTGGAAACAATTATTTATAAAATTAATAAAATTTAAAAAAAAATATGTAAAGTATGTATGTTTGAATAATAATTTTTATTAAAACGTTTTTATTAGTTCACTTTGTTGTTCGGTACAAATTTTGTAATCAATTTTTCAGGCACTTCTAGATGAGATAAAGGCTTGAAAATTGGGATCCGAGATGGTTATAGAATATTAGAAATTTTGATCCAAGGCCCCGATGGGGGGGCTATCTTAGAAGCCGGTTTTTGAATTTTCGTATATTCCGATAAAATGTTATAGCGTTGGATCGAAATACCTGGATTAAAGACTGGATATCGCAGGGCCCCCATCTGTGGTCCCAGGACTCCGGGGAGGAGGCTAAAAAGTAAATTTAGAAATTTAGGATTTCATAGCTTTAGCATATGTAAAATAGATATAAAAATTTTATGTTTTTATTTATGGCTTAATTCGATTCAAATAAGATTAAAAAAGAAAAAATAAATAAATAAATAAAAAAAAAAATTTTAAAACAACGTTTTTATAACGGAATAAAATAACTAAAAAGTAAAAAATATAATCAGATAATAATTGATAACCTCATACCGATTTCCCTGAAAATTAATTCTCACGAAAAGCGTGGGGAGCCTAAAATTTAACATTTTTATCAATATCGTTTATCACACGCGCCCCACGTTTTTCGTGAGAATTAATTTTCAGGGAAATCGGTATGATGTTATCAATTATTATCTGATTATATTTTTTACTTTTTAGTTATTTTATTCCGTTATAAAAACGTTGTTTTTAAATTTTTTTTTTTATTTATTTTTTTTTTTCTTTTATTGCTATAAAGTTATTTGAACAAAAAAAAAATTTTTTTTTGGAGCTTATTTTAAGAACTCTATGTTTCAAGATAAAATTTTACTTTTTATTAGTGATGCAGCGCCGTATATGATAAAAACAAAACAGCCGCTATACTTTGCAAAAAAAAAAATCGTTTTATTAAATTGTATTTCCTAAATATTTTTGTTTTCGATTTACCTACAGGATTTTAGGTTTTCAAATTTTTTATTGCACGTTTTTGCAAGTTTTGAGGTTTAAATTGCACGTTTTCAGATTTTGACTGCACGAAATTCCGCTCTCTAGTTATGATGTTTAAAAAATGCCAAGATCATTTTTTATGATTTTTTTTTTTTAACTGCAATTTTCACTGGCATAAAATATTGATAAAATAAAAAAAAAACTTTTAAAAGTAAACATAAGAATTATAGTTCAGATCGATAAAACTTAAGACTCCTTTAAAAAAAAAAAAATTAGTTCAAAATTTTATGATTTAGAGATAGATTTTATGACAAAGACTTCTGCTGTAATCGCATCACCATGACTCCATAATATACTAATTGAAGGATTGGGGTCTGAAAAGGCTACATGACATAACCGCGAATCTCATAACCGTGAAATTTTTTTTTTTCATAACCGCGAAATAAAAAATTAAAGTGTCAACCGCGAAAAAGGTCTTATATTTCCATTTTGTCATAACCGGGAAAAAATGTGACAAAAATTTTGAAAAAATATAGTTTCGCTGTTATAACAAAAAATTTTGTTATAACCGCGAAATGATAAAAATTGAATTTGTGTGTTCCGCGGTTATAACAAAAGTTTTTGTTATAACCGCGAAACACAAAAATTCGATTTTTATCATTTCGCGGTTAATTTTTGTTATAACCGCGACACTCAAAAAGTCGATCGTTTTGAAAAATTAAATAAGCCCTCCGATAAAATATTTGTGAGGTATACACGCGGGGAGGGGGGCGGCGGGCGAGCTGTTCGTCAACCTTGTGTGTCTACCTCACTGATAAAATATTGTGAGGTTGACACACGGGGAAGAGGGGGCAGCAGACCAACCGCCACCCGCCGCCCTGCTGCCCTCCCCTTTCCCCGTTTGTTCACTATATTTTAACGGAGGGCTTATTTCAATTTTCAAAAAGATCGACAATATTTTGTCGGTGGGCTTATTTCTTTTTTCGAATTCGCTGTCATGACAAAAATAAAATTAGTTTGGCGGTTATAACAAAAATTTTTATATAACCGCGAAACTCATACAAATTCCAGTTTCGCGGTTATGACAAAAAAATTTCGCGGTTATGACATTTGCGATTATATCAGTTCACCATCTGAAAATAAAACAATTTTTAGATGATGATCGTAATGAAAATTACGATACGTACATAAATGTTCCACTTAGACAAATATATTAAGATTTTTGGGTCACCAAGTTCTCTGTGGAACTTTTTAAGCAAACAGCACTTTTGTTGAACAAAAATATTGTTATAATGTAAGAAATTTATACTTGAACAAGTTTTAAGTAAGGTTTTTTTAACAACTATTTTTAATGTCTTAAAAACAATAATTTTGACGACTATAATTAAAATTTGTATATATAAATATAAAAAGAATTCAAAATTGTTGGAAATAAAAATTTTTTATTATCAAAAAAAACAGTGTTCTTCAACTTCAAATTTATGAAGGAAAAAAAAAACATTTCTTTCTCCTATACAGCTGATGATGATGAAAATACCATAATAATAATTTTTATTATAGAACACGATTTTCGCATTATAATTTATTCGAGTTTGGTGTAATTTTCGGATAAACAATAAAATAAAAAAAAAAAAAATCAAATTAAAAAGAGCGATAATTGGTTTTTTATTTTTGCAGTTAAATAAATTAAATTCCAAATAAAAATAAAAAAACTGAACCCTTTTTTTTTTTGTTTAAGGTCTCCAATATATAAATGAGAGATAAATATGAAATTTTATATTTATTTTTTTTTTTTTAATTAAATTACCCAAAGGACAAAATGGTAATGGAAAGGCTATGGAAAAAGTTAAAACATAAAAAAAATAAAAAATTAAATAAAAAATAAATAAATAAATTTTTGTAAATCAATTATTGTAATTTTTTATTTTTATTTTAACTTTTTTTTTCTACATTAAATTCTAAGAGATGTTGACTATATATTTAAGCCTTTTAATGCATAATATTTTTAATTTATGTATTTTAATTTGAAATTTCTAAATAATATTTATTTCTATTCTGCATAAGATTTATGTTTTCACTTTTAAAAATTAATTGCATTAAATTTAATCCATCAGCTCAATGTAATGAAAGTAAAATTTTAGTTTAAATTACAGAATCTGTTGAAGTTCAGTGCATGAACAATCTGCATTTTCGTATAGTTTCCAAAGAATTCAATCTATCTCTTCATCAATGTCATATTTTCGAAATAAATATATATAAAAAATATGTAAAAATTTAAAAATATAAAACTATCATGTTAGCAATAAACTAATTCCAATTTTAATAAAAATTAATGAATATTTACAAATTCCTTTATGGTTTCGAAATATAAATAAACTTTCTAACATTGTACCAATAAACCAAGGGTAAAAAAAAAACAGTTAAAAAAAAATCACAAAAAAAAACACACGAAGCAAAATTATTAACAATTCCATCAACAAGCTTCACCTTTAATTATAAAACAAAGATACCAGGCTGACCAAAACCACTATTATATATCATAATATAAGACTGAAGCTATGTATATAGAAATATAAAAAAAAAACAAAAAACAGGGAATTCTTGATGGATAAAACAGTATGACCAATAATTATATATCCTAACAAGCAAATACACATTACAGTAGAATATATAATTTTCAAAATACTGTATATATATACAATATAAATGTTCTATATGTTATAAAAAAAAATTGTTGTACAAAAAAGGGGTTCAGAGCAAAAGTGGCGTAACCTTAAAATAAATTTATATAATTTTAACTAAAAAAAAAACAAAAAACTAAAACTAATTACATCAATGCGGTGATCTTAGAAGTCTAAGTAGTCTAGTTGTAGTCTAGCACATTAAAGCCGTACGATTTAAATATACTAGTTATAAAAAACAATTTTCAAATGATCTAATTTATGGCTTATTTCAGTCACCAAAACAAAGTACATAAGTCCTTTTTCCAATGCATCTTTAAAGAAAATTTATCATTGTGTTATAACTTCTGTATGTTTTATTTATGCAATATGAAAAAAATTAAATTAATAAAAAATTATAAACTCAATTATAAAAACTAAATTTTACTCAATACTGACTTAGTCCCAATTTTATGAATATGAAAATAGAAAATGATGTAATTATATTATAATTTCGAAACATTGATAAGATTTAAATTATATAGCGTCGAACTGCATAAGAATATCAAAAAAATAATTTATCTTATATTATTGTCACATATAGATTATTTAATTGTTTTATGAATTGCAATTAAGAGCAGATAATTAAAATAAATAAATAATAAAATAAAATTTTACAGCGGAAATTAAAAATAAAAATTATTAGTTGCACTTATTCGTTATAAGAAAATTTAATTTATTAAAATTTTTGTACGCGACAAAGACGGCGGATTGTCATAACATCAATCGGACATAACGTCAATTGATTTTATGTCTGAAAAATTAAGTCATATAGCCAATTGACGTTATGACACTTTGAGGAAAGGACAACAAGTCAATTGACCTTAATTCTTGCTTGGGATAAACTTGCGAAATAGTCACATAGGACCAACTTCAAATTGTTAAAAAATGTTTCTCTTAAAAGAAAAGAAATTGATTAATTGATTTTAAGTTCCTTTAAATTTTCACTTTATGCCCTTTGTGTTATAACTCGACATTTTGTCCGATTGTCGTTTTATAACACCCCTTCCTACCAAAATTCTAAAATTTGAGTCTGTTATTTAACCAATAAATATGTCGATACTTGGCTTACCAAAACCACCATTATACATCATAATATAATACTCAATCTATAAAGAAGTATACGAATAAAACAATAGGGACTTCTTGATGGATAAGCAGTATAACCAATAATTGTACATCTAAACAAGCAAATGCACATTACAGTGGAATATATAATTTTGAAAATACTAGGATATAAATTATAAATGTAAGTACAAAAAAACATGTTTATACAAAAAAGGAATTCAGAGCAGAATTGGTATAACCTTAAAAAAAATTTAAATAATTTAAATTAAAAAAAAAATTAAAAAAGTTATATGAAAGCTATGATCGCAGTTTATATACATCGGTCAATTTTAATTAATAGCAATTTGCGCCAAAAAATTAAGATTAAAAATTATAGTCATTTATATGTCATTTCTTTCTTGAACCCTATATTATTTGGTGGTGAAAAATAACTAGTTTTCTTTACCTTTTAAAACCAAAAAAAAAAAACAATAAAATCAAATAATTAATTTCTTAGCGATGATTTCGAAATTATACACATATATTAGTAATCTATTTCGGAATTACATGTATAATTCATCATATGTAATTAAATTTTTTGTGTAAACGATTGTACATAATAGAAGTAGAATAATGTATAGCCTTCAGGTTAAATAAGATTAAATTAATTTTATTGAAAGAAAACAAGCTACATAATTATAATTTAACATATTGTATATTAGAAAACATAGATTTTATAGGTAAACGTTGTATAGGTAAACGTTGTTGAATGTATTATCGATTTATTTTCTAATCCAGTAGAAATCCGTTTTCAAATTGCGTTTAAACAACGCATCAGGAGTGGTTTATATATTATCTCTGAAATAACTTAAATACACTTCTTTTAAATCAACTCACTTTTGAATACAAAATTTCAGAGCTCTTCATTACGTGAAATTATATAATAAAAATCTTCAACCACCATCGAAAAATTTATCAGGCTTCCTGATTATAATTTCTTTAATTTATTTAAATGTATGTATTTTCAAATGTGCAGAATTTTATAATTTTTTTTATTTATTATTAACTAAAAATAATCATAAATTTTGAATTTACCTATTATAATTTAAAATTTAATAATAACAGGTATATTATTCATTGTTATTATTATTTTAATTAAAAGTAAAATAAGCTAAATATAAATATTGATTATTAAAGTGTAATGGAATACTTGTGTATATATATAGTATTAATTATATATGATTAGCAAACATATGATATTACTTAGCTGAGATATTAAAATGTTGCATAGTGTCTGCATTTGGAAGTACGTTTCTAAGAGAGCAACAGTAGCTATCATTTCAACTTCATAAAATTTGATATAAGAAAATCTTTCAATTAAAATCAAATAAATATCAAGAATTTAAAATCATTACTATAAAATATTCTGAAAAACTCTTTAATATGAAAACTGTGTTAATATTTTTCATTCAACAAGTTGAAACAAATTGTTAATCATAAAAATATTGAAATTCCGTAAAAAATAATAGATACCTATTTGATGTACTAAATATTTTACTGGAATGTCTTCAATGATGAAGTTGGCTTTTTTGGCATTAAGATTCTAAAAATATGAACTGGCTACTACTACAAAAATGAAATTATCACTAAGAGAAAATGTTTATGGTTTTAGTATATGTGGACTGACGCATATGACAAATATAATTTGCAAATTTAAATTTAATTTAAGAATCAGATTACGAAAAAAAAAAGAGCAATATAATAATTTTGTTTGTGAAAGAATTTATTGTTGCTCAAAGGGACATTGTCATTGAAAATCCAACTATATATTACAGTACCTATAATAATCATATTTATTTAAATATACAGATACTTTGATTTATACAAAATCTTGTTAAAATTATCAATTGCATTTACCCACGCGAAATAGATCAATGAATGTTAGCAAAATTTAATAATTTTTAAAACAAGAAGGAAGTTGTATTTTACCTACCAGTCTTTTTGTATGAACATAACTACTACAGAATTTGTATACGTAGTTATAATTTCTTGCATGAACATTTAATTTTTTTTTGTAGAGAAAAATTGCAGTAGAAATAGAGAAACAACAATAACATAACAAAATACAATATAGTAATTAACATTCTAATCAAAATTCAGGTAATTAGATCAGACTTATATGTATATTATGTATTATCTAGTCTCTAGTTTATGTCTACATAGGTATATTATTTAAATTTGTTCTATACATAATATTATACGGTACACTATATAACTTTCGGTATTATATGAACTCTTTCAAGTCCAGATATTATTTCCTGTTCTATAATTTTTTCTGAATTAAAGAAGTGTATGGGAACTTGAACTTTCTAAATCGCAGCTCTCCTTCTCACTTACGTAGATTTATTCCGTAATCCCAATCGAATATAATAATGTTAATAAATTAATTTAAGAAGATTTCGAGCAGCTGAAATAAAAATAACTGTCTCTATAATTATAATAATAATGTTTTTTTTTCGCAATTTTATTAAAATCAAACTTCTTTAATTATTCACAGGATTTATTACAAAACAAACCACAAGTTTTCGTTCTACAATTGAAAGAAAATGGCCATAAACATGATAATCTAATACCAGTGAACTCGCCAGAACTATCTCTGGTACAATAAATATAGCTAAAAAGTGAGCGATTTTTAAATATATATAAATAAAAGGAAATTCAATTTATACCTCCTGCAAGAAGGATCATTGGGAATATTGTGACGGCCTTGTTGTTTTTTCTGATAACAAAATGCTTTCGGATTTGAGGGATCTGGTTTAGCAGTTGTTGTTGGAATTGTTGTCGTTGTGGTTCTCTTTGTTGTAGTCCTCTTCGTTGTAGTCTTTTTTGTCGTAGTTTTTTTTGTTGTAGTTTCAGTTGTTGTACTCGGAGATTCGGTAGTAGTCGTTATTGGTTTAGTGGTCGTTATTGGTTTAGTGGTCGTTATTGGTTCATTGGTCGTAATTGGATCAGTGGTCACTGCCTCAGCTTCTGTACAAATAAACTGATTTGAAGTATCACAGAAAAACCCGTCTGGACACTCTGCAACAGCTGTATCAGATGGCTCAGTTGAATTACCTATACAAAGTGCAAAAGTCCTTTTCCCAGTGCATCTAAACAAAATTATCATTGTGTTTTAACTTCGGTATGTTTCATTTATACATATATGATATTTAAGAATATTTAATTTATATAAAAATAAAATTACTAAATATTTTGTTAAGTCGTATACAAAAACAAAATTTCAAAATTTTAAACTATTGCTTACGCAAAACGGTGTTCTCCACAACCTCCACATGAAGCTTCAGATTTCGAATTATTGGAGCAAAAATATGGATCGCTATAATCACAAAATAGTTCGTCTGGGCACGTTAGCACTTGGCCTAAAATTATATTTTTTTTTTAGAGAAAGAAATTTCAGTAAAAGTTAAAAGAAATTTCATTAAAATTTCAAGATAATTTTACTTTCATCACTGCAAATCCTGAATGAGGTTTTATTAACGCAAGCGATTCCATATTCATTAGGACAAACATCACAATACTGACTTAGTCCCAATTTTATGAATATGAAAATAGAAAATAATATAATTATATTATAATTTCGAAACATTGATACGATTTAAATTATAGCGTCGAACTGCATAAAAATATCAAAAAAATAATTTAATTTATATTATTGTCACATATGGATTCTTTAATTGTTTTATGAATTGCAATCAAATGCAGATAATTAAAATAATAAAATAATAAAAATAAAATTATACAACGAAAAAAATAAAAAAAATATTAGATGCAAATATATTTATTCTGAGAACATTTTATTTATTTTAATTTTAATATACAATTATAACAGTTCAAAGATACTAAAATTTGAAGCTCTTATTTAATCAATAAAGCTGTCGATTTTAATTAAAAAAATAATGATAACAAGTAATAAAAGAATTAATTTAGCTTTAAGCTTGAGGTTTTATAAAAACATCATTGTTCTCATAGAATTTTAAAAAATTTATAATATATTTTTATTTTGAAATTCCGCGCTAACTTAAAAATTATCTCTTGTGAAATGAAAGGATGATATAGGTATGAAAATTTCGGCTAGATAGTAAGAGGACCCTAACAAAAATATATTCCCTTATAATGAACAAGTGAAGCTAAAACAAAAAATGTTTAAAGAAATACAAAAACTTTACACAGTTGATTTCAAATATTTTTCTTCATATTCAATCAATATCCACAACTGATTTCAATCTCTTAAGCTTATCTTAAATGGCAATTGAGCAATAAACAAAAATTTTAGTTGTGTATCTAATACAAAAAAAATATTTTTTTTTTGACATTTAAATTAAATATTCTATACAAATAACTACTGGCTATTTACAAAAAAAAAAAAAAATCCATTTATTAAACCTGCCGCCGGTAAATGGTATAAAATATATAAAGCGATAATTTAAGACTTTAAAAAGGTTCAATTTTAATTTAGAACCAATTTTAAAACATATATACATTTACGGTCCATATATGCATGTACAAATTTAAAATTAACCCTAAAAAATCAGCATAGCATAGCAAAACAAACTTATAATTATTTATTATATTTTGATTAATAAAAATATTTTCCACCTGGTTGAAGAAAAAAAAAAAACATAACATTCAAAAATGATACCATAATCAAAATATATAAAAGATAATTTACGTTACATAAAAAAAATAAAAATAAACTTAATTTCTTGTTAGTTTTTCAATACTTAACATACCATGACCAAAAGTCAGCGATCTCTTGTTAATTTATGAAATTTTTGTTTTCTTAAATTTTTATTTTTTTTTTCTGATGTTTGTTGTCCAAATAAAAAAATTTTTTTATCCAATTCGAATGCACTGTTAAAAATCAAACAAACTTTGGTTCTTTGTTTTTAGGACTATTATAATTTTTTGAAAGGCTTCGCGTACTTTTTGTTTCACCACAAAATCATCAGAATGCTCTAAATTCAAGTTGTCAGCAGTGTAATAGTTATATATGAAGTACATTATTCATTGCTTACGGAATGTTGTTTAGTAATCTTGCAAGAAAAACTGATTTCTATCACTTTTCAAAACTGAAAGCTTCAAACTCTACATGACACTTTTCAGTAGAGTAAATTATTTAGTGCTCTATAATCAAAATGTTCTGTTCCTTTCGGACTTCGAACTCCCAAAATTTTTCAAGCCATTTTTAACTCATTGAACTACGTTCACACTTCGAATTTTAGTAATATTTGTGGAGCTGTGTAAGTGAAGAAATGTTTAATTGAACCTCTTTAGAAAACTTAGACAAAATGAATTTAAATAAAACGTTAAAAGAATATATGTAATTCAAATTAGGTACTTTGACCAAAAAAAAAATTTAATTTAATTTTTTTTAACACAAATATATGAAAAAATACCAACAACATAACAATAAATATATATAATATAAAGTGTTTTAACGAATAGAAGTAAAAAAAAAAAAAAAAACTTGTGAATTTTTGTTAAGTTAAATCAATTTTGTAATATTTATTTTCCGCAAAAAAAAAAAAACAAAAAAAAAAATAAATAAATAAAAAAAAAATAATAATAATAATGTAGTTAAGTTGATGAAAGATCATCTTGCATAAAAACTATTCTGAAAAATTTCGCCTTAAGTTGTGCAGAACGAGAAGGCACAACGAAATTAATCAAAAAATCAACAAACCAAAGAATAATATAATCAACAAAATAAACTTCGGTTAACATCAAGTTGAAAAATATTTAACAGAAAAAACAGAAAAAAAAGAAAAAAGATTAAAATGTTCAATCCAATCCATTCGTATGTATTCTTGCCGGTTTTGCGCTAACCCGCATTTATATATCGAGTTTACTCTGATCCATAGTCATAATGGCAAGTTTAATAAGGGAAAAAATTTAATCTCAGTGATCGTTGACGTTAAATTTGACATAGAATTTTCTCAGATCGATAGTCATACGCCAAATTTTTTACAATAAAAAGTTGTATGCAATTGTTCTCGCAATAGTCCAACCAACAAAAATATTATTATTAAAGTTAAAAAATTGACATTTTTAGAAATTAACATTTATCAGGTTGTGGGTGCAGTTATTTTTCGAATGAGCCTCATTTTTTTGCATTTGAATTTTGTTATCTCGTTGTGCCTCCTCCTAAAAGAAAAAGCAACTCAACTATCTTTAAAAAAAAAAATTAAAATACTACAATATTTAGGACTTGAAATCGTCAAAATATATAAAAAAAAAAAATAAAAACAAAAAAAAAACTTTGAGAAAATCTCATCATAAAGAAAAACATTAATAACAGGTATACTTGATATACACTGTTCATAGGTATATATACATTTTTCTTTTGCTTGTTTTTGGAATACCGAAAACCAGCACATAACTTATATTATTATTCATCAAATAATTGAAGGAATAGAGAGTGTTGTATATTATTTTAACACAAACCACAAATTTATTTTTATATTTTAAAAATTACACAAGATACACCTACCATTATGAATTTTCAATCAGATTGAAAAACATAATAAAAAAAAATAAAGAAAAACAAATTTTTGTTTTTTTTTTTTTCATTGCATTTATTTTAATTTTTTTTTTATTTAATAAAAATAATAAAATTATATTTACAAGACGTTTATTCGTTACTAAGATACACTTTAAAATAAAAAAAAAACTATATATAGATAAGAATATAATTTAAAGAAAATTTTCGATACAACAAACTAAAAGTCTATGTATACATATAGTGTAAATATACGAATAACAAAAATTTGATTTAATTTTTCATTTTAAAAAGAAAATTGAAGCTATAAATTTTTTTTATTTATTTTTTTTACACATAAATAAAAACCATAAATCATTTATTTATTTAAAATTTTAATAATAATTTTTTTCCCATTCTTCTTTTCTTTCTTTTTTACATTTAAACATAGAGCGCGCAAACATTGATTGTTGCGAAACATCTACTGGTTCTGCTGGCTGAAATTTCCCAATTTCTGTTATCTAATATTTCGTTGAAGTTAGCATATAAGGTGGAGCCATATATTGTACACGTACTCTAACAAGCTAATTCAATCACGATTCTTCTAAAGAAAAAATTAAGGAAAAAAAATAACTTATATCAAAGAAAAAAATTTAGTCCAGATGTGAATCGAAGCAAAACTAATTTTTCACTCATTATATTTATTTGCTTGGTCATTATCACATATTTTCTTCCAACAAACATTATATGTATGTTGTATATACATAAAAAGAAGGACGTGCATTTTACAATCACTTGATGATGTGCAAATTGTAGGTTCTGATTGTCTTTATATCTTTTTTTTTTTTTTTCGTTTTTTTGTTAATTTTATTATACATTCCCTTCACTGAATTGCATTTTCAGTAAAATGAAGAATAATAAAACAATAATTTAATTTTTTTTTTTTTCTTTGCTTTTAATTCGAATTTTTCGTTAACGAATTTCAAAGTTTCTACATATATTATATAGATTATGAGAAGATTCAAGGAAAATCGAAATTTACAAGTTAAGACTGAAGTTTTAAAATTAGATTCTGGCATAATCAAATCAAATCTACACATCTGCAGCTTTATTAAAACAACATGAGCGTAAACCTTGAATGTATTAGAAGAATGATTGTGAGCAAAAAAAATAAATAATAATAAACTATTCCAGCATGATGTTTAAATTTAATTCTGATTAACTTAAATCTAAGGGCTTTTTTTTTCACTTTGAGTATTTTTCAAATTATTATTTCATCCTATGTAATTAAAAGCCATTTAATTAAGTTTTTTTTATTTTTTTCTGCTACTCATAAAATAATTCCCAAGGCTTTTTTATTGGAAAACTCATAGTTTAAGTGGAATATGTATGTACATATACTTAATTTTATTTGCCTTATTTCGTTAAATAAAAATAAATAAAATTAAATAATCTGATTGATAGTTATAATATGAAAAAAAAAATATATTTATACACATTGATTGTTTTAATTAAAAAAAAAAAAAAAAATCGAATTTCTGATAGTTGATGGAAATGTAATTAACTGCAAATAAAAATTGGATCTCTATTACATTTTTAAGTAAGAAATGTTTTTAATATATACTTTTATATTATTCATTATATGTCAGATTCATAGAAACTTACTTTTTTGGTGAAGAAGTGCTGAAATGATAATATCTTTATTTTATTAAACTCTAGGACAAAATATAGATTAAGAGGAATTGGTAGTATCAAACATTTTTTGTCCTAAAATTTGATTGAAAAGTCGTTTTAGATTATTCTAAAGTTTTATTTAAATAAAAGAATTCATTCACAATTTCGGACTCTTGCATACTTTAAAATGGTATAAAACTTTTTAGAATCAATTGAGGCTAAATGGCAAGTGCACGAAATCTCTTCAGAACTATTTTATTTTATGATTTATAAACACAATCTCAAATAAAAGCGCAATTTTGGAGTTCAATGTTTCATTTTTAACCTAATAAATCAATAATTTTCTAATACAATAACAAAAAACTATATATAAAAAACTGAGACCGATTCCTAAACAGAAGTCAAAATTTATAACGTCATTTGTCATAATATAAAAAAAAAAAAAAAGATATATAAATTTAGACATAGTATTGAAAAATATATACGCGTAGGTATAATAAATTTTTTTTTGTCACAATTTCTCTTTGACGCTAACCTGTCATGCTGATTCGCAATGGGAGATCAAAACTTGTCCATTTGTTTTAAGTTTTAACAGAACAAAATTACAAAAAAAAATCAATTCACACTTCAAAAAATATAAAGATTAAGTTGTCATCAATTTTAAAACCTTATCTTAAATGAATCAAATATTTAAAGCTTTTTAATTTTTTTTTATTTTTTTTTTAACTTCAATAAATGTTTTATACCTACAGCGAATATGTATGAGAGACTTTAATAATAAGATAAATAACTGAGGTGTATTGAAAATAAAAAAAAATAAGAAAATTGGAACAACATGTAAAATTATGTTATGAAGGTGTAATTTTTTTCAGGTTTGTGAATTTTAGGAAATAAAATTTTAGGTACTCAACTTATAAACTTATAGAGCGCTTTAATTTAATTAAGCTTGATTTTCTTCAAATAACTGTTAATTTAAAATCTGTTATTACTGTTTCATGTTGTTTCATGTTGTGCAGAGACTTATCAACTCTTTGTCAAATAACTAAATTACTTAGTTTTGATACATCCTACTAAATTCATTTTAATGATATTTTCTCATACATTTATTATGGAATGTAAAGTTTTTAATTTTTTTTTTTTAATTTATAATTTTTCCATATTGACTTTAAAAGTAAATTAAAAATCACTTTAAAAAAATGAAATCTCTCTCTCTCTCTTTGTCTCTGGCTATTTTATTGCAAATATTTTATTATATACATATATCTTTATGCTTCATTTTTTTTGTTGTTGTTATTAAATCCCTTTTTTTTTGCATTGATGACATCGTTAAATATAATATTGGTAAATATTTATCATGACAATTTTATCTTAATGACACCCATTTTTATTTATTCTTTTCACGATTATTATTATTTTAACATCGTTTCTTACTTATCAAAAAATCCGCCAATATGTTGTTTTCGATTAAAATTAATATGATAATCGGTTTTTTTTTTTGTAAATTAAAAATCAATTTTTAGCTACTTATAGTTTTTCTCAAATTGTGTTTTTTTTTGTACAAAATTGCATTATACTTAAATTGCGTTTTTTTTTTCAGCTATTAAAAAATCGATTCATGAGCCTTGAGAAATATATTAAGAAATTTTATCATCTTGTTCAAAATTCTGATGCAAGAATATTTGAAATATTAATTTTTGAACACTAAGAATCAGAAATTTAATTAGATCTAACTTACAAAAAAGTTGCATAAGGTCCTACTACAGAAAAAAGCGCTTTATGTTCTATTTTATTAATTATTTTGTTTTTTTTTATGGTTTAAGAAGTTTTGTCCACCCGGGGAAGCATATATGAAGTTCAAAAAGAATGATGCGAGTGATCTTATAAAATAACATTAATTTATACTATCGCTTTATAAACATTGAATACAATTTCCTTCTGAACAGCTCGTCAGCGAAGTTCGTCAAGATTTGCCAAAATATAAAGAATTACATAATGAATTTTCAGCAACTTACAACGAAATACTTAATAATTATTTTGATCATACCTACAGTACAAATTTTCATTCAAAGGCATAAGCATTGGAAAATGAATCTGTATCTTAATGTTGCTTACATGAACGATATACGATATTAATGATTTACATTTATGATTTCGTTTAAAATGCGCGCAAATTACTTATTGATGAAAAGATTTCTATAATGTCGCAATAAATGAAAAAAAAAATAATTTATATTATTTGACATTTTAATAAATAAATTATAATATTTAAAAAAAAAAATATGCCAATAATTATTTTTTCAAAAATAAAATTCAAAATTTGTGGAATTTACTGAATTAAATTTAAAAATAAAATATTTATACATTACATTATGCATATATGTATGTATGTATGTATTTATGTAGGTAAATTTTATTTTTAATTTAATAAAAATTCACTAAATTAAAGGCAAATTCAGTAAATTTGAAAATAAAATTACTATATATTCTTTTATAGCCAGCTTATCATTTTCAATAAATTATGTTTCATATAATCCAATAAAATACGCAATTGGGAAAAAAATTATTATTTTAATCTTTTTGTCAGCTCAAGAGTTAAAAAAAAAATTATTATTAACTTATTTTTTTATACAATCAAAATTATAAGTATTAATTTTATACAAAAACCATCCACACCGAGTTTGTGTTAAATGTCAAAAAAAAATTTTTTTTAGAATTTTGAACTATATTGTAAAAATTTCTGTGAACATTGTTAGAATTATAAAACAATATTATATAAGTAATTATAGAAAAAATCTTACATAGAAAGCCAATATTAGGACAGTAAGATTATTAATACCTATACTTTAAATTTATTTTTTAAAAACGAATTAAAATTAAATGAAGAAATATACACACAAGGCAATTATATTTAGACCATGCCACTATCTCCTGGGTATTCATGTCGTAATACTATACCAAAAGTAATTTGTACATAGAAGCCTGGATCTTAGATTGATGAATAAATTTGTGCCTAAAAATTTAATTATTAACAATTGAAAACACAATTTGTAATAGTCTAAGAGCTCGCAACGTTTTTGGCACGTGATTTTAGCAAGGCTCATTTTTTAATATATTGTTCCATGCTACGATGCAGGACCCATAAGGGTAGTCTGGCTGTCAGATGACGTTGCGTTTACCCGTGAAAGCAGATCCAGGTAGGTCAAAGAAAACATGCAAAATTACGTGATAATAGCACGATTTCTTTTTATGTCATTTGTTTGTGCTTATTATATGAAATGTTAATGCATCATTGCCAGACGGCTTCGGAGTTGTTAAGACCGTGCCAGACCTTGATTTATAACAAAAAAAAACAACAATTTCACGTCATTTTAGCAAGGTTGAAATTTTTATATGTTATAGATTGGATCTTATATAGACTACATCCAATTTGCCAGACGGAAATACCGTTGCTAAATGGATGCCAGACCTATGTCATTTAAAAGCAATCTGTTTTTTTCATGTAATTTTGCATTTTTTTTACCTACTTGGTTCTGCTCCCACGGGTAAACGCAACTTCGTCTGACAGCCAGACTACCTTTATTCGTCCTGCACCGTAGCATGGAACATTATATTAAAAAATGAGCCTTGCTAAACTCACGTGATTTCTTACGTTGCGAGCTCTTGGACTATAACTTATTATTAGAAAAAAATATCCCGCAAATTTTAATATCAAATCGTATTTACAGGACTAAATCTAAAAACAAATTTAAAGAAATGTTTAAACTAATTTCTTTTAAATCTATAAAAGTTAGATCGAAGTAATTATTTGTATATAATTTCTATGACAAATAACATTATTTATTCTTATTTAAAATAACTTATTCTATAAACAGTGGTGAACGGCTAGATAAAAATATAACTGTCATACAGGATATAATAAATACAATTTATTTATTATTGATCTGTAAATTAATTTGACAGTTAGTTGTAATTTGTAATCATCTAAAAATCAATATTATAATATAGAATCATGCACATTATTCTTAAAATTCTATATATGTATATGTTATATATATTGACAATTTGTTATTGACCATATTCTAAGGATTATCCTGTGAATGAACTTTAAATATAGTTATATTTCACTTATAATTGTTACTTAAAATTAATAAATTGGAGCTTCTTTAAATTAAATAACAAAAAAAAAAAAAATTACATTTCAAATTTATTTTTTTTTTATATAGGTTGTTGAGAAATTGTTTTTGAATAAAATCGAAAATTATTGGCACAATAAATTTACTTCATATTTGGCTGCAATTCATATATAGCCACCAAATTTTTTTTTTTATTCTTTTCCAATTCTGTATTTTTTTTTTTTTTGTTAAATCAGAAGTGAATAAATATTCAAAGTAAAAAAATAAAAAAATAAAATTAACTTTACATACAAGAAAAATAAAATTCGAAAATAAAATTTATATCAATTTTTTGTTATAAGAAAAATTATATATTTTTTTTTTTATAAAATCGAATAAAAAAAATTAAAAAAAAAAATTTTATATATATTTTTTTTGTGAACAATCAATGAGGCAGTTGGCATTTCATAATTTTTAGTTCTTCAATTCTGTTGGTTTTGTATTTTTTTTTTGTTTTGTATTTTTTTGTTGAATTTTTTGAGCGCGGCTTATGCATGAGTAAGCGTGAAGCAATTACACTCCTGGGGAGCATATACATATATATGAAGGAAAAAAAAAGAGTTAATATTTACAACCGCTATAAATATAAATATATATGTGTATTACATTCATATGTATATTTTTCTTCTTTTTTTTTTACATTATTTTTATTTTATTCTTTATTTTCATTTTTTTATTTTCATTTTAATTTTTTTTATTTTGTTAATTTTTGTTCTGCATTTTTATTTTTTTTTATTTTTTGCTTATTTTTTTTTTTTTTTGAATATATTTTGGAATTTTTATTTAAAATTATTATGGTTAAAAGGTTCAAAATTTACTCATTAATATGTCAATTCAAGAATAATAAACAAAAAATAAAAAAATTAAATTAAATTGAAATGCGATAACGGTGAGTTGGGTAATTCTTTTCAATAAATTTAATTTTATTAAACAAAAATATTCATATGACCATATTTTCCTTATACTACTATGTACCACTGTGATATTATTTAAGACTATAATGATGTTACATACGAATTTGAAATTGTTTATACTATATTTACAATGCAACGGAACTTGTTCACTTTTTTTTACTGAGTAATTATACTAAAAATTAGGAAAAACTAAATCTAAATTTTCAATAAAAATGGAAAAATAATATTTACCTATATTCAAAGGTTCAATATCATCGTTTGATACTACTTTCACTCTATGACATATATTTACTACTGTTATAATTATATAGTTTACAATTTGAGTAAAAAACTTGGTCTATTATTGGTTTCTCAATGAGTTGAGTTGGCTTAAAAATATTATTTTATTCCTTTGACACAATTAAAGTTATCCTTTGATACTACTGAACTATAAAACTATTGTTGACAATTTTTTTTATATTGAAATTACTAAACTACGAAAAATGATGTATTTTTTTTTTTTTTTGTGAATGAGTTATTATCCTGAACAAAAAAATATGACATAATTCCATATTCGATGAACATAAGCCTACAATACTTACCCTATACTAAGATTAATTGTAAGAGCTTCATTGGAAACAAATAAAGTGCTTTAATTTGTAAGAAATATTTTGCAATTTTATATAAATTTGGTTAAATTCATGTTTTTGTTACAATTTTTTTAGTTCCTTAAAGTTTCTAACTTATTCAATGTGTTTTTTAATTCAATTGTTACAAATTTTAAATTCCAATAAATAAAAAAATTATTTTAATGCCATATCCCGCAGAGCCTTACAACATGAAATAATTTACTTCTAATTCTGTTTATATTTAATAGTAGATTATTGTATATATAAACTAAATTTGTTATTAATTAAGAGTTCTGTATACACAAAAATACATTGACACGAGTCAATACTTATATCACGAGACCGAAGGTCGAGTGATATAAATTGACAAGTGTCAATGTATTTTTGTGTAAATACAGAACGAGTTGTATAACAAATTTTGTTTACATATCCAATATACTGTTTTAATGCGTAGGAGAGAGGTAGTTGCAAAGAGAGAATATTTTTTCTTCTCATTTTTTCTCTTTTTTTTTTGTATTTGGCTGTATTGAAATATTGTGAGAGATATTATGTTTGTTTAGGTATTACGTAATATTCAATTTGAAACATCTAAATGATTTCATTCTTTACGCTGATGCATCTAAATTTTTTCATTATATACGCTGATGCATCTAAATTTTTACATTATTTACGCAGACGCATCTAAATGATTGCATGTGTATTGACGCATATAATACTCCATTTAGTGATCTATAGCACTAAATACAACATAACGATCCCCAACGCATTAAAATTGTTTACTACAAATCTTGGCCTATTATTGAATTGTCAATTAAGAATATTATGTTGCAAAATAAATTTACGAAAAATAATATTTATTTAAATTTCAATCCTTTGATTATGTCAGTTTGAGGGATATGAATTAAGTATGTGTACTTCAGTTTTAAATAAAACTAAAAATTTTGTATTAAAACTAAAAATTTTTTCTATTCTAATACAAGATTTTTATTTTTATTTGAAAAAATTAAATAATATATTGTATGCATGTACATACTTGTGTATCATAAAACTGACAAAGTAACACATTTTGGGTTGATTCTTATGTTGGGCGTTCAAAAAAAAAAAAAAAAAGAATTATTTTAGTGCTTAATTTTATGAAAATCAAATAGCCAGAACATTTATTGTATAATTAATCGTGAAAATATTTTTATATATTTTTTTGTTGTTGTTTTACGATTTTATCATTCAAAAATTTAAAATATATAAATTATATTATGTATATTTCCACATATATATATATCTAACAAAGTAATGAAAGAAAAAAAAACTTAACAATTAGCACCTAATTCGTTTTCCATATTATAATAAACATTAAAATAACAAAAAGTAAAATTCCACCTACTCATTTTATGTTAAATTTTGAATTTTTTTTTTTTTTTATTCAAAAATTTATGTAAATATTTTAATTAAGTATAGTTTTGATCAAACTAATTTGAATTGAAACTGACAACTATTTATTAAATCAGTAGGATGGTATAGTAGGGTATAGGCTATATATATGAATCAAATAGATTGATAAGACAAATATGATTTTAGAAGATACTCTCAACAGAGAATGATAATCAAACTAACATTTCTAGACACATTTTTGTAACTCTTGTCGTTCATCGTGATGGAGTGGTATTGCCGTTATCAATTAAGTTTGTGTGCCGTTTCATTAGATAGATAATGTTTAAATTACCGAATTTTTAAAACTCTATTAGCTCAATATTAAAGTTAGTAAATATTTTTAAATATTATCTAATTAAAATTCATACTCTTTGCTGTCATTAGTTTACTGACCGTATATAGATATACTATTAAATCTCAGCATGTGGTGCTATGCATAAATAATTATGAAAAAAAAAAAATGAAAAAAAAAATGCATTTAGTAAGTTAAAAAAAAAATTTTAAGATTCATTTTCAATAAAATGCGAAATGAATTTTTTTTTATTTCACGGCATTTAAATGATAATAATAATAACAAACAAAATAAATAAAGAATTAATTTACACTTTCGAATGGAATGATGCGATGGTTTTAAAATGTAAAGTATAAAGAAATAAAATAATCTTTTATTTTTTTTTTTTCTAAGTTATTTACATTTTTAATTGCAACTAAATGAGGAAATTATAATAAATTATATTTATTTAATTTTTTTTTTTCTCAGAAAATAGTAAAAATATTTTTCGTTTTATATATATATAATGTATATAAATAATATTCACTCTATGTTAGTTTAAATTGCCAAGTCAAAGTTACGCTTAAGTTATGCAATAAATAATTTTTATATTCACTATACAGATACACTGTAAAAAATTACAAACTTTAAACTTTTTTCTCTGAGGTATGAAATTAGGGGAAAAAATTACCTCATGCACTATTTTAATCCGAGCAATCCGCACATGATTGTCTTATTAAATATTTATTTTTTATTTTAGAAGAAGAATATTTTCACCATACCACCGCTACTACGAAATAAGATGTCATTAAAAATTTCACGGTTTAAAAATTTTTTGGGTTGTCAATTGAATGATTGTTTTTAAGAATTGTTAAATATATAATTTTATTTCATCATTAAAAAGTAAACAAAAATTATTTATATTATGTATTTATAAAAAAAAAATTTATTAGTCTTTAGAAAGTTTAATTATTAATTAAAAATACGTTGAAAAAAAAATTTTATATTAATATTACATGAATAAATATTTGTTTAAAAATAAAAAAAATAAAATTTTTTTTTATTTAAATATACATTTATTTTATAATTTTTATATTTTATTGCAAAAGCAATAAACATAAACATAAACAATAAAAATTTATTTTATAATGTTAAAAATGATTTTCCCATTATCAGTTTCAAAGTAGGTACATAATTATTATACTTAGGGCTATCAATTTAATAAAAAAGTTTTAAATTATAATTTTATTCTACGCTTACCTAAGTTGGGAAAAAAAAAGTAATATTTTTATGTGTATTATCGATTTTCTTTTAATAACTAAGCCTTTCATTTTAGGCTCCTTGCGTCGCTATAAACGATAAACGGCGCTGAGCTCGCCGTGTAATAGATATGGTGGCAATGTTAGCCAAAATGGTACAAATTTAATATAAAACAACAAATATTTTTAAGATTATCCAGATCTCGGAAAAAGTTTGAACTCGATACTCCTAAGAGCAGGCCAACAAAATTATTAAAAAAAAAAACAAAAAAACTTTTTATGTAATTCTGTGGCCAATGAATTATCATTTTCATACTTTGAATCAAGTACCAAAACCTTAATTTTATTTTTATTTTTATTATTTAAGTTATTATTGGTTATATTTTTATGCTTTTTCATTCTTTCGATTACCAATAAATGATAACAAAAAAAAAAAAAACACAAAATTCTATCATCCATCATACTTCAGATATTGTTTTTATTTTATTTTTTGGACATATACATAAAACCATAATATTCACAAAAGGTCAATTTATTTTAACGAAAAATAAAAGAATCTTTTTGTGTGTATATATGCAATGAATGACCAAAAAAATAACAAAAACAAAAAAAAAAATTATTTGAACAAATAAAATTTATAACAAGAATTTAAGAGATACGAAAACTGAAAATTCATCATAATAATTTTCTCATCTTTTGATTCCATCACTTTTTTTTGTTATCCAGATATCAAAATTATTGTTTTTACGGAAATAAATTTTATTACTCTGATATAAGAATGTCTATAATATAGGTTTACTACAATAATTTTGTATTGCTTATTTATTTGTTTTTATTAAACTAAAAACCAGTGTTGCAAACTTTTGAAAATAAAATGCTCCCTGTTTTTCTTTCATATGAATATCAAAATGTTATTTTGAATTTTGAGGTAAAATTTCAAATGATTTGGCTTCTAGTAAGAGAATTTAATTAAATACAAGTTGGTTCTGTCAGGCCTAAGAAAATGATTTAAGCTCAGTTGAAATTAAAGTTCTTGGTTCATTTATATCTTTATCCGTCTCAACATATTTAGCCAATTAAATTTGAAAAATAAATTACTTTTTTAATATACACAATATAGTTAATACAAAAAAAAAATGTATAAGATATATACATAACTTTGTATCTGTTGCTTTTTTTGTTTTTTCGTTATATCTTTTCCGGCTCATTTTTTAACAAATATCATAAATTTATGTTGTGATTTTATAATTTATTGATTTTCAGTACATTTGTTTTTATTGCTACAATTTTGGATTTAAAGGGAAACTTTTTAATAAAGAAGTTTTCTTATAACTTTCTTAATATTAAAATAATATAAAAAAAAAGTATATTATAATTTAAATTTTTTTAAGAAAAAAAAAAAGTTGATATTAAAAGGAACACAGAAAGGAAATATATATATATATATAGAAGTGGGTAGAAGAGAATAATTATACAAGAAATTATTAGTAGAGAATTTATGACATAGAAAAATCGCATTAAAATCTTTAAGATATTTTGGGACCACAATCATCTAAACATCATTCTAAAATTGTTCAAACTTTCAAATAATGATTGAATCCAATCGAGAGTGTACTCTCTAAATAAATTTTGGCTAGATTGTGGGTAAAAAAACTAGATTGAGTAACTAGATTGTGAGCAACTAGGATCTAGTTGGAAATCTAGCTTCCAAAATTTACCTAGATTCTAGTTAAAATGCCAAACTAGATTCCTAGTGGAATTCTAGTTACCAAGGCTAGATCTTCCATTTTTTTTACTAGAATCTAGTGACTTTTTTTTATAAAAAAAAAAAAAAATTTATTCTAATATTTTTTTTTATTTATTACAATTTCTTTATTAGATTTTTATTAAATTCTAATTTTATTTCTTACGCCTTCTTCCGGATTCGAACCTGGTTCTTTAACATTGCAATTCGCCAACACTAGCACTCAGCTACGGTATTGAAATTTAAAATGTACATAAAATAGAAAATATAAATTTGGTATACACATTTTCTTTGTGGTGTGGTAGTTATTTGCAATTCTAAGGACGCAGGTTCAAATCCCGAAGACAGCAAAAAAATCTGGTATCAATAATTGAAATCTAGCAAGGAGAAATAGAAGATAATTGCAGAAACTAGATTTTAATAATTTTTCAAATTTGTCTAAAACTATTTTAAAACTATATTATAGTTTTAAATTTCCGTTCTTGTAATCTAGTTTACCAAAATAACTGGAATATTAATGATCTGAAATGGAATCTATGTTCGGTAAATAATTTGTAAAATTTTACCTAGAAATCTAGCTTTTGAGAACTAGATTTTTGCGTGAACTAGCTTCTGAAACTATAAAACTATTTTCAATAATTGAATTTCCCAGTAAAAATCGTTTAACTAGAAACTAGATCAAAGCTAGGGATTCTAGCCAAAATTTATTTGGAGAGTAGTAATGTGACGCCAAATGAAAAAATTTATTCCATTATAAGTGCATTTATAGAACCCGAAGTTTGTTTGCAGTATGTAATATCGATTTTGTTACTTCAATTGTTCATATGTTCATATGTGGCTAGTACAATACAATTTCAATTATGGCAATAATTAATATCTATAATATCAATTGATATGAAAATCTTTTCATTATTCCATAAAATTTTGCAAACATATTATCATTGCTAATTCCAGAAAATAACGTATCTGCAATTTCGATGCTTTTAGAGAATAAAATTTTTTAAAGATTTTTCACAATTTGTGTTTGTTGATTTTTCGTTGCTTGGTTAGAAAGAATAATATATTTGTAATTTCAATATTACTAATTTTTTTCATTCAAGGACTTTATACAAGATCGGTGACGCCAGATAGAGCTAAATGGATTTTTCTTAATAGGTGTCCTGAGGATGGTTATTAAAACTATGGAATTCGGGATGTGAAAAAATAAGCTCAAATAAAGTTTTGTACATATCTCTATTTAGCAAAAATGTGGGGGTTGGGGGCGATTTGTTTTTGTATCGCGGACATCAAAATGACATTTTTCCGCGATTCGGAATGACTTTTGTCCGCCACGGACAAATGTCATTTGTCCGCGATAAAAATTGTTCGCGGACAATGACATTTTGCAAAATGACATTTGTCCGCTAAATATCTGAAAAATCAATCGCGGACAAATGACATTTTGCAAAATGACATTTGTCCGCTAAAAATTTAAAATTTCAATCGCGGACAAATGACATTTTGCAAAATGATATTTGTCCGCTGAAAAATCAATCGCGGACAAATGACATTTTGCACAGTGACAATTGTCCGCTAAAAATTTAAAATTTCAATCGCGGACAAATGACATTTTGCAAAATGACATTTGTCCGCTAAAAATTTGAAAAATCAATCGCGGACAAATGACATTTTGCAAAATGAGATTTGTCCGCTAAAGTTTGAAAATTCAATCGCGGATAAATGTCATTTTGCAAAATGTCATTTGTCCGCTCATTTTCAGACATTTGTCTGCGGCGGACAAATGTCATTTTACAATCGCGAACAAATGTCATTTTGTAAAATGACATTTATCCGCCAAGTTTTCCATACAAATTTCATCGCGCACAAATGTCCCGCGGACAAATGTCACGGCGCCCAAAAATGTCAGTTACGATTTTTTATTGAATAAGCGTCGATATTATAAGTATTTATCTCTTACATTATTGCCACTGTTATTATTAGATATACATGTATATAATTTATATTTAGTTATGATTACATTCATTTGTAAAATAAATTCACTATTGCAATAAAACGATTTATATATACACGTATATGTGTTATTTATCATGTGCTAATACAAATTTTATGTTCTACTAGAAAAAAGCCTGCACAGAAAAAATAGTGCAGGCCTAGCCTAGTAACTATGCGTTGATTTTTGTCATTTCGAACAGAATGCTTTTATTTTTTTATTGATAAAGGACGCCTTGATTTTTTTGTTTACATTTTAAAGTTTTTATCAAAGTACGCCTTGCATTCAGTGTTGCATAGTCATTCGATTATTTTATTTATTATTTACGTTTAAAAAAATAAATAGAGGAAAGTGCCAACACTGTCAAGGTCGTTTAAGAGGTGAGTTCACCTTTTATTATATTAGATTATAACGAAAAATGAGAACATTTGTACCTAATATATTAAAATATATCATATCTCAGTTTTAAAGATTTTAAATAAACAGTATAGTAGTTATGTATGAATACTCGTATATGTGCTTCGAAGTAAAAACATTCGTACATAATATATAGAGAAATTTTTTTTTTTTATTTTTGAGTTTTATTGAATGGTGATGATATTCAGTCAATATTTGTTCATATCAAATGTTTACTGTTTTGTTACGTTAGAGAGACAATATTGTTTTGTTAATTTTTTCAAATAATAAGAATTTGTGTGATGTATTTAGGTATGTGTACATTTTAAAAATATATCTTGTACATGCAACATAAAAAAATGAAAAAAATTAAAAAAAATAAAACCTAAGACCAACATTCGTACCATAAATCTCAAATAATCCGAGGTGTTACAAATTTTAATGAAATCTAAATTAAAAAAATATATGTTTGTGCTTGTGTACATATTGAAATTGAAAGGGATGAATTTTATCTAAATTTTTTTTTTTTTTGTTATTTATGATTGAGATATTTGTATGTAGGTGGGCTTACCTTTCAAAATAGATTTTGATGACGGAAAACTTATTTTTTTTTTTTTTTCATTTGTTTGATTACAAGTAACTTCGGTATTACTTCTAAGGATTTATAAAGGATTAAAATCCCTAAGTATTTGTATGGATTATAGTTTTTAGTTTTCCACCTAATATGAATTTTGGATGTTGGTTAGCCAGTGGAAAAAATCGCTATCTTATATTTATTTTCATTTAATCTTAAAGATGAGAATTTGTGATTGTTAGATTCCGGAGTATATGAAAAACTTTCTACTTTATTTATAAAGAACTGTTCTATATTTTTCAATATATCTTTTAGATAGATGATTAACCTTATTTTCGTATTATTTTTCAGCGTTGATGGGTAAGTCAAGCCTTGATCCTGAACAATAAATTAAAGCTATGCTTATTTCAAATCATAGCTATTTGCTTCAATAAAACATACTGCACAGTTTGTTCTAATAATCTGGAAACTTCATCAACAAAAAATATATAATATAATAACTTTTTTTTTATTTACTCCATAAATATACATTATTTTATAGCATGGTCCAGGCTCTAATTAACATATCAACCATGTTTGTAAATTAACTAATTTAAAAATAAAAAAACAAAAAAAAATCTAAATAAAAAAAAATTAAATCCTTTTATTATCCTTAATACAAATATTTGTGCATTTTACTCCTTCAATATTATTATTATTCATATGCGTGTTGTGCTCCCTCGTGCTTTAGCTTTAGTACAGAGAGATTAAATTGTTCAAGCAAAAAAACAAAAGTATATCATTTTTAATAACAAAATTAATCTTAGTTTATCTGGTAACTCAGGTGGCAAAACGAACGAAAACAAAAACATTTTATTAAAGTTCATTGTTCCGTATTTTGACCTTTTTTTTTTTTTTGCATTCAACCCTAATTTGTAAATAATGTCTGGTATAAAATAATTACAATATTCCTAAAATATATTGTTTATATTATTATTTTGTGTATATTATAAGGGAAGAGACAGAAAATATTTTTTTGGATTAATTTTTGACATTAAGGGATACTAAACTATTTTGGAAATATCTGTTCTATTCAATTTATCAGTGCTGAGACGCAAAAGAAAAATAACAACTTTGTTCTTCAATTTATTTGGGTTCATATTTTTTTTCGTCATAATAGCATTTTCCAAAACAATACTAAAATGTTTCTTATGCATTTCAGACCTCCCTTCCACAGTTAGCTTTCTAGACCTAAGAAGTAGAATAAAAATTTCATGCGTCTCGCCAGTTCTTCAATAATTTTTGAACCAGTTTTTATTTCAGAATCAGTTCACCAGTGGTTACATGATAAATAAATTCGGAAACTATTGCAGACAAAATTGAACATTATTCCCTTTGTATGACGAATAAAATGTTTAAATTATTTTATAAATATTTATTCAAGTCATATAAAAACACATTCTGTCAAAATTAACTAAAAAATAAATTGAAATTGATGCAATAGATTACAAATGATTTGTGAATATAATCATTGAGTAATAATATTTATAAGAGGGACAGAATTCATACAAGTAAATTTTTTTCAAAAATTATGACAATATTTTGAATGTATTGAGTAAAATGTTTTAACTCAAATTTGTTTATTCTTAATTTTATTATTTTTATTATTGTATTAAGAATAAACACATTTGAGTATGAAATTTTTATTCAATACATTGAAAATATTGTCATCATTTTTGAATTATTTGAAAAAAAAATACTCAAATTTACTTGTATGAATTCTGACCCTCTTATAAATATTATTACTCAATGCTATAATGCAATTGCCTGCAGTTTTTCTTCATATACTAATTAAACACAGCTGTCATGCATTCATCACTTAACATTTATATAGGATTTATCAAAATTATTAAATTAAAATAGATAGGACAATATAATGTTTTCTAAATTTTTTATATGCTTGATTTATATATATTTTTCGTCTTATAGAAATTTTATGTCAATTTTTTTACAAATAATAATAATAATTATTATCGTTTATTTTAATTTTTTTTTTTTTGTTATAAAATATATCAAGTACTAATTACATTTTATTGATAATTTATTTCATATACATATATACAAAAATTGATATTTATCATGTTAGGTTTTTAATCAATTTTCTCTCCAGAGGGGTAATATTCCACGGAAGCCTAAAAAGATAAATAAGATCATTAAACAAAAAAAAAAAAACTCGATAAACTTGTCCGTGATTAAAATCACTGATATCTATATAGAGGTACCTAATATGTTCTTCTTATTTTTTTGTAACAATATTAATAAAATATTTCTTATTTTATTTTGTACAAAAAAAAATGTTTGCGCGGTAAAATAACTTTTAAAGCAAATAAAATAGGAAAAAATAAAAAAATAAGCAGAAAAAAATAATCTGTTCGATAATTGCGTGAGCCGCACATATTTTCGCAAAACCATCGTGAAAAAAAAATTATAAAAATTAAAAGAGGGACAACAAAATTTTCTAAGATTGGAGAATGAAATGAGGAAACCTGCAGTGCAGAATAGTATGGCGGCGAAAGCGAAACTGAGTTTAAATTATGGAAAAAATTAATCACAAATAAACATTTTTTTTTTTTTTTGTTTTCTTAAAAAATAAATTAAAGATTATTTTATATTAAATATCAAATAAAAATAATTATAATTAAAGCTGATTATTATATAGTACTCTTACAGTGTTCTTATAGTACCAATAATCTATTACTGCAATAATATGAATTCCATAATTTTCAATATATGCTCTCAAAGACTGATGAGCATATTTTTGATTATCTTACTGAACATACATAAATCGCTACACACACAGCCTTTCGAAGGTAAAATGAATTTTTGGATAAAAAGAACTTCTTATTTGATAAAAAGAATTTCAGATAATAATTCTGTTTAAGGTGAGCACGAAATATTTTTATATACCACTTCATAAAAAAGTAATTTTTATTTTTTTTTTATTTGGAAAAAAATATAAATGTGTATTAAAAAATTAAGAACCCATCACAAATAAAATACAAATGATTATGATAAAATAAAAACGCCACCAGAATGATGATCAATTTAAAATGAAAGAGATTTTTTGCTGACTTAAATCGGTTATAAAAATTCTTATTTACAAAAAAAAAACAATTTTCTGTAAATAAGATTTAATTAAAAAATTTTAGTTTCCGATTGGATATAAAAAAAATAAATACTTTGAAACTAACAATTTTCATTCGAGTTTAAACAATTCAACAATAAAACCAAGCAATTAAGAATAAAATCATTTAAGTGGTTTTACTGCAACTTCAACTCGTCACTATTAATTATGATCGACTGCTATAAATAAGAATAAATAAAATAATAGTGGCACTCTTAAAAAATTTAAAAATAAAACCGGAAAATACTGAATTGCAAAATGTATACTGAAAAACATTCCAAGATGACAAATCAGATATAAAAATATAGCAGAAAGATAATAAAAATAACTGCTTTAATTTCTGGCAATAACTGCTCAAAATGTTGCATTAAATATTTATAATAATTCTTTCAAAAATGTATACGAAATGATTTTTAGGAAATGTTACTACTTTAAAAAAATAATTTTTATTCTTTTTTTATTCAAAATTTGTTTCTAAAATCTTTAGGTGGAATATTATATGATATAAACTGTAGTTCGATTTGACTCACATACAGAGAGGCAGCTAGCTATTTTGCCAAGATTATACACGTTTATACATTTTTAAGATTATTGAAACAGCGACAATGTTAGTCCCAAGGAAACCTCTTAGTGGTATAAACATGAAGAATCGTTTGAACAATATACAAACTAATGAAAATCTAATCAAAGAATATAAAAACACAAGTTTCTTTTTTTTTAAATAATAATCTATTCCATTCACACAGTTTTAGTTGGGAACTCATCATAATTATGCCTTTCAGATAATACTAAGTTAAGGATTCTTAATTCCTTCCGATCAAATAAATCCATTTTAAGTAATTTCAATTTGAAAGAAAATGTAATGAAATTTTTAAAAACAAAAAAAAATTATTTTTGTTTTTTTTTATTTTTATTTTTTTTATATTTTGGTATATTTAATATATATTAAATTTGAAAGCAAAACAATTCAAGATACCAGAAAAACACGTAAAAGTTACATAAAACTTAATAGCATATTCTAAGACAGTAACTCATCAAAATTGCTGCTGAGAAACCATAACTCAAACATTTAAGAATACTTTTGCACGCATTGATAAAAAAAAAATTTTAAATCAATTTCATATACATATACTTAAAAGATAGTGAATCTGCTAAATGTATTCAGTAGTTGTTAGATTGACAGGACGGAGATATTTATTTATTTTTTTTTTAAAGATAATATTTAAGTTAATCCTTTATGGCTATAGGCGAAGTCTGTCGATTTTTTCAATCTTGTTTAAGTAATATCATATTTAAGTACTTTATTCCAGATTTATTCATAGAATATAAAACTACGCTTTTTGAATCTTTGATATATTAGAACTTATATTTGGCTCAAATTTTCTTGTAGATTATTGGAATTCGGATAGAATAATTGTACTAAACTCTTTATCTTAACCAATGGCTTTCTAAATTTAAAAAAAAAATCAACTATCAGAACGCTTTCAATTTCATACAAAAAAAAATAAAAAAAAAAACTTTAAAAGATAAATAAAGAAACTAATTCAAAACCATTTCTGTCTCCAGCCGGTTAATTATAAACGACTTTAAGAAGAAAAATATTATGGCATTTGTCAGAATTGTCAGATATTTTTATATTGTGTGTCTGGACAAACATAATTTAAAATATATAGCGTACTTTAATAAAAAAAAAAAAATTAAAAAAAATATTTTATTTAAGTGCAGAAATGCCTTAAATGGTTTAAAAATAAGATCATGAAATGACGGCAAAATAAACATTTATTGTGTGCACCTATCACTCATTATAAGTAGATTTTTCATTTAAAATTAACAAAAAAAAAAAAATAAATAAATAAAACAAAAATATGTAATCTACATTTTGTTGAAGATAATCATATAAATGATAGCATGAATAAAAGTTATGTTGAAAAAAAATAAAAATAAGTAACTGGCGTTTAAAATAAATTTAGATGTTACTAGGTTTATTATTCGAAAATTAATTATAAATTTGATTGTCCTACAAATTAGTCCTTATATGGATTGCAACTCAATATTTATGGAAGTCTTAAACATTTTCATTTAATTTCCTAGAATTGTATGATATTAAAATAAAAGATTTTCTTTCATTAGATTAAAATTAAAAATTTTTTTTAACAAATAAATCACAAACTTCGAAAATAATGTTTTAAGAAACTTTAAACCGGGTTTTGAATCATATAACAAAATCACTCCTACATTTTGAAAATTTTTAAACAATCATTTTATTTTTCATTTATAAATTGAAAAATTTCACCAAAAATATTTCCATTATATATATATATATATATATATATATATATATATATATATAGATTTATTATTTGGGATTATTTTATTATTATTATTGAAATAAGAAATCATTACAATTTAATACATTTTTATGTTATAAGATCTAATAGACGGTTTTGAAAAAAAAAAAACAAAAAAACATATTATTTTTATTTGAAAAATATGATAATCGAAAAATATCGTTATTTTTTCACCTGGTGAATAACATAAATTTTATTTATAGCCAGAAAATTTAAAAAGCTATAAATTCAATTCAATTTTTTTTCATACTTATCGAATACTACTTATGCTATGTAAAGTAATAACTTTGAGAAAATGTGAAAATTGAAAATTTTTCAATATACTTATATTAAAAACTAAAAAAAAATTTTTTCCATAAAAATTTATAGCAATTCTATACTTAAGTATATGTTTGTATAACTAATAAATTTATTTAAAGAAAAAAATTTTATAGTATGTACTAATATATGGAATAAGAAAATTCGTACTAATTTTCTCACATTTTCGAAAACTTAAAGAAAATTTTCTCACAATAAGAAATGATTAATTATATATTTTATGTAATTTATTTAAGTATTTTAATATTAAAATAGGTTAAAAATCTTTAATGTAACTATTACATTTTATTATTTTAAAATTACAAAAAATAAATAAAAAAATCAATACAAAAAAATATAAAACAATTTTCAGTTGAGACAAAAAAAATAAATTAATCATCAAATATCTGTGCCCACAGTGTAGAGATGAATTGTAGAACTATTTATCTATACATGATGTAATACTCCATCTTTTATAATAAACAAAATTAAACAAATATTCACTAATATTGATTTAGCCTGACATCAACTTGACTTGTAAGTTAATCTTAAATATGTACCTATATTTCTTATTAAAATTTAATATTATTAAAATTATTTTTTCTTACTAGTGTTTGGAAATATTGATATTTGGGTACTAATTTTACATTTAGGAAAAGTGTTTTTTTTTTTCCTAACTAGTGCAGTGTGCAAATATAAATATTTCAACATTAAATTTTAAAAATTAATACGAACAACACAAATAACACAAATAAATTTATAAAATAATTATTAAATATTAAAAATCCCAAAAATTAATGAATTTTCCAAACTCTAATAGAAAAAACCATGTGTGCAATACCCTTTTTCCCCTACATGGCATTTTCGTGCCCAGTACGGAAGAAATAATCAGTTTTCCTGCCCACGCCTAGTACTCAAAAAAAATCCTGCCTTGTTGCATAAAATAGCTATTTAATTTTTCTCTAAAATTAATTTCGAGTTAAAAAATAATTGTCAAATGAAGTAACCATATATAATCAATTTTATATTATGGGTTATAAAACATGGATATTTAATGAGCTTTAAACAGGTTAAAAATAACATTTATATTTCTCTTTAAAAAAATAAAAATAAAAAAAAAATTAAAAATAAGTTTACTACATAAAAAAAAGTAAATAAAAACTTATTCTGCCTGGTAGAAGTTAATGCTGATGTTATTTCATTTATTTCAATTTTGTTTGTCCTTTTCCTTTGTATAACAGTAAGAATTTTGTCAACATTATTACATTACAGCCTGTGGCTATTTGTCTTCCTATTTTCTAAAATATAAAAGAAATTCTGGGAAAATAATTTTTTTTGTTTGAAATTTCTTTGTGTTGGATAAAGTAAAAATAATGTTTTTTTTTTGCTTGCTTGAAATCATTGAATTTCCCGCTTCGTTTAATTAAATTATACTTTAATTACTGATGAAATTTTGGTTTAAGCAGCTATCAACTTAAACACATGAATTCCATTATTTCTTGAAATTTAACTTAGATTTTTAAACATTCCAAAATTAAAAATTCTGGGAAAAATTTAAGCGAGAACTTGTTTCGTATGGACAAGACGGGAAGAGATCCTCTTATTTCTTATTTCTTGAAATTATTGATTATTAAAACAGTTAAACAGTTTGTCTTTCATTTCAGAATTAAATAATTTTTAGAGGTAAATATCTGTTTTATATTAATTATAGTTTGAGAAAAATCATACATAATTTTAAATAATTTCTTGATCATTTATGAGATTGATTCTGACTGGTATAAAAACCTCTCATTTTGAGAATAAAAAAAAATTAACTTAACTATTATAGCTCAATTACATTTCAGTTAAAAAGAAAATCCACTCAAGAGCGAAATGAAAATAAAAATTATTCTAAATGTTTACAGAGAGTCAAAAGAGATATGTATGTATATACATTTGATTTGACATATCATTCGTGTTTATCGCATAACATTTTATGGAGAGTATATTTTGATGTGATTAAATATCTTCTTTTTTTTTTGTAAACAAAATTTTTTTTTTTTTATATAGTGAATTGAATGAGAATTTGATGTTCCTTTTTTAATTTTTATTTAATTTATTTTTTCTGAAGCTTGGGAAACCTATAATTATGAGATTATATGTTGAATAATAGTGGCGCTGAAATTCCTTTTTTTTTTTTGTTCAAATATTTACTCTTAATATCTGTAAATCAATATTACTACAAAGTATAACTGTAACATACATAGAACTACATAATTAAGTGAAAATTGAAAATATTAATTTTATGCATGCCCAAAAGTATTTGAATAAAATCAGTTTTTAAATAGAAATTTTAGTTTGGCAGTTTATTTCTGTCCTAAGAACACATTGATAATTTTTGTTTTAATTATAAAGTTCCTTATAACAAAATATATGGTTGAATTCGCTATTGAACTACGAATTATATGGATATCCCAATCTAGGTTGTAAAAATTCAAATACTTTCGATATTCAAATACAAAGTAGTTGTATTTGCAGAAATAATTGTTTTTTTTTCTCAAAAATTGTATTTAGAAATATTTTGATTACAAATTAATTGCATTTAAAAAGTAATTAATACTTTTTTCAAAAAGGAATTCTATTTACAAAATTATTGATTACAAAGTAATTTTATTTCAATCAATACTTTTCCCAACAAATATTTCAAGCGTTGCAATATAAAAAAAGATTAAAACATTTATATTTCTCTTATGAAAAAAATTTTATTATTATAAGTGGAAATTAAAAATATTATCACTACACTATATTATTATAAGTACCTACATATATAATACACATGAAAACTATTATATTTGAAAACAATTTAAATTCAATTAAACTAAGGAAAAATATATTTAATTTTTATTGTAATAAAATAATATCATAATAATATAATGTTGAATTAATTTATTTTATATTTATATTTTCATTATAATTATAAAATAATATTAATTAACAACTAAACAGGAAACCTTTTTAACTATATATCTTAATATGTATGCTATAAAATAATTTAAGATTCATAGATGGGAATAAAGTTTTTTAACATACGAAATTTGAATTTAAAAAAAGGTAAAATTTACCTATAAAATCAGTTTACAACAACATTAACTATACATATTTTATATATTTATATATGTATATATAAATTATAACACTTTTATATATTTTTTTATAACTAACATTATTGTGATTATTAAAATTATATTGGTAATGTAAAAATAAATCCTTAATAGGAAAAACATTAAAACATTAGAATTTATAGTTTAAACTTTTAATTATTTGAAATATATATTTATTTTTTATTTTATTTTCTGCAACTCTACTACATATCTAATTATTATTATTTAGTGCTTTACCATGAATTAAACATTAATAATTAAAAAATTGATTTATTTTTTTTTTAAATAAAAAATACAAATTTTTTTAATAAATTTTCTAATAATTAAAAAGTACAGGCGCTTAAGCATTTTTTTGTTAAAATTTGCAATTATTATTTTAATTTTATTAAATTAACTTGGATCTAAAAATTTTAAATTGAATTAAATTACATAAAATGTTAATAAAAAATATTTTTAATAATTCTAGAAAGTTAGACAGAAGGTGGCTAACCGGAAATTAACAGCGAAAAATTTTATTATATAATTACCTTGCATAAGTTTGTCGGAATTTTCACTCAAAAAATAAGTGTTTGTTATTATGATTTAACTATATTTGCCTGTTAAGATTCTCATCATTATTTTTAAATTTATTATTCAGATTAGATTTTTATGGGGAATTTAAATTTTTATGACTTGAAAGTAGTTTTTAAATCAATAAATTGAGGAAACTTTCGATGTGATTAGAATTTCAGATGAAAGACTACAGCGCATTTGTCTAAACAAAATTATATCTTAAATTAATTATTTTTCTTAACTGTCCTAAAAGTGAATAGTATAAAGGGTATACTTTATAACAACAACATACAGCACATTTATCATAAATTTGAGCCTTTTAATATTTAATGGCTGGAATATTTTTAATAAAATGAAAGCAAAAAATATCATATAATAATAATAATCTTTATAGTTCGTCCTTGAGAGGTTGAGTTTCTTAAATTAATTTTGAAAATAAATCGTGAAATGACGATTAAATTCAACAGTCCTTTAAGAAACACTTTATCCTTTATTAAATTAAAAATTATAAATAATAAAATTAAAACAGTTTCAGCTTTTAGTAATTTAATAAAAAGTGTCCTTTTTTTAGCTACACTTTTTTCAATCAAAAAAAAAAATAAAAATAAAAATTTGGCACACAGAAATTTAAATCTAAAAATCTTTTAATACACACACAAAATGTGAAATAAAATCTTTTTGAAAATTAATAAAATCTTTTTGATAAATTTTTATAAAAATTAAAGAAAAGAAACTCAGTTGATCGATAGATGAATACTGTCCGACTACTTTATAAACTATTTTTATATTATATTTATTTAAACATATTTACATATATTATTTCCCAACTCAATAAATTTTCCAATAGTTCGAAATTACTTCTTCTACAATTAAAAAAGTTTTAAATAAACCCCAAAACAATGAAATTTCTATGTAGGTATAAATTGTAAATATAATATTATTCTAAACTTTCTTTTTTGTTTTTGGTGAAAAACTTTACGCCTAATAAATCATGCTAAATTTAATTTTCCAATTGGGCAAAATCTAATATGTGCATTCACCGAAAAATTATGACAACATAAATATTCGTTTTTGTGAGGGAAAAGAAAGTTATGACACATCCAAATTACACAATTTAGCATTAATTTTAACATAGAAATATGAGTGTACGATAATTGTGGTAAATTTTCAAAGTTAATTCTGTGATTGTTGGGCATAAAATTTTTTTTAATAATATGCCTTATAAACGACGGCCAAGCATTATGTACGTACAGAACGCAGGCATTTCAGTTCAGATAACTAATTTTAAATTATAAATATTTCAAATTTTTTATTAAAGCGTTTTTGACATTACATTGACATTTTCAAAATTATACATATTTTAAAACTTAATAAATTTTCATAATATGATTTAATAATGTCCATTTGACATGTTACATAATTAAAAAATTTAAATTTTATTAATAAGGAATTTCAAACATAAAATAGGATTTTATATAGATTTTAAATAAAAACATTTGAAATATTTTTCTTCATAAAAAAAAAACTGTTTTTTTTATTATTATTACTATTATTATTATTATTATTATTATTGTTTATTCATTAAAAAAACAAGATAATTATTATTGTTGGTATTTTAATGAGCTTTTATTTAAATCGTGATGTTTTTTTTTACAAGGGAAAAAAATATATAAATAACAAAAGATAATTACAGATAATAAATAAATATTATTATTAATATTAAAAATATTTAATGAGCTTATATATAATTTAAAAGGGAATGGAACAAGCTTTTTATTTGTTTTTTTTTTTTAAATCATAGTAATTATTTAGATTAACTTTCATAGAAACATTTAATTTTTTTTTTAATTTTAATGTATAATAAAATTTTAAATTATCCTAAAACTTAAATGTATATATAAATTTATATGAAATAAATAATTTAGCCATTGGCTCAAATAAAATACATAAAACATCAACTTGCTGACGATTAGCTTCATATATCGTCCCCTGAGATCAGAACTATTCTAAGGCCATTTTTTTCAAAAGCTGTTTTATTTACTTATTAGCTAGTCAGTACGGTTTCTGATGTGTGTGCAAAAACACGTGTTTGTTTAAATTGTTTTTCTGTTCAAAACAGGTAAGTACAAAAAAATCCTATGCCCAACTTATTTTTTTTACCGACAAAACCATTGTATGTCCACTTATTTGAAATTTAATAGTTCTGAAAGCAGGGTATTTCATCCATTGCCCCGCTCAAAATGATTGAAATAAACAAAAGTTCAAAATGAAGAAAGTAAATAAAATTTACTTAATACGGAGAATGTAAATAAAATTTACTTAATTAAATAATTACATCTGTATTGACGCATGTAATATACCATTTACTGAGCTAAATTTTCGATTGTAAATACAACTTACCGATCACATGCACATCAATAGTAGATTACAATACATGTTAAGAAAATTTGTTATTACAACGAGTTGTGTACACATCGTCTGGTGAGAAATGAAACAATGTATAAGGAAAACTATAGTTTTGAGTAATTTGAGTTTAAAGATTTGAAAATTAAAAAAACGTTTGCAAAAATATCAAGTAACGTGGAATTTTCAGCTAAAAAACACATTTTAATCAACATTAAGAATATTGCAAAATAGTTGTACTTATAAAATCGAGTACGAGGAATCGAATGGTGCTATTATCTAATAATGACGTATAAACATCAGATGTTGTTTCATTTCTCAGCAGACGGCATAGACATGAATCAATACTTATACCACGGGACCCTTAGGTCGAGTTATATAATATTGACAAGTGTAATGTGTTTTTGTGTATATACACAACGAGCTGTATAACAAATTTTATTAACATGTTTTGTATACTGTTTTAATGTGCATGTGAGAGGTAGTTGCAATCAATACATTTGCAATGCAAAAAATAAACAAAAGTTCAAAATGAAGTAAGTAAATAAAATTTACTTAATACGGAGAATGTAAATAAAATTTACTTAATTAAATAACTACATGTGTATTGACGCATTTACCGAGCTAAATTTACGATTGTAAATACAACTTACCGATCACATGCCGATTAAAAAATTTTTCTGCTCTAGAATTCTTTAATATTGACATTAATTATTATGTCTACTGAAGATATTTTATTTAAAACGACATTTTAGATTAACATTAATTTAATTCAATAAATCCAAATTTCTTTATAAGAATTTCAAATTTAATTTCAAAATTAATTAATAAAGAAATTTTATAAATATTTTATGCAAAATAAAATGAAAATTTTAATCATACCATTATCTAACCAAAAACCATATATTTATATTTATTTAATGCCAAAAAAATACCTACTATTATATGGAATGATTTATAAATGTCATTTTCTTAATTCAAAACATGAAAATGACAATTGATGCAGTATAAAATAAAATTTTAAAATGAAATTTTCTTTAAGTAAAATTAAAAATAAAACCCCTTAAGAAATGACATGACCAAATATATATTCTTTCTCATATATAAACACCACTTTTATATACCTACATAAAACAAAAGAGCCCCTCAAGAAATAAGCAGTGTTTAAGATATTTCATAAAAAAAAATATATATATATGTATATACATAGTATTTATTATGTATAATCTTCTTAAAATATATTCTATATTATTTTCACATATTATACACGTTAAAAAGGAACAAGAACAAAAAACAATATTGTTTCTTATAAAAGCCTATAAAACAATGAAATTTGTTTTTGAAATTCACATACATTAATAGTATAGAGAATATATTTGCAGGTTATATAAAAGTTTATGTATTTTTGAAATCAAAATAATTTCACTTAAGGCAATTTATTGTATTATGAATTTATGATTAGATTTAATAATATTTTAGCAAATTAGCGGCATTAAAAATACTTTTGACTAAATAATTATATTAGATAACTATTATCTATATCTATTATCTACTTTTGCAAATCAAACTGAGTTTTTACACAAATTTCTATTAAAATTACATAGATTGTGGAAAAGTAATATGTATTTTTAGTAAATGAAGTAAAATTGGATGGTTTTGGCGTCTAAAACTACATTCTATAAGTAATTATACATAAAATCTGTTTTTTTACGTGTGCAGTAGTAGCAAAAAGTGTTTTTACATAAATTTCTAATAGATACCGAATTTATATTTTCTATTTAATACATTGTTGTATATTACTTACATAGCTCAGTGGAAGAATCTACATCATATTGAACACAGCGGTTAAGCAACGTCTCGTAGTGATAGACTTAGATGGATGACCATAAACAAATAAAAAAAAACAATATAAAAACAAAAAAGCTAATAAAAAGGTAAAAAAAAAACAAAAAAAACAAAACAAAAACAAAAAAAACAAAAAAAAAAACAAAAAAAACAAAAAAAAAACAAAAAAAAAACAAAAAAAACAACAAAAAATGAAAAAAAAAATTAAAACTAAACAAAAAACAAAAACAAAAAATCAAAAAAATCAACAAAAAAAAAAACCAAAAATCAAAAAAATTAAAATAAAAAAACAAAAAAACAAAAAAAATGTAAAACTTCCTCCAGCGTACAGAAATTATTTTAAAACTAACAAAGAACTATAAAAGTACAAAAAAGTAAAAAAAGTTTAAGTTTAACTTTTTTATCATGTGTTTAAAGGCTTCAAAGAAAACTGTGAGGCAATTCAATTCCAATATTTATATATTTCGAAATTATTTAACAAAATTATTCAACATACTATATATTGATTATACACAAAGTGTTAATGAAATACCATTCTTTAAACATAAAAAAGATAATAAAATTAAATAATTAAATAAATCTCATATAAGATTTCTTATGATTATTTTATTTATAGATATAAAATTTTTGTTTTTTTTTTTATTTATTATCGTGAATGCTATTTATATGATAATAAAATTTAAAAAGAAGCAACATATAATTACATGATGATTACATTTAAATTATTTTCTTTCAAGGTATATATATTATAATGCTTATTATATATATATTATAATGCTTATTGAAATTGAATAAAAAATTTCAGATAGGAAAAAGTTTTCCCTTTTTTTGGGAACAATTTTATTTTCCTTTTTCTTTTGTATGCCATAAGAAACCAAGATGATCGTATAAACAGAATTAATTTTGGAAAATTTCATTCTGGCAAAAAAAAAAAAAAATGTGCAATTTTTTTTCTTTTTAGAGTAAGTTTAATAATTATATAGGTTTGATCAAATTTCAGACTTGTACACCGGGTTACACCGTTAAAAAACTATTATAAGTACAGAATCTTATGTTGAAACTAAAATATGTAATTAAAAAAATTTAAATAAATCAAAATTCTTAATATAATTCTTCAGAACTCCTATATGCATTCAAAAATTTTAATTAAATAATATTTTACAGAATATTGTGAAAATTGTCAAAAAAAAAAAAAACTTTCTTCTAATTTTCCAAAATTCAATATAATACTTGTTCTCACTGTTAAGGAAACCAGATATAAGAAATATGAAAACCAATCACGGAAGGTATTTTAATGCGAAAAAAAAAATTAAATATTTTTTATTAAAAAAATCGAAAGAAGAAAAAAGTTATGTAATCAAAATTTCCTTTAGGAAATAAAGAAAAAAAAAAAAAAAAATTGGTAATATTTTTAATACATAATTTACTAAGGATAATAAGTTTAAAAAAAAAAAAAAAAAACTTTTACTCAACAAACAAAATACCTAACATAATAAAATAATTTACATTATGTACGGTAGATATAAAATATATAAATTATATATAGAATTGATAAGTTCTGAACATTATTTTCTTTGTATAAAGAGAGAAAAAAAGTAAGAAATGGAAAAATAATTTATAAATAAACCATTGTTGTTCCTTTAAAGAGGATGAAAATGTTCTTTAACTATGTATAAAGGTATATATACCAGAACTTTATCACACGAAATATAATATTTGTATAAATTATTCAAAAACATTAGGTAAATTTTTATTTCAAATAATTTTAATTTATTATTTTTTTTTTTCAATAGATGTCGGGAAGTAAATTTACAAGTAGTAATTATTTTCATATTTGTGCGCGATGAATACAAATCCATAATAATAAGTTTAAATAAATTGTACGCAATAGTTCAATATCTGATTCTTCGTATATGCATATCGAAACAACATAATTTTTACTAAACTTGCGAACGAACAAAATATAAAATTGATAAAATTTCTATTAATTTCACATAATTTCAGATTATCATACACTTGTATGGAACCAAAATCTTTCTACAAACATTGTATCTCAAACCTGAAACCTTTTTATTTTCATTCAGAGAAAATTTAATGGAAAATTGTTTATAAAATTATTTATGTCTTTAAAAAAATTTAAATGAATTCTTTTGGAAAATAAATATAACCCGGTAGATATTAAAGGTCTTGATAAAAAAAAAGCTTATGAAAAACGTCAAAAAAAAAACCTACGTGAATTATACGAAAGAGAAATAGAAATGTTAGATGAACGTCTCATACTTCTAAATACATTTTTTTTTTTCAATATTCCTTATTTTTTTTTCAATATCTAATATCCTTACAAAAAAAAATTATGATTTACATTATAAAATGCTTTAATTTATCATTACGGTATAAATATCTGTTCGTCAGTCTCTCATCAAGTTTTTTTATAATCTATATATTAAGCACATTTAAAATAAATTCATATAACTTTAAAACATTTTTAGATTTTTACCAGAAAACTGAACAAACCTCTCAGAGTTCAAAAAAACTAAAACCAAAACATTATTATATTAATCTTTCAAATCCGTCCACATTAGAGTTATTATTTAAATATATCTTGATTGAGAATAGAAAATTTATTTGAAGAATGCAGGATGATGAAAAAATGTCCTTCTAATTATAACTATAAATTCTAATGTTAAACTTGCAAGTTAGAGGAAGGCCCCCGTAAATTCGATTTAAGCCAATACATTTTATTAGTTTATTTAAAAACATTGTGCTGGCGAAATAGAATGTTAAAAAGACTCAATATTTTTAAATTTATTATTATTATAATAAATGACAAAAATGTAGTTAGCTTTTTTCTCAAGTTATATCCATTTTGAGAGAAAAAATATTATCAGGTTGATGTACCTGGAATATTCAGTATATAATATAAAAAAAAAATCTATGTACAGACTTCGACTTAATAAAATTTTATAATCAATAAGCTGTTTTTTTTTTGTTGTTTTCTGACGTGAATGTATTTACAAAGAGGATATTTGATAAAATTTTGCTTCCGATGAAACTTAACAAAATTATTTTATTTGTTACTTTAAAAAAAAAATTCAATTTATATAATTTTTTTACGTAAGAGACTACGCCGAGCATAAATTTCTTTCAACACTTAAAATAAGATATAAATTCACATATTTATGTACTATTTTAAAATCATTTTCAAAAAAGTTTATGATAAACCTAAATTGAGTAAAAAGCTCAATTCAGTAGGTATTAAGATTTAAAAAAAATAATTTATTCGAAATAACATTATAATTTTTACAATAGAAGATCATTTCGCAAGGAAATAATTATTATTTTGAGTCCAGAAGTTGTATAGCACTCAAAGTTAATATAAAATCTAATTTTAAGTGGCTTAAAATTTTGACTTAAATATATACAAGATATATGTATTATATAAATAGGTATTTTTAAATTGAAATTAAAGAAAAAAAAAAGATAAAACTTTTCAAAACTACCCAATTGAAAATAAATTGAAAAATTTCTTTATTAAAAAAAAAAAAAAAAACAGCTTTCCAGGAAATTTTTATTATCGAAAAAAATTTAATATACACAAATAAATTACGTACTTTTCAATAAGAAATTTGTAATATTCCTTGCGATAGCATCAGGTAAATTCTATATAAATTAGGAAAAAATAATATTTATTGAAAATGAAAATTGAAATTGAAATCTGTCTAAATAATCTATTAAGAAAAATAACAAACTAAGCGACTAGCGACTAGTGACTTGTTACTAGGTCAAACAAAAATAATGTGAATTTAATATTAAAATGTCATTTAGAAAATATCGCGATCATTACAGATAAGTATAGAACTTATGAAATTATTTATGTTAAAATTGAAAAAAATTATTGCACAATCATTTTTCCAGAAATTTGTAAATTTTCTTTTAAAAAAAAATTGTATATAAATTTTCTTCATTTTTTTTTTTTTTTTTTAATATAAATTTAAAAAGATGATAAAGTCTTAAAGAAGAAAATTGTCTCATTTTTATTTTCTTTTTTTAATATACACAAATAATAAATATTTTATTTGTGAAGTACTCATCTTCCTTTTTATTATAAAGATTCTCAGTATTTAAATATTGACTATATTTTGAATTGAGTTTTATATTTTATATTTTTATTTTTTGTATAATATTTTTGTGAAAATAGACTTATAAATAAAAGTCTTGTACCTGTTTCCCATTGAAAATTTTGTAATTTTATAAAGAAGCATCATCGAATATTTCCTTTAACGAATTTCCTTTCTAGATCAGTATTTCCAAAGGTGAGCGCTTGGAAAAATTTTAGGAAACTCTGGAAAGAACGAAAATGATGGACGCGGTGAAAGGAAAATTTAATTTCACCAAAAGAATTTGTTATTACGCATAAGGTGACTAGAACGATTAAGTTAGAGTGGCCGCCTGCCCAAAAATAAAGAATAAGTATATTAAAAGCCTAATTGATCTTTTTCCGTGTGCTTATTGAGAAATAAAGCATAAATTTTCATTAAATTTTTTTTATTTACCATTATGAATTTATGATTTTTTTATAAAATCGCCTTTTTCTCTGAAATTCTTATCTACTGAAACTACTCAGACCTGGTATTTATTATTTGGAAGTTATAGAAAGTTCTAAGATTCAAAACATTTACACCAAAACTTGAAGTTCATTATCTGAGCTATCTTCACCAATCTCAATCTTGTGGGTTATAAATTTTTCTCACCGACGATAAGATATGTAGAAATAAAGAATTATGTGTGCTAAACAGAGAATATTAATTTATTTTATTTGTTTTGGAGGGCGGGGAGACCATTTGTGTATGAAAGGGAACGGCAAATTAAAAGAGTTTGAGAACCACTGTTCTAGATGCGTCTGTTGGTCATTGCTTCAAAGACTATGAGAAACGGAAACGTTACATAATGCGAAATTATCGTTTGAAAACTAATTTTGGCGGTAGACCATCAAAAAGCATATAAAATTTCTATTATTATTATTATTATTAATGGATTTTATTATAATTCAATTATAACTAAAATCTTAAAACTAGGGCCCTAACTGCTATGGCTTTTAGCCCTTATTTTTTCAAACTTAGGAGAAGGGGAAAAAAGTAAAATATAAAATTTTACTCGTTTCCCCTTAACCTATTATTAAATTGGAAAGCTTATCTTTTTGAATACATTTTTTTTTTCAGTAATATATTTTAATTCTATTTCTAAATTTTTAAGCTAGTACTTATATTTTATCTAATTGTTTGGTTAATTTTAAGTATTGATTGATTTTAACAATATTTTCTTTTTTGCAATCTTCTAGTAGTTCTGTTGGTTTTGTATTGTTAAATATTTGTATTCTGAAGTTGTTGAAAAATTTGCAATCGTTTAAAAAGTGGGTTACCGATAAGTTGGATTTGCAATAATCACAAAATGGTTTAATTTTTGGACTATTTAGTAGGTATTCGTGGGTGAGTTTAGTGTGCTCAAAACGTAGTCTGATGAAGTTTATTAGTTGTTTTTTGGTGCATTTTGCCATACAAAATATAAAATTCAACAATTTTTTTTATCGATTTAAAAGTAATTTTTTATTAAGCAAAAAATTAAATTTTTTGTGTAATCCTTTTATTATTATAATTTTTTTTTTTTTTTTTTAATAAAAATAACAATATACTGACTTACAAGTTACAACGGATGGAAATAAATAAAGTAGTAAGAAACCTATATACGGAATTTCTTTTTCGATAGAGAAAAGAGGCACAAAACACACAAAAAATTAAGAAAAAGAAAACTTCATAAAACGGAAGTTTTACATAAAGCAGTTTTTGCAAAGAAAAATTGATAATCTTTTTCCTGTCTAGTGAATTTCATTCTAAAAATAATAATGATACAAAAGAATAAATTTTCATTCATATATAATGTATGTATAAAAAAAAAATTATTTAATTTTTTTTTTCTTTCTCAAATTATATATGAATTAATGTATAATTCGACGAAAATTTTTATTTATTCACTGATTTTTCTACAAAAAAAAAAAAATAAATAAATAAAAATAAATAAAAAAAATATTTTATGTTAGCACGCAAATTTAGAATTTTTATCATTCTTAGTAATTATTTGGTTGAAAAATACAAGAAATGTCTTAATAAAAGGACAAATAAAATTAAGTTCCCTGCTAAATTCACACCTGGCAAACAAAATTCAATGAAAAAAGTTCAAAATTATTTATGTTATAAATTCAAATAGTACAAGAATTCGATTAAAAGTAACATCTGAATTTCTAATTTTGATAACATTTATATATTTTCTAAACTAAAAACAAAGTTGAAAATGACTTATTTATAGTTGAGGCCATACAAGCCCCCAATCCTCCGTATCTGATCGAAACGAATATTATATATGTAAATATAAAAAATAAATTGTTCAAGTTTGAAATTTTGAAATATTTCGTTTCTGTTACTTAAATAAAATATGTATTAAACATAATTTTTTTTGGTGCCCTCAATGCAAACTATATATTTTATTAAAAATGATGATACTTGATTTAATCCTCGAAAAAAAAAATAATTATAATAATAACTTTCTTTTATTAAATGACTTTTCATATGCAAATATCTTTCTTTTTAATATTATATTTCTATGTAAAATTATGATGGATAACTTAAAATATTCCAAAAAATAAAAATAATGAAAATAATAATAAAAATATTAATATCAAAAGAAGAAAATATGATAAATGACCAAAAATATTTTTCATCCATTATCTTAAAAAAAAAAAAATGAAAATAAAAATTATAATAAGAAAAAATTTTATCTATATCTGAATCATAAAAAATTTCTTTGATATTTTTACTATTAAGGAATACACACTCAGAAAATAAATTATGTGAAGGTCTATAGGTTTAGGTTTTTTATCTTGTATCTAGGATAGTATATCTTTCCGAAGATAAACTACATTTTTTCTGAGTTTGTGAGGCTTTCTTTAAAAATCATATCTACTGAATTTATTTTCACATTTTTAATTTTTATAAAAATTTAACAATTTTTATATTTATAATGTCTCGCATTCATGTAGGCATTTGATTTTTTTTTGTATAAGTTAGAATTAATCCTTATATACGAAAACGAAAACTTAATTGTTACAACGAAATTTGCACAGCTGCAGGCATTAGTGAGCTTGCATATAATTTAATAATTTCAATTTCAATTGCTCTAAGTAGTATACCAACTACTGACTGACTGAAAGAATAAATTATTACAAAGTTCTTTTTTTATTCTGAGTGTTAATATTATTCTACATTAAGTGCTAATGTCAGATTTTTCTTCTTCAAATATGAAAAAAAAAAAATATTTATATATATAACATCATTTTTAACAATGATAAATTAAAAGCCAATAAAAATTTTTTATTTAAATAGAAAAGTAATTTATAATATTTTGAATTATATTAGGAGAGATTAGGAAATATTACAAAAAATAAAAAAAATAAATTATTATAATAAGTACAATTTTCTTTGTTGGAACATTTTTATGTAGTGAAAATAATATTTCAAAAAAAATATAAAATAAAATTATTTCAATTCGTTTCTAGTTCGAAAGGAATAGGTATATAATATTCAGTTATCACAATCAAAGTTATCCCTAACATTCAAGAATTTATAATCATTATTTCACATAACATTTGATGTAACGATTTTTTGTTGCGCACATTTATCTTAAGATTTATTAAAAAGATATTCAATTTAAATCTTTTCTAATTAAACCAATTTAAAACTGTATTATTTTTTTATTATTATTATTATTATACGAAAACATAACTAATTTATTATGCCTTCATATCTATTTAATGCAATAATTATTTAATGAAAAAAAAATGCATGTATTTATATTAATTTATTTTCTGTTTAATAGTTAACATTAACTTAATATTTACATATACATTATATTTAAATATATTTTTTTAATTGACTTAAAGGATTAAGAAGTTCATGACAGAAATTTATATTTTTTATTACAATATTATATCTTGTTTGGCTGTACATAATGCGTACATGCATAAAAGAAAATGTAAATATTTATATACATAAATATATAACGCATAATTTAAAAAATAAAGTTAAAAAAAAAAAAAATAATAAATAAAAAATAAAAACAACAAAATAAAATGTTTGTTGTCACTTAAAATTATTGTTTTAAAAAATTAAAATTATGCAAAATTATTCAATTTTTATCCTTTCGGCTATAACTTTTAATTTTATTTGATTCATATGTTGTTTTTTTTTTTTTTTATTTCATTCAGTTTTCAGTTTATAATTTTAATTTTTTGTTTTTTTTTTTGCAATAATTTCAATAAATAAATCAAAATTCAATTTATTTACAATGGTTTATTTTGAAGTCAACAAAACAAGGCAAGATATCAAGAGAAATATAAAATCGCACATATTTAAAAAAATAAGCAAAAAAAAAGCAACAGAAAAAACAACAAATTGCATTTAAAATATTTTTTATTTTTTTTTCGACCCTCGTAAATTTTGAATTTTTCATATTTTATTTACCCATCATCGAAATGAAAATGAATATCTCAATTGAATTTATTTAAACGGACAAATAAAAAAAAAAGATATTTATTAAAAATATTAAAAAAAAAAATGCTTGACCGTCCAACAGTCCTGAAGTTCATATAAAATTATTTTTAAAAATAAATTTTGCGAATGCAAAAAATTACACACTATTCTAAATATTAATTAATTATTCTAGATTTTTTTCTCATTAATATTAAGAAATTTGTTGTATACATATAAATATAGATAATAATACTGTAAGATGATAAATAGAATGACGTATGTATCATTTTTAGTAGAAAACTGATTTTTTTGTTATTTGAAACATAAAATATGTAAATATAGGTTTGACGCAAATAAGAAAATTCTTATTAACTTTATTAAATATGACGACTTAATTTTAAACTATCAGACATAATTTTAAACTATCAGGACACTTGTTTTAAAATATTCAATAATTTATTTTTCGTCCCCAAAATTAATTTCAAACTTGAATAAAAATACAAATTATTACCGCATTCGACGTAGTATTGTTTTTTATCGAAGAAATAATTATAACTTCTATTGCTTTAGACCACTGATGCCCAAGCCTATGCTCGCGAGCAAAATTTTTTTTTTTTATACTCAAATGCATAGGAATAAAAAAATGTGTAATCATTTTCAATGAAAAAAAAAAATCGTATACTCGCATATAAAATCGTATACTCATTTCATTATTTCGTATGCTCACTTTGATTCACAAAAAAAAAAAAAATTTTTTTTTCCTTTTTATTTCTAGTCTTTTTAAATACACTGTTAAAAATATAAAATTTATATTTCTTACTCTTTTAGACTGGAAGGTCTTTTATACAATTTTATTTTAATTTTTTAAAATCCCGAAGGAATCACTTTTCATATAAAATATTATTAGAGTACGATTTAAATCAATTGACCGTTGAGTTTTTATGAAAGGGTCAAATTTGAATAAATTTTTAAATCAAGCTTTTTTCTTCAATCATTTCTCCTTAATTTTATATCTCTATCCCTTTCTGGCTCATACAAATTTCTGTATTAAGTAAAACAAAAAACTGACAGAAAAATCTTTTGTTTTAAATGGAAAAGGAAAGCTTTTAAAAAAAATTTGTCAGTTAATGTGAATCGTAATATATCAGCTTAAGAAGCATTTTTGAAATTTTTTAGGATTGAATTAAAACTGAAAAATAAAACGTAATTTTATTCAAAAAACATACAACACACAATTTAGTTTTCTTAATTATGTCTTTAGAAATAATTTTTTTACAGTGAATGTTTTTTAAATAAAAATTGCGTTGGTGTGATATGAAAAAAACCTTAGTATTTTCTATATGCTCTAAATTAGTTCTAATTTGGGCTTCGCTGCTTTAGACCTATAATGATCATTTTTGAAATCTTCATCGCTGAATGGAAAATGGTAATTTTTTAATTATTAATAAAATATTTTATCATAAATTAAAAGAAAAAAAAGTAAAAAATAGTTATAGACTTTTTTCATTACGCCTATTTTTGAATATAGTTTCAACTTTTTCAATCGCCTGGTTCAAAAGTTATTTCCGGTCTTCCGTGAATCAAAACGAAAAAATAGAACTACCGCCTAGCGATACGAAACAATAAAGCGAATTTAATGCAAATATAATATGTAATAATAAGCTATAAGGAAAAACTAATTTGAAATATTTGTGCAAACTATGTGCAAACTTTTGTATGATATAAAAAAATAACAGCATTGTTTGAGGTGCTAAATAACTCGGATGTTTGAGGTCCTAAATAACTCGGATGTAGTATTGAAAATGTCATATTTTTTTTATATATATAAAATTTTTGTATTTAAAAGAAACTCAATAAACTTTAATCGCTTCATTTTTGTGTAATAAAATAAAATAGAAATTAAAATCAGACACCAAAATAATTTTGTACGGTGAATCTTTAAGGAATAATTTTGCATTATGAATCTTTAAGAAATAATTATTGAAACATATTTGAAAATTTTCATGCTTTAAAAATTATCGAAACAATGGTATTGCAATTTCGTAATGCAAAAAAAAAAAAAAACAGACTATATACCGTGGTATAATAAAAATCTCAAGAACAAAGAAACGACTAAAAATAAGTTATATTCATTTTAAACTCATATTATTTTATTTTTTCGGTCATTAATCGGTTTTGAGTAGGATGAAAATTCATTAACAAATTTACACATGATTTCAACATTGCATTTAAAAGCTATTTTTTATTTTTTTGTTTTTTTTTTTTTAATTTTCAATATATACTGTTGTTGGACATAAATTTTATTGAACGGTATTTAAATATATTTACACAAAAATAAATTAATAAAATTTATGAGATTCTAAAATCTTGTAACTTAATACTTTCATTGGAATTCTTTTATTTTTATTTTTTTTTTTTTAAGTTTTAAGAGAATTTTTAACTTTTTTAATTTTATTGCCTTTTAATTTTTTTTTTGTATTAAGTTGATGGACATGGACAGTTTATTTGGTACAAAAAATTTTCATCGCAGAAAAAGTGTAAAAAAAAAGCAAACGAAAAAATCTTCCTGGTTTCAAGTCATCTGTTTTATTTCATTGAGATATGAAGTTAAATTTAAAATTAGCGAAAATAATTTTTTTATTTGAATTTTACATTTTAATAGAAATTTAAAAAAAAAAAACAACTTAAAAATTTAAAAATTTTATAATTATTATTTGACTTTACCTTATAATTTTATTTTCTCTATTCTGTTAACTTCTTATATAACGCCTGCTCAGAAATGAAACAACGTATAATGAAAAGTATAGTTTCGAGGAATTTGAATTTAAAGATTTGAAAATTAAAAAAAACGTATGAAAAAATATCAAGTAGCGTACAATTTTCATCTAAAAAACACATTTTAATCAACATTAAGAATATTGCAAAGTAGTTGTACTTATAAAATCGAGTACGAGGAATCGAATGGTGCTATTGTCAAATAATGACGTATAAATATCGTACGTTGTTTCATTTCTTAGCAGACGATATTATATTTGACATTCAAAACATAAAAATTTTTAGAAGTTGTTGTCAGTTATGAAAATAATATTATGAGTGCGTTCCATAAGTCACGTTTTTACCTAAAACTAGCATCGGTATTCTTTTTTTTGAGACTTTTAAATTATGGAAATATACGATTTGACAGCTAAAATTCTATATCCAGAATAATTTTTGCAAAAAACTGTTCCGAAACTCAATTTTATTTTTAATAAATCTGTAAAGGGAAATTTTAAATTTCCCATAACAAATCGTTTTTTAGGACAACAAGTCTGTTCACTTATTAAACGATTTAAAAAAAAGAAATCTCCCTTTTCTGTAAAACAAATGTCACAATTCCTAAATTGAGGTCGTAATTTTCTGCATTCTGTATAATCTGCTAAAATCAACTACTTAAAAATAATATGTGGCCGACTGAAATCAAATAGTTATAATAATACGTGATCGAACGAATTTTCTTACCCATTTTGCCGCTTTTTTCTTTTATATACAATTTGAGTTTTTGAATTCACTTAAATGTAGACCTACAAATTTAAATTGTTATGGGAAATATAAAATTTTCCTTTGTAGAATTTAAAAAAATAAAATTGAATTTGTGAACGACTTTAGGACAAAATTATTTCGCTTTTTGAAATACCAGCTGTAAAATCATGTCGTTCACAAATAAAAAAAACTTGGAAATTGAAATCCGATTTAAATTTTTTAAATAATCGCTAATAAGTGAATCGACTCTTAAACTGAGAATCCTTTTCATATCTACTAATCATGCAATTATGTTTCTTTTTTCCGAATTCATTATTTATAATATTATTTGAAATTAACTTTTATAATAATTAGAATTCTTATATTTGGTTAAAAAAAATTAGTTTACAGAAAGTTTTATTTATTTTATTTCTAACTTTACATTACATCTACTTTACATATAATTTTATGTAGGTTTTTGAAGTGAAACTTTTTTAGAGGCATTGTGATTGAGAGTGAAAAAAAAGTAAGTGTCAAAAATGGAACGATTATTGTCAAAAATGAAACGATTATTGTCAAAAAAAAAAGAAAAAAAAAAAGAAAAAATTTATGTGTCAGCTGATGATAAAACCGACAGCCGCTAGTAACTTAATGAGTTTATCAGCGCAATAACCTACTCTATATTGGCTCAGAATTAAAGTCGAAAATACTTTTTTTTTCAATTGAAAGGGAAATTTATTTTAAACAATAATAAAAAAAATATTTCATTTATTAATTATTAGTACTAATTTTCAAAAAGTTTTTGGAATACAAATATGTATTCTGAATAAAAATGTTCCACATGCACCTATTTTGTAGATTTTTTTTAGTTTGTTAGTGTAATTTATTTTTGACATTAAATTACACTAATAAAATGCAGGAGGAATATTTTTATTACAATTACTTTTCGGAAGAAATACTAATGTCAAATTATGCAGGCATATTTGAAAATGCTCTTTTAACTAAAACAGATTTTTTTTTTGAAGTAATTTGTAATTGAGTTGTTAGTATAAATTATTTTTGCCACTCAATTCCATTAATGCAATGCATGTAGAATATTTTTATTCCAATTGCCTTTTCAGAAGAAGTACTAATAAACATGAAAATTTTCAGGCATATTTAAAAAGTTATTTTAGGTTAAACTTTTCGGGCAACAAAAAGAAAACATGATTTAAGCCACGTTGCTGTTTTTTCATACGCTTTTGTCGCTAATAATATAGTTGTAACAGGAATTGTGTTTACAGCTTAAAATATAGTAGAAATCATCTGGCAATCAGTGTTGTCATGCAGCCATAATTCTAGCCATTTTGAAATAATTTAAAAGCTATTATGCCACTAAACAAACTTTTTGAGCTTAAAAAGTATTTTAGAATTTTTAAATGTTTTTATCTCTAAGTACTCGGTGGTTTTTAATTATTATTTTTTTTTTTAATTTTTTCTAAGCCGCCGAATTCCCCCAAAACAAGTTATTTTAAGTCGACTGGCCGCAGCAGTCGAAGGGCAAAAATCAACTAGTCGCCGTCGAAAAAATCGATTGGCGTCGTATTTTATGTGCACTTGGCCATGTTAAATATTCATTTAGCTTCCCCAGAAAATACTACTTGCCATGAAATTTCACTTCTTCCGTGTGTCCCGAGACTCACATATTTTTTTTCATATTGACATAATACCATAGTTGGCTACAGTTTGCTACAGTTGGCTAAAAAAAATTAACTTGATTTTTGTATTTATTTTATTATTTTCAAACATTTCTTTTTCATTTTCATTTTGAAATAATATTGCTTTCTGGAACTTTGTTTAATATTAAAAAATGGAATACGACGCATTAAAAGATATGCCCTTATAAAATTAATGAAGTATATGATCTTAGGCAGTGGTTAAACAAGAGTAAAAACTAGTCTTAACTATTTATAATTGTATGAGTTTTTTATTTGCCTTTGTGATGTGATTATACTCCACCGGCTTAACTATAGTTAAAACTATTTACAAACTATTTTATTATTTTACTTCACTTTTTGTTTTTATTTACATTTAAAAAAAATATATTTCATTTGACAAGTAATAGTTTAGATTTAGAATTTTTTTTTGTTATAACTATTTCAAGATTTTATTTTTTTTATACAATTTTTCACGCATACATTCAAAAAACATTTTAGTTATGGCTACCCAAGTAACATTTCAAAGTTAATAAACGGTGTTCTATTGGTGTTTTCACTGCGGTGTAAAATTAGTATGAAGTGTAAAATGGGTGTAAAATACGGGTATACAACGTTCCACACACGTGATGGACATGGTATTTGCTACAGGTATTCTTACACCGTAGTGTAAAAATACACAAATAAACACGTGAATTTAATGTTATCAAAAACACTAATTTGGTTTTTTTAACACCTAAAAGTTTAATAAATCACTGTTTTTCAACTGTTTTTCAACGTGTTAGGAACGTGAATATCACGTAAAGAACCAGTGTTTTTTTGGTGTACTTTTATACCTAAAAGTGAATATTCGTTTTGGTGTACATTTTAACCCAAAAGTGAAACGAAACTGAAGCTCATTTTGAATCTTTCAAGTATTTTTCCGAACCCTAAGTTAAAAACTTCAATTTTTTTTATCCAGTGTTTATACTTGATGTTTTTGAAGATTAAAATGAGGATTTTATTTGATTGTGTGAGTAAAAAATTAGGAAAACGTTTGTTTTTAATCTTCAATACCATCCAGTCCCAACGCAAGATAAAAGTCACCAAAATCAAAATAGTGATATTTGGATAGTACTATTCTACATTAAAGATTTGAATCAATGTGAATTGGCAATATCACGATTTTGACTAAAGTTACTTTAAACAATTGAAATTTCTTACTCAGAATTTGAAATTAAACTTGAAAAATCCAAACTGATCTTCATAGGTTTTTTAATGGCATCTGAAACTTTCTTCAATCAACCTTCCTCTTTTGTCCTAAAAAAAATTAAAAATATTTTTCAGATTGAATTCAAAAAATATAATATATTTCAATGCATTAAGTAATTCAAAATTAAAGATATACTTATCATAAATTATAAAATTAACATTATATTCAAAAATACTTAGGTGTATTTTTTTTAATAAAAAAATAGGTATAAGAAAAATCTTTAAATATTATTTTGATTATAAAACAAAATTTATATAAGTACTTATTTATATATTATTTATAACTTTATAAGGTATTCCAATTATTGCAAACATTACATATAGTCTTTGATCTTTTATTAGTGATTTTATGATGAATGAAACATTTAAACTTTTAAAGAAAATTTACGAATCTTGATTGATATTCGATGATGAATGCCTGGATGATTCCACGGGAGTGTTAATAGTTCTGTGAAATAATGTAAATTAAATTAAATCAAATATTTAAAAAAAACAATAAGTTCACTTACTTTTTTTTTATTCGATTCGGTGCCTGCTTAAGATTCTCTTTGAAAAAATTTCCAAGATCTGAATTTGTAAAAGTGGGATGAAGTATCTGAACAGCTTTTCGAATTAATGTTAACATTTTAGTATAGCTTGAGAAAATATTTTTGCTTTTTGTTCCAGACCATGAAAATTGAATTAATAGCTTATCAGTGAATAAATAATGCAAATATTACGACAAATTTTGTTGATATTTTTTCCACCAAAGACACTAATTTCCTTAAGCTGAAAATGAAAAAAAAAAAAATTTAAATAAACTTATTAATCTTCTTAATAGATGAGCAGTTTTTGTTTTATTTATTATTAATTGTTACATTTACCATTGAATTTGATATTTCTTCTCTATTTAAATCTGATTCAAGCTCATTTAAACCATCTGTTGTTTTCAACGGAAGCTCCACAAAAGACAAAACAATAACCTACTAACGAAAAACAATAACCTACAAAACAATAACCTACTAACGATATTTTTCTTACCAATTCTTGGCATTTAAAAAAAAAAGATTTTTGAATTTATTAAATATTAAAATTTATTATTTAATTTATTAGAAATTACTGAAAGAAATGAATTATTTGTTACCATAAAATTAGTTTTAATTATTTATTAACTAAAATCGCGCACTTCCAAATCAGACAAATTTTAGAAATAAACTGATTTTTTTCTTAAAATAGCGGTTTTAATTGAAAATGAAACACGAATCAGTGTTAAAAAAGTGTAAAAAAACACTCATTTAAAAAAGCAACAACAATAGTATTAAATTTCAGTGTATTTTGCTACTTTTAAACACCGAAAAGTGGTTCTTAATTTTTTAAACACGAATTGGTGCATTGAAAGTTATAAAAATCACTTACTCGTTACGAAAGAAACCAACACGTGAAATTTTTTGATGAATTTTGACACTTAAATTTCACGCATTAGTGTAACACTGAAAAGTTAAGAATAAAACCCATATTTAAAAAAGTATAAAACAAAGAAAAAGTGGTGTGTAGTAAGTGTAAATAACAACCTTAAAAACACTTCAGTTAAAAAACTGTGAAAACACGGTTTTACAACTTAAGCCGATAAATTGAAAAGTTTTTTTTTACACCTCGGTGTAAAAATGTTACTTGGGTAGTTTTTAGTCTCTTCTAACCCCCAAGTTAGCAGATTCAACCAAATTAAATGTCAAATCGGTTTTTTTTTTTACGACAGGGGTTTTTTGGCTTGCAGAAAAGGGAAATTCTACGTACGAGACAAAAATACTTATGGAACGCACTCTATGTCACTGATTGCAGTAAATCAGTAGCTGCTTACAGCTAAAAGGACATTATCTAGAATTACATAATTAATTTATTGGTATTTTTGAACTTGGTTCTAAATATTTAATTAGAATTTAAATTTTTTTTTAATTTTGATCATATTTATTTATTTCATTATTTTTTTCTTGTTAGTTACATTGTTTGATATTATTAATACAAACTTGAAAATATTTTATTTTTATCTTCAACTAATGTTAATAATATCAAACAATGTGCTGTTTAGTAAGAAGAAAAAATAAATAAATTTATTCAAGAAAAGACGATTCCTAATAAAATTTTATAAAGGCATTTAATTCATTCATAAGTGCTATTGTAATATCGATTTCAAATGCGTAGGAAATTTAAATTGAATTTATATAAAAAATGTCCCCCAAAACTCACAGTCGTACTTATTTAATAACATAATTTAATAAGATAAGTCTTTGGTGTCCGCCAGACATTGAGGTTGAGAAATATAGCGCTGATGAGTTCATATCTCCGCCTCAATGGGCGAAACACATTAGTTGAAGATAATTATAAAAAATTTTCAAGCATATTTATTTACACAATTTTTCAATACATATTTATTTACACAATATTAACTACGTAAAACTTATTTTTTTCACGAATTTCAAAGGCTCGTCGGAAGCTTTTTAAAACTTTTTAAATACAGCATGTTTCTGTTGGTGCCGAAGTTGTTGTTGTTAAAGTGCTGGGTGCGGTATTTGTTGAAACAGCAGGGGTGTCTGCTGGTTTTGTAGTAGTTGTTGTTAGGGGGTCTGTTGGTTGTGTAGGAATTGTTGTAGAAGGATCTGCTGGGTTTGTAGGAATTGTTGTAGGTTTTGTAGGAATTGTTGGTTTTGTAGGAACTGTTGTTGTCGAATCTGTTGTTGTCAAATCTGTTGTTGTCGAATCTGTTGGGGTCGTTTTTGTAGGAGCAGTCGCTGTGGGTTTACTTGGTTGTGCTTTTAATGGGACGCAATATCTTCGACTGGAAGTGTCACAAACCAACTCATCTCGGCATTTTCCAGATATTAAGGGTTGTGAAGGCTCCTGCAATGTTTTATCAAAGCAGAAAGCGAACTCTTTGTCAGAAATGCATCTAGAAGAATAATATAAAAGTATATAATCACAAAAAATAATTTTAAACTAATCTTACGCAAACAGATTCTTCCCACAAGTCCAACATGAAGGTAACGTTTTGGTTGCATTAACACATAATTGTTTGCTGTCGGAATTACAAACTAATCCTTGAGGACATTCTAATTTCAAGCCTGAAAACGATTTTCCATTAAGCTTTTAATTTTAAATTAGATATAATGTTGTTAGACAATAACACACACATTCAAATAAAGACAAAGTTGACATTCATTTATTATGACACAATTAAGGTATAAAACACATAACATCTTTTTTTTAGAATTTTTCATTTTCACAATTCTGGGGCCAGATTCTGTAATTTTTTATTAGAGAACCACATTTTTAATTTTTTTAACCACAGTTTTGTGTGGTTTAAAAAAATTATCTTTCTTTAAGCAATGTTGTTAATAATCTAAATGTGACTAAATTTTATATTTAATATCCGGTAACCCTACAAAAAAAATTATACTAAAATGTTCGACGTCACTGCTTTAAAGGGTTTTTGACATAAAAAATTGTATTTATTTATTTATTTATTTTTTTCAAATAAAATAAAAATTATTTTGTAGGCATTAAAAAAAACTATTGAAATAAATCTCAAGAAAATCGATTTTATCTGAAATATACTGGGGACGGTCCCCAGATACCCAAATGTAAGAGTTTTTTTACACTGAGCCCCATTACAATGATACGGGTCCGAAAATTTTTCATATGTTAGATAGGTAAGTATAGGTGGTTACATATATACGAATTGAATTTTTTTCGCAATTAAAAGTTTTAAAACTTCTTTAAAAACTATAAAGTTTTTTTTTTTGCCTTTCGCGCTTGTAATTTAAAATAAACTTAAAAAAAATTTTAAAAAAAACCACAAAAAATTATTCAGCAACACCTAATTTGATGTTGCTTGAAAAATGTTGCTTGAACACCAATTTTAATGCTACAGAAAGCAAAATAACGAAACCACACCACATTTTTTAGTACATTATTTTCCTTATTGAATCTGGCCCCTGGTATTTTTAATTTATTGCCATAGTACAATTCATTTATACCCTTTCTGGACTGGCAATGTGAAGACGTCTTAAAGCAGTCTTATGAAAAAGTGTACGCACTGCCAAAGGGATTCTCTTTCTACTTACTTTTGACAGAAAAAAAACAAATTTTCATTGTTTATGAATTTAATGTTCTGTTTGTTATTATTTTTTTGGCAGAAATAAGTCCATACAAATTCACAATTTTTTAAGAAATTTACACTCAATATGGCACACTTTTTGTTGGATGAATCAAAAATTGGAAAAAAAATACAAAAAATCAATCAGTTGTCAAAAATATGTAAAAAAAAATATTTGAAAGCAAAATATAATATTAAAATTTTACAATTAATTTTTTTTTTTCGTCATGTCAAAGTAAACATAGAATTTGTAGTGTATACGCTTGTAGTTTTAAACAAGTTTAACACTACTTTGAACCTGGAGTGGAGACAAGATTTTATCTTTGAAATTTCTGAGCCAGACAATTTTTAATAAAATCTGCCACACTGTTCTTGTTATCACTTATTTATTGCAAAAATATTAAATGCAAAGTGTTTACCAGGAATATTACACATCCTGAATGTAGTCTTAGTAACACAAGCTACTGTTGAGTGTTCATTGCAAACATTGCATTGACGTGTTATTGTTCCAGTTATAAATGAAGAAATCACTATTATGTAAAACAAGAAATATAATTTCATTTTTTTTTTGCGGTTATAATAATTTTATTGATATGATAGTTAACGACTACTAATGTGTTAAATTAAATTAATTCGAATTTATAGCTTCTTAGAACAATGATAAGAATTAGATTTATTATTTGCATATTGCAATTTTCATATAATTTTTATATAGCAGGGCCGCGAAGCATTTTTCTAGGTACATACTCGAATTAGAGCTATAATCTAGTTTGAAAGAACAAAATTTTTTTAATCTTGAAGTTTCGTAGTGCCAAAATCTTGGTGGAGGCTGGTCAGCCAGATTTTTTAATTAGTGCGTAAAATCTCAATATCGCTTTAATTATGAAATATTGAATCCTTAAGTTACGAATGAGTTGCTAACGTGGTTGCCTTCAAACAAAAAAAAATACAGAAAAAATTCAAGCCACCTATAAATTCTCATTATGGACTAAAATAAATAATGTCATTTACTTTATTTCTAAATTACTTAAGCCTTTATAGAGTAAAATAATTACGAAGCTGACTTCCTGTGTTACTTTTTTAGTCTAAAGATTAAATTATTTATTTCTCACAAAAGATAAAATAAAAAAATTGTTTACTACTTGATTAAAAAAATTATCTCTATTTATATTTAACTTTCATTTTACATAATTATATTTAAACTAAAAAGAACTTGCTATTTTATAATTTTTAAAAGTTTTATCATAGAAAACAAGAATTTACAATAAAAATATATCATTTTATCATTAAAAAAAACTAAATAATATTTATAATATTTATTTATTTAACAATTTTTTTTAATTTAATAACTATTTAACTATATTTAAATTCAAAATTGAAATTTTTTAACATGATTAAGTTGGTCATCAATTTTAATTCATCTGGCAAATTCTTTTAACAAACTTAAATTACTAAAGATAATAACATATTTTCAAACCCTAAAGAATTCGTACGCCAAGCGAGCAATAAAAAAAACCAAGCATAACAACTTTTTATTTAGTGGAATATTTGTAAGATATTCAATTTTCTGAAATTCCCGTATAAAAATATTTTCCGGAATTTATATTTCCCTCTTTCATGTTCCACTTTGACTTAACATAGCGTTCGTTAGCCAAATTTGTGAAAAAAAAATACATCTTTAGATCCATTTTTAAAATATGTTTTGGTTGGTAAGAAATTTTTTGTCAAATAGCTTCGCTACACTTTAGGTCACCAACCAAGTAACCTTGTTCACACTTTGCGGATATTTTGGTTTTCCGGGAACTTTGTGGACCATACAAAAAGTTATTCGGGAAATTTTAATTTCCAGTACTTTTTCCACTTATTTTAACAACTTTTTGCTAGATTTGGTAATGTCGTGCCGTTCATTTGGTGTCAAAATATGAAAAATATAAAGTTAAAGAAAGTTGTTTATTTTTTTTATTTTTTTTATTTTTTCTAGAACTATCAAACTTTTTCCACTTCTCAAGTGCGAACGGTAATGTCATAAAGTGGAAATTTCCACGTATACATCTGGAAGAATGTTGAAGAGGGAACAAGGTATTACTTCGTCTCTTTTTTAAAACAATAAGAAATAAATTTCAATATTTTCTACTAGGCAATTTTTTTCTTGCTTAATACAACAATAAGCAATAGAACTTTTTCTATGTTTGCAGGAAATTTCTCTTTTAGTTTGTTTATTATTTTATTTTTATTCCTTCCATAAAAAACCGATGTAAAGCATAAAAATCAATTATTTTTTTTACATCACATCAGATTTTCTTCTTTGTTTTGTTTCTTAGAAGAAAAAATCACTCTTTTAAAATAATAACGAATACATTTTATATCGCCTTTAAGCACGCAGCGCAGGAAACAAATTCTTTTTCAGAAATACTCATCTAAAAAGTAACATTATTAGTATATTAGGAACGAAAAATAAGTTGAAACTAATCTTACATAAGACGATTCATGCAACAAAATCGTTTGTTTTTGGAATTACAAATATATTCTTTAAAACAGTTTAATCTCAATCCTAAAAATTATTTTACATTAGCTTTTAATTTATAAAAAGTTAAAAATTATATATACATTCAAATAAAAGTTTGCCTGAAATAGTTATAAGACAAAATAACAAAGGCAAAAAACATAAAATTTCTTTATTATTTGGCTACACTTTGCTTGAAATTTGTTTATGATTATTGAGTTGTTTCGCTTTGGCGTCAAGCTCATTAGTGTGAATTACATGGATTACATGGATAATTGAATATTTTGATGCGGTGACATTAATTTTGTATTGAATAAGCCTATGGCTTTATGAAGTTTTTGCACGATTTTATTTAAAACACAATGTGCGTTTATATGTTGTTGTTTACCAAATCTTCCAACTGATATTCGACCCACTTACCACAGACCCTTTTTTACGGTGACAATACAATTTTTTACTAATTTCGACCCCCTGTCAGTAAAGTGTTTTTGTCAGTAACTTAATTTTTCTTAAAACTACATTACCGACAAAACGAAATTAGAGAAATCTTAAATTTTGAGTAACATTATATACGCATACAAAATTTCAAAATGATCGGTTCGAAGGAAGTGAGTCAAAAGTTAATTGGAAGTTCATATTCACTATGTTGCTTTAGAACATTATAAGAACTGACTGATTGATTGATTGAATTTCATAATCTCAAATTAAAGTTAGAATTAGTCAATATAAAAAAAAAAAATAAAAAAAAATACATATTATTAAAAATTAATAAAATTATCAAGAATTTGTAAATTAGTCTAAAAATATATTGTGATGTACGTGCTTTGTTGTCGAATAGAGGAAATTGAAAATAATGCTTAGCCTTCAATTTAATTCAAGAATTCAATCTGTGGTCACAAAACGAGTATTGATCTTTTCCGTTAATATATTAAACTATTTTCTTGGATTCGCTAATTATACTAAGTTTTATTTTCTACTTTTTCGTGCAAATTTAAATAATAAAATCGTGTAATTTAAAAAAAAAAAGTAATTTTTTTATTTTATCATATTTCCGTTTTGTTAAGTTAAAGTCAAAAAATACATATAGTACTTGTTAAAAAAGGTAATGCAGTTTCTTAAATTAAAAAACTTTATAAAGGAATGAATAGGTGATTTATTTACACAATTAATTTTTTTAATTTAAATTTCATTCAGTTTAAATATAAAATTTTAATAGCAAATCAATGTATTTCATTGCTTAGTGTTAATAGAAATTATTAATTTTTGTTAAAAAATAAAGTTTTTATTATTATTTTTATTCCACTTCTAGTATTCGACTGAAATATCATGACATTGTTTTTCGAAACTAGTAGCCTTTTTGCAATTATTTTTATACATAATAATAGAATAAAAAATGCCTTTAAATGAAAAATTAAACTGCGTTATTCATTAAAAAATATTTATTGTCAATGATTGATAAGTGTCAATAGAACGAAACAAATCATATCTACCAGCAATTTTGAATGAAGTATTTTCAAATAATAAAGAAAAAATAAATTTCAAAAGTTGCCTGTCTCAATATAAATAATTGCTGTCAAATTATATTGCTATCTTTGAATTAAAAAATTTAAAAATACTTTTTTTGATTTTAAATCGTTTTTTTTTTTAATTTAAATAAATTTCTAGTAAGTCCTTTTCTGGGAATAGTAATTGCTATACTAAATTTATAGAATAAAAAAACAGTATATAAATTTGCATTTTCCACTTGTGTATTTTCCACTTTTCGTGGTCGCTTACCAGATTATCTTTTGTGTGACTTTTGTCATGTAACCGAACTCTTCACAGTGTTCACATTCTTCGTGGTCTGAGCGTAAACATTATTTACATGATTTTTACAATTTTTTGAAATAAAGAATAAGAACACGAAGAATCCTGAGTACAAATGAAATTTATGTGCTTGTGAACAATTTTTATATTAATGAAAAGAAACGTATATCAAACATTAGGAGTAATCTTTATTGGTTTTGTAATAATTGATAATTCACAAAAAGAAAATATCGAAACAAATTATTTAATATATGCATTTTCCACTTGTGCATTTTCCACTTTTCGTGGTCGCTTACCAGATTATCTTTTGTGTGACTTTTGTCATGGAACCGAACTCTTCACAGTGTTCACATTCTTCGTGGTCTGAGCGTAAACATTATTTACATGATTTTTACAACTTTTTGAAATAAAGAATAAGAACACGAAGAATCCTGAGTACAAATGAAATTTATGGGCTTGTGAACAATTTTTATATTAATGAAAAGAAACGTATATCAAACATTAGGAGTAATTCTTGATGATTATAAGAAATTGTGAAATGATATAATTCAATATGTTTTTCTTCCTTATCTTTTTTCCCCGAAAATATTTTACTTTCATAATTTTACCATCCTTAATTTTTCAATTATGGACTATGGTACTATTTACTGTGATACTATGGATGGACTATGATACTATGGTCTATGATTAAAAAATACTTAAATTATTTCATCAACTCAATCTTCCTTAGTTAAAGAGTATTTTATGGAATAATTTTTTTTTAACCATCCACAGTAATGACCAATAAGAACTCTACGACTTTTCATTTCAACGGCTCAAAAATAAATTTCTCCGCGATTCAAAATTCATCGAAAATATGTTTTTTCGTGATGTAATCAAAGTGTTTTGTTGTTTTTTTTTTACTTCTTCATTGCAAGGTTCTCGTAACAAATAAATACTTCAGTTTTTTAGTTTTTTTTTATATTCACTTCAATGGTTTATATTCACTTCGATGGTTTAACATGCTTTGGTCAAAAAATCAAAGTTTTGATTGGTAATTTCGTCATTGCTATCATCCTCATCATTACCATCAGTAAAGATTGAATCATCGATCCAGATTTGCCTTCAACATTTTTCGGAACAAGTTTAATGCTGCGTACAAAATTGTCTAATACAAATACCGACAAAATATAAACCTGCTTTTGAAAAAACTATTTTTCCTGTTATTTGAACATTCCACCTTTTTTATTCATTCATTCTTTAATTTAATTTTTTAATTAAATTATTTTAAATTTATCATTAAATCACTAACTGTAATATCTTATCTTACCACTGTGGAGGACCTATAATTCTGCTTATAATTCTTAATTTCCAATAATAAACTTACCTTCAGATGATTACAGTACAACAAAAATTTATAAACTTAAAACTATTTCACAAAGTGTTTTCAATACAACATTTTTTATTGTGTTCGCTTTTAGTACATTCTTTATTTCACATAGTATTTGCGTCCTCTATACCAGTGATTCTTAACAAGTGGTGTACCCTAGAAATGTACCCTAGAAAAATATTTGTTTTACTGTTTCTTTAAATTCGTTGGGCTATTTAGAAAAAAAAATGTATACATTACAAAACTCTAAATTAAACATCCATACAACAATTATAAAAATACTAATTTATTATCATTTGACGAAGATACATTACTAGAATTAATAAATGATTATAATCAGAAATCTATTTTCAAAACTAAAAATGTGTTATTTGGGTATATTCGTGGAGAATATCATATTTTCTGCAGCAATGTAAATTTTCTGCCCTTCACTTCTGAACAATATAGAACGGATGGCATTACAAACAAAAGAATCAAGAATTTACAAATTAGTTGCATATTTTTATTTTAATTGTAAATAAATAAATTTTTAATTATAAGTTTAAATATTATTATTAAAAGTTTTTTTTTAATATATAAAAGGTATTTTAACTAATATTAATTATTATTAAAATAAGGGGGGCCTCGAAAACATTTTCAGAAAATGGGTGGTCCGTGAGAGTAAAAAGGCTAAGAACCACTGCTCTATACCACACTAACGAAATGTGATCAGTAATTCTACCAATTTCGATTTTTCTCAAAAGTGGAATATAAATTCATTTTCTTTTTCACAAAACCCACTCTCAAAAGTCAGAAGGAGTTAATGTTCCACTTTACAGAAAACCCGAAATTAGTGGCTAGATTAAGCCAATTTTTTTTTTCTTTTTTTTTTCTTTTTTTTTTCTTTTTCTTTTTTTATTTTATTTTTTTTTGTTTTCTTAAAATATTTCTTTTTTTTATTCGCTTTTTAAAACTTTTCGCTATCCTGGGCCGTTCACTATGACTACGGAGTATTGCGTTTGTTTTTACTTAGTGGTATATTGAGTTTTTTCTGTCATAATAATATAAAAACAAACAAAGCATATTCAAACCCAAACGCAAAAGAATTGATCCATGTTAAATATTTCTTACTTTGAAAAATAATACGTTAAATACTTGCTTATATTTAAAAAAAAAATTTATCTATTTTCGAAAAATAATTTTTCTTATAATAAAAAAAAACTATGTACATTGTGCTTGCATATATTTACTTTAAATACTTAAAAACGTCATTACTATTTGAAGCGAAAAAATTGATCTATTTAATAAATTGAGCAAAAGTATAAAAATACCATTTTGTTGCATCGCCCTTGTTGACACTAATGTTTGACATTTTTCTTTGGAAAAAGGAAACCATTAATTATTTCATTTAATTTAGCACAAAACGAATCCTTTGATCATGTTGGATTTCCACGAAGTTCTTTTTTCACTTCGTTCCATAAAGTCTGAATCGGAGACAAATCTTCTGATCTTTAAAGATTTACAATACGCCATGAAGCGCCATCTTACTGAAAAATAAATCATCAATATCGCTTTAATTATGAAATATTGAATCCTTGAATGAGTTGCTAACGTTGTTGCCTTCAAAAAAAAAATACAGAAAAAATTCAAGCCACCTCAAAATTATGATTATGAACTCAAATAAATAATGTCATTAACTATATTTCTGAATTACTTAAGCCTTCACAGAGTAAAATAATTATAAAACTCACTTCCTGTGCTACTTTTTTAGTCTAAAGATTATATTACTTATTTCTCAAAAAAGACAAAATAAAAAAATCTATTTATATTGAACTTTCATTTTACATAATTATATTTAAACTAAAAAGAACTTTGCTATTTTATAACTTTTAAAATTATAGAAAACAAGAATTTACAATAAAAATATATCATTTTATCATTAAAAAAACTAAAAAATATTTATAATATTTATTTATTTATTTATTTAACAATTTTTTTTAATTTAATAACTATTTAACTATTTTTAAATTCAAAATTGAAAGTTTTTAACATTATTAAGTTGGTCATCAATTTTAATTCACGTGGCAAATTCTTTTAACAAACTTAAACATAGAGAATAATTTGAAACCCTAAAAAATAAATGTACACGAACCAAGCAATAAAAAAATCCAAACATATTTAAAAAGACACATTACTACTTATAAAATAAAGAATAAAAATGACAAACTAAATTTATGTTATATCAAGTGTTATAAAGTGATTCAAACTAAATTTACTTTATATCACTTAGATTCTTAGAGCCTTTTATAAAAGGAGATAACATAAATTTATCTAACTACCATATAAAAGTGACTTTTGTTTCTTCACTTTCCATCGTTTTCTTAAAAAAACATAAAATAAATTTAAATTGTGTCACCTTCATTTGGACATTAAGTACGTTTACATTACGTCCCTTTTCGTCTAGGCACTGGTTCCTTTTTTAATTTTTTTATTTTATTGCCTTTTAGTTTTTTTATTTTATGGACGGTGCATAGCTTATTTGATACAATAAATTCTATTCGCTTATTTATAACATATTATATACGGTAAAAATAATTTTTAACAAATTTCTCTCGTAAACAATCTTAACGATCTTCTTCATTTTGTGGTTACCGATATGTTGGGTCGAAAGTTTTTTTTTTTCGAAATTTCTGTGGCGAATGAAATGGCGCAGATGTTGCTGTTGTAGAAATTGTTGGTGGAGAAGATGATGTTATAGGAGTGATGGGAGGAGGGTTATTTAATACAGAAGTTATTATGGGAATTGTTGCTGAAGTAATTTGGTGATGGAGTTGTTGTTTTTTTAAGAGTGTTTAGTGGAGGATTTGTTGAAATACGATTTATTATAGGAATTCTTTGTGGGGCATTTATTGATTTAGGTGTTACTACTAAAGAAACTATTAATGTTGTTTTACAAGTATTGAGTGCAGTATCTACTGAATCAGGACTTATTAAAGGAATTTTTTGTTGGGTAGGAGTTACTGCTGGTATAAGTGGAATACAAGTTGTAGAAGCATCTGCTGTCGTAAGAGTGCGGGAATTTATATTTGGACTTTTTTCTGCTGGTGTTGTTTATTTAGGGATTGTTGCTGAATTATCTGTTTGTGCAGCAATTGTTGTTTTTAAAGTGATGAGTGGAGTATCTAATTGAGCCGGACTTATTATAGGAATTGTTTGTGTTTATAGGAATTCTCTGTAGGATTTTGAGTTGACGCTTAAAGAATTTTTGATGAAAAGCTATTGGAGGTTCAGTTGTTGTTTGTGAAGCATCTGTTGGGTTAGGAGTTCACGCTGAAGGACTCATTGATAGTAAGAATTCTGGATAGAGCAGGAAATTGTGTAGGAATTGTTGGTGGAGGACTTTTTTCAGTGGATGTAGCTGATGAAGGGATTGTAGGTGAATTATCTGTTTGTGCGGGAATTTTTGTTTTAAGAAAGCTGATAGGAGTATCTATTGGGATTGTTGTTGAATTATTTGTTTGTGCAGCAATTGTTGTATTAAAAGTACTGACTGGAGTATCTATTGGAGCTGGACTTATTATAGGAATTGTTTGGATGAGCAAGAGCAGTACTTGTTGTTGTGATATGGGTAGAGGAATTTGTGTAGGAATTGTTGGTGGAAACCTTTGTTCTTCGGACGATGCTGATTGTTGGTGAATTATCTGTTTGTGCAGCAATTGTTGTATTAAAAGTACTGACTGGAGTATCTATTGGAGCTGGACTTATTATAAGAATTGTTTGTCGGGCGTCTATTGGTTTAGAAGTTAACGCTGAAGAAGTTTTGGATGGAACAGCTGTTAGAGCAATAGTTGTTATTGTGAGATTGCTGGGTAGAGCAGGAATTTGTTTAGGAATTATTGGTGGAAAACTTTCTTCTGTCTGTTGCTGATGAATAAATTGTATTTGAATTTTCTGTTGGTGTAGCAATTGTTGTTTTAAAAGTACTGACTGAAGTATCTAATGGAGGTGGACTTATTATACGGGTTGTTTGTGGGACATCTGTTGGTTTAGGAGTTGGTGGACTTATTATAGGGGTTGTTTGTGGGACATCTGTTGGTTTAGGAGTTGGCGCTGAAGCAATTTTTAGTGCAATAGGTGTTGGAGCAGCAGTTGTTATTGTAAGTTTACTGGGTAGAGCAGGAATTTGTTCAGGAATCGTTGGTGGAGATGTTTGTTCTGTAGATGTTGCTGATGAATAGATTGTAGTTAAATTATCTGTTTGTGAAGCAATTGTTGTATTAAAAGTACGGACTGTAGTAAGTATTGAGGCTGGACTTATTATAGGGGTTGTTTGTGGGGCATCTGTTGGTTTAGGAGTTGAAATTGAAGAAATTTTTGATGGAAGAGCTGTTGGAGCAACAGTTGTTACTATAAGATTGCTGGGTAGAGCAGGAATTTGTGTAGAAATTTTTTGTGGAGAGCTTTGTTCTGTGGATGTTGGTGATGAATAGATAGTTGTTGATATATCAGTTTGTAAACAATTGTTGTGTTAAAAGTACCGACTGGAGTATCTCTTGGAGAAAGACATATAGGACTTGTTTGTGGGCCATCGGTTGGGTTAGGAGTTGACGCTGAAGAATTTATTGATTGCAGAGCTGTTGGAGTAGCAATCGGTATTGAAAGATTACTGTGTAGAGCAGGAGTTTGTTTAGGAATTGTTGGTGAAGAACTTTGTTCTATGGATTTTGCTGATGAATTGTTGTTGAATTATCTGTTTGTACAGCAACTGTTGTATTAAAAGTACTGACTGGAGTATCTATTGGAGCTTAACTTATAATAGGATTTGTTTGTGGGGTATCTGTTGGGTTAGGAGTTGACGCTGAAGAACTTTTTGATGCAAGACCTGTTGGAGCAGCAGTTGTTGTTGTAAGATTGTTGGGTAGAGCAAAAATTAGTTTAGGAATTTTTTATGGAGAACTATGTTCTGTGGATGAATAAATTGTTGTTAAATTATTTGTTTCTGCAGCAATTGTTGTACTAAAAGTAGTGACTGGAGTATCTATTGGAGCTCGACTTATTATAGGAATCGTTTGTGGGGTAATTGCTGGGTTAGGAGTTGACGCTGAAGTTATTATTGATGGAAGAACTGTTGGAGCTGCAGTTAAATTTTTCAGAATGCTGGGTAGAGCACGAATTTGTGTAGGAATTGTTGGTGGAGAACTTTGTTCTGTCGATGTTGCTGATGAATAGATTGTTGTTGAATTATCTGTTTGTGCAGCAATTGTTGTATTAAATGTACTGACTGGAGTATCTATTAGAGGTGGAATTATTATAATAATAGTTTGTAGGCTATCTGGTGGTTTAGAAGTTGACGCTGAAGAATTTTTTGATGGTAGAACTGTTAGTGCAGCACTTGTTATTGTAAGATTGCTGGGTAGAGCAGAAATTTGTGTAGCAATTGTTGGTGGAAAACTTCGTTCTGTGGATGTTGCTGTTGAATTATCTGTTTGTGCAGCAATTGTTGTATTGTAAGTACTGACTGGAGTATCTATTGGAGTTCGACTTATTATAGGAATTGTTTGTGGGGTATCTGTTGGTTTAGTAGTTGACGCTGAAGAAATTTTTGATGGAAGCGCTATTGGAGCAGCAGTTGTTATTGTAAGATTTCTGGGTAGAGCAGGAATTTATAAAGGAATTATTGGTGGAGACCTTTGTTCGATGGATGTTGTTGATGAATATATTGTTGTTGAAATATCTGATTGTGCAGCAATTGCTGTATTAAAAGTACTGACTGGAGTAGCTATTGAAGCTGGACTTATTATAGGAATTGTTTGTTGGGCATCTGTTGGCTTAGTAATTGACGCTGAAAAATTTTTTGTTATTGTCAGATTTCTGGGTAGAGCAGGATTTTGTGTAGAAATTGTTGGTGGAGAACTTTGTTCGGTATATGTTGCTGTTGAATAGATTGTTGTTGAATTATCTGTTTGTGCAGCAATTTCTGAATTAAAAGGGCTGACTGGAGTATCTATTGGAACTGGACTTATTACAGGAATTGTTTGTGGGGCATCTGTTAGTTTACAAGTTGACCCTGAAGAAATTTTTGACGGAAGGGCTCTTAAAGCAGAAGTTGTTATTGTAAGATTGCTAAGTAGAGCAGGAATTTGTGTAGGAATTGTTGTGTTTGTCTAGGAATTGTTGGTGGAGAATTTTGTTCGATGGATGTTGCTGATGAATAGATTGTTGTTGAATTATCTGTTTGTGCAGCAATTGTTGTATTAAAACGACTTACTGTAGTATCTATTGGTATCTATTGGAGCTGGCCTTATTATATGAGTTCTTTGTGGGGCATCTGTTGGTTTAGTAGTTGATGCTGAAGAATGTTTTGACGGAAGGGCTGTTGGAGCAGCAGTTGTTATTCTAAGATTGCTGGGTAGAGCAGGAATTTTTGTAGAATTTGTTGGTGTAGAACTTTGTTCGGTGGATGTTGCTGATAAATAGATTGTTGTTGAATTATCTGTTTGTGCAGAATTGTTGTATTAAAAGTACTGACTGGAGTATCTATTGGAGTTGGACTTATTATCGGAATTGTTTGTGAATTAACTGTTGGTTTAAGAGTTGATGCTGAAGAAATTTTTGATGAAAGAGCTGTTGGAGCAGCAGTTGTTATTGTTAGATTGCTGAGTAGAGTAGAAATTTGTGTAGGAATTGCTGGTGGAGAACTTTGTTCAGTGGATGTTGCTGATGAATAGATTGTTGTTAAACTATCTGCAGCAATTGTTGTATTAAAAGTACTGACTGGAGTATCTATTGGAGCTGGACTTATTATAGGAATTGTTTGTGGGGTATCTGTTGGGTTAGGAGTTGACGCTGAAGAATTTTTTGATGGTAGAGCTGTTTGTGGAGCATTTGTTATTGTAAGATTGCTAGGTAGAGCAGGAATTTGTGTAGGAATTGTTGGTGGGGAACTTTGGAATTGTTGGTGGATGTTGCTGATGAATAGATTTTTGTTGAATTATCTGTTTGTGCAGTAATTGTTGTATTAAAAGTACTGACTGGAGCATCTATTGGAGTTGGACTTATTATCGGAATTGTTTGTGAATTAACTGTTGGTTTAAGAGTTGATGCTGAAGAAATTTTTGATGAAAGAGCTGTTGGAGCAGCAGTTGTTATTGTTAGATTGCTGAGTAGAGTAGGAATTTGTGTAGGAATTGTTGGTGGAGAACTTTGTTCAGTGGATGTTGCTGATGAATAGATTGTTGTTAAACTATCTGCAGCAATTGTTGTATTAAAAGTACTGACTGGGGTATTTATTGGAGCTGGACTTATTATAGGAATTGTTTGTGTGGCACCAGTTGGGTTAGGAGTTAATGCTGAAGAAATTTTCGATGTAAGAGCTGTTGGAGCAGCAGTTGTTATTGTAAGATTTCTGGGTAGAGAAGGAATTTGTGTTGGAATTGTTGGTGGAGAATTTTGTTTGGTGGATGTTGCTGATGAATAGAATGTTGTTGTAAGACTGCTGGGTAGAGCAGGAATTTCGGTAGGAATTTCTGGTGGAAAACTTTGTTTTGTGGACGTTGCTGACGAATGGATTGTTGATGAATTATCTGTTGGTGAAGCAATTGTTGTATTAAAAGTACTGAATGTAGTATCTATTGGAGAAATTATTCTTGTTGTAATATTGCTGGGTAGAACAGGAATTTTTGTAGGAATTGTTATTGGAGCAGTTTGTACTGTGAATCTTGCTGATGAATATATTGTTGTTGAAGTATCTGCGTGTGTAGCAATATTTGTATTAAAAGTATTGACTGGAGTATCTATTGGAGCTGGACTAATTATCTGAATTGTTTGTGGAGCATCTTTTGCTTTAGGAGTTGACGCTTAAGAAATTTTTGATGGAAAAGTAGTTGGAGCAGCAGTTGTTATTGTTAGATTGCTGGGTAGATCAGGAATTTGTGTAGGAATTGTTGGTGGAGAACTTTGTTCAGTGGATGTTGCTGATGAACAGAATGTTGTTTAACTATCTGTTTGTGAAGTAATTGTTGTATTAAAAGTACTGACTGGAGTGTCTATTGGAGCTGGATTTATTATAGGAATTGTTTGTGGGGTATCTGTTGGGTAAGGAGTTGATGCTGAAGAATTTTTTGATGGTTGAGCTGCTTGAGCCGCACTTGTTATTGTAAGATTGCTGGGTAGAGCAGGAATTTCTGTAGGAATTGTTGGTGGAAACCTTTGTTTTGTGGATTTTGCCGATGAATAGATTGTTGTTGAAAAACTGGAGTATCTATGGGAGTTGGACTTATTGTAGGAATTGTTTGTGGGGCAACTGTTGGTTTAGTAGTTGATGCTGAAGAAATTTTTGATGAAAGATCTGTTGGAGCAGCAGTTGTTGTTGTAAGACTGCTGGGTAGAGTAGGACTTTTTGGTGGAGAACTTTGTTCGGTGGGTTTTGCTGATGAATTGATACTTGTTCTATTATCTCTTTGTACAGCGATTGTTGTATTATAAGTACTGAATGTACTATCTAATGGAGCTGGACTTATTATAGGAATTGTTTGTGGGGCATCAGTTGGGTTAAGAGCTGACGCTGAGGGAATTATTGGCGGAAGAACTGTTGTAGCAGCAGTTGTTATTGTAAGATTGCTGGGTAGAGCAGGAATTTGTGTAGGAATTTTTGGTGGAGAACTTTGGTTTGTGGATGTTGCTGATGAATAGATTGTTGTTAAATTATCTGTTTGTGCAGCAATTGTTGTATTAAAATTACTGACTGGAGTGTCTATTGGAGCTGGACTTTTTATCGGAATTGTTTGTGGAGCATCTGTTGGTTTAGGAGTTGAAGCTGAAGAAATTTTTGATGGAAGAGCTGTTGGAGCACTAGTTGTTATTGTTAGATTGCTGGGTAGAGCAGGAATTTGTGTAGGAATTGTTGGTGCAGAACTTTGTTCAGTGAATGTTGCTGATGAATAGATTGTTGTTAAACTATGTGTTTGTGCAGCAATTGTTGTATTAAAAGTACTGACTGGAGTGTCTATTGGAGCTGGACTTATTATAGGAATTGTTTGTGAGGTATCTGTTGGGTAAGGAGTGGATGCTGAAGAATTTTTTGATGGTTGAACCGCTTGAGCAGCACTTGTTGTTGTAAGATTGCTGGGTAGAGCAGTAATTTGTGTAGGAATTGTTGTTGGAAACGTTTGCTCTGTGGATGTTGCTGATGAATAGATTGTTGTTAAATTATCTGTTTGTGCAGCAATTGTTGTGTTAAAATTACTGACTGGAGTGTCTATTGGAGCTGGACTTTTTATCGGAAGTATTTGTGGAGCATCTGTTGGTTTAGGAGTTGAAGCTGAAGAAATTTTTGATGGAAGAGCTGTTGGAGCAGCAGTTGTTATTGTTAGATTGCTGGGTAGAGCAGGAATTTGTGTAGGATTTGTTGGTGGAGAACTTTGTTCAGTGAATGTTGCTGATGAATAGATTGTTGTTAAATTATCTGTTTGTGCTGCAATTGTTGTATTAAAAGTACTGACTGGAGTATCTATTGGAGCTGGACTTATTATAGTAATTGATTGTGGGGTATCTGCTGGTTTAGGAGTCGACGCTGAAGGTATTATTGATGGAAGAATTGTTGAATCAGCACTAGTTATTGTACGATGGCTGGGTAGAGCAGGAATTTGTGTAGGAATTGTTGGTGGAGAAGTTTGCTCTGTAGATGTTGCTGATGAATAGATTGTTGTTAAATTATCTGTTTGTGAAGCAATTGTTTTATTTAAAGAACTGACTGGAGTATCTATTGGCGCTGGACTTATTAAAGTAATTGTTGGTGGAGAAATTTGTTCGGTGGATGTTGCTGATGAATTGATAGTTGTTGAATTATCTCTTTGTGCAGCAATTGTTGTATTAAAAGTACTGACTGGAGTATCTATTAGAGCTGGACTTATTAAAGTAATTGTTTGTGGGGTATCTACTGGGTTAGGAGTCGACGCTGAAGGAATTATTAATGGAAGAGCTCTTGAATCAGCACTAGTTATTGTACGATGGCTCGGTAGAGGAGGAATTTGTGTAGGAATTGTTGGTGGAGAACTTTGCTCTGTGGATGTTGCTAATGAATAGATTGTAGTTAAATTATTTTTTTGTGCAGCAATTGTTGTATTAAAAGAACTGACTGGAGTATCTATTGGAGCTGGACTTATTATAGTAATTGTTTGTGGGGTATCTGCTGGGTGAGGAGTCGACGCTGAAGGAATTATTGACGGAAGAGCTGTTGAATCAGCACTAGTAATTGTACGATAGCTTGGTAGAGAAGGAATTTGTATAGGAATTGTTGGTTTAGAACTTTGTTCTGTGGATGTTGTTGATGAATAAATTGTTGTTGAATTATCTGTTTGTGAGGCAAATGTTGTATTAAAAGTACTGACTGTAGTATCTATTGGAGCTGGACTTATCAAAGTAATTGTTTGTGGGGTATCTGCTGGGTTAGGAGTCGACGCTGAAGGAATTATTGATGGAAGAGCTGTTGAATCAGCACTCGTTATTGTAAGATGGCTGGGTAGAGCAGGAATTTGTGTAAGAATTGTTGGTGGAGAACTTTGATCTGTGGATGTTGCTGATGAATAGATTGTTGTTAAATTATATGTTTGTGCAGCAATTGTTGTTTTGAGAGTACTGACTGTAGTATCTATTGGAGCTGGACTTATTATAATAAATGATTGTGGGTTAGGAGTCGACGCTGAAGGAATTATTGATGGAAGAATTGTTGAATCAGCACTAGTTATTGTACGATGGCTGGGTATAGCAGGAATTTGTGTAGGAATTGTTGGTGGAGAAGTTTGCCCTGTGGATGTTGCTGATGAATAGATTGTTGTTAAATTATCTGTTTGTGAAGCAATTGTTGTATTAAAAGAACTGACTGGAGTATCTATTGGAGCTGGACTTATTATACTAATTGTTGGTGGAGAACCTTGTTCGGTGGATGTTGCTGATGCATTAATAGTTGTTGAATTATCTCTTTGTGCAGCAATTGTTGTATTAAAAGTACTGGCTGGAGTATCTATTGGAGCTGGACTTATTAAAGTAATTGTTTGTGGGGTATATGCTGGGTTAGGAGTCGACGCTGAAGGAATTATTGATGGAAGAGCTGTTGAATCAGCACTAGTAATTGTACGATGGCTGGGTAGAGTAGGAATTTGTGTAGGAATTGTTGGTTTAGAACTTTGTTCTGTGGATGTTGTTGATGAATAGATTGTTGTTGAATTATCTGTTTGTGAAGCAAATGTTGTATTAAAAGTAGTGACTGTAGTATCTATTGCAGCGGGACTTATTATAGGATTTGTTTGTAGGGTATCTGCTGGGTTAGGAGTCGACGCTGAAGGAATTATTGATGGAAGAGCTGTTGAATCAGCACTAGTTATTGTACGATGGCTCGGTAGAGCAGGAATTTGTGTAGGAATTGTTGGTGGAGAACTTTGCTCTGTGGATGTTGCTAATGAATAGATTGTTGTTAAATTATCTGTTTGTGCAGCAATTGTTGTATTAAAAGAATTGACTGGAGTATATATTGGAGCTGGACTTATTATAGTAATTGTTTGTGGGGTATCTTCTGGGTGAGGAGTCGACGCTGAAGGAATTATTGATAGAAGAGCTGTTGAATCAGGACTAGTAATTGTACGATGGCTGGGTAGAGTAGGAATTTGTCTAGGAATTGTTGGTTTAGAACTTTGTTCTGTGGATGTTGTTGATGAATAGATTGTTGTTGACTTATCTGTTTGTGAAGCAAATGTTGTATTAAAAGTAGTGACTGTAGTATCTATTGCAGCGAGACTTATTATAGGATTTGTTTGTAGGGTATCTGCTGGGTTACGAGTCGACGCTGAAGGAATTATTGATGGAAGAGCTGTTGAATTAGTACTAGTTATTGTAAGATGGCTGGGTAGAACAGGAATTTGTGTAGGAATTGTTGGTGGAGAACTTTGTTCAGTGAATGTTGCTGATGAATAGATTGTTGTTAAATTATCTGTTTGTGCTGCAATTGTTGTATTAAAAGTACGGACTGGAGTATCTATTGGAGCTGGACTTATTATAGTAATTGATTGTGGGGTATCTACTGGGTTAGGAGTCGACGCTGAAGGAATAATTGATGGAAGAATTGTTGAATCAGCACTAGTAATTGTACGATGGCTGGGTAGAGCAGGAATTTGTGTAGGAATTGTTGGTGGAGAACTTTGTTCTGTGGATGTTGTTGATGAATAGATTGTTGTTGAATTATCTGTTTGTGAAGCAAATGTTGTATTAAAATTACTGACTGTAGTATCTATTGCAGCGGGACTTATTATAGGATTTGTTTGTAGGGTATCTGCTGGGTTAGGAGCCGACGCTGAAGGAATTATTGATGGAAGAGCTGTTGAATTAGTACTAGTTATTGTAAGATGGCTGGGTAGAGCAGGAATTTGTGTAGGAATTGTTGGTGGAGAACTTTGCTCTGTGGATGTTGCTGATGAATAGATTGTTGTTAAATTATCTGTTTGTGCGGCAATTGTTGTATTAATAAAACTGACTGGAGTATCTATTTGAGCTGGACTTATTATAGTAATTGTTTGTGGGGTATCTGCTGGGTGAGGAGTCGACGCTGAAGGAATTATTGATGGAAGAGCTGTTGAATCAGCACTAGTAATTGTACGATGGCTGGGTAAAGCAGGAATTTGTGTAGGAATTGTTGGTGGAGAACTTTGTTCTGTGAATGTTGTTGATGAATAGATTGTTTTTGAATTATCTGTTTGTGAAGCAAATGTTGTATTAAAAGTACTGACTGTAGTATCTATTGCAGCGGGACTTATTATAGGATTTGTTTGTAGGGTATCTGCTGGGTTAGGTGCCGACGCTGAAGGAATTATTGATGGAACAGCTGTTGAATTAGTACTAGTTATTGTAAGATGGCTGGGTAGAGCAGGAATTTGTGTAGGAATTGTTGGTGGAGAATTTTGTGCGGTGGATGTTGCTGATGAATTGATAGTTGTGGAATTATCTCTTTGTGCAGGAATTGTTGTACTAAAAGTACTGACTGGAGTATCTATTGTAGCTGGACTTATTATAGTAATTCTTTGTGGGGTATGTGCTGGGTTAGGAGTCGACGCTGAAGGAATTATTGATGGAAGAGCTGTTGAATCAGCACTAGTTATTGTAAGATGGCTGGGTAGAGCAAGAATTTGTGTAGGAATTGTTGGTGGAGAACTTTGTTCGGTGGATGTTGCTGATGCATTAATAGTTGTTGAATTATCTCTTTGTGCATCAATTGTTGTATTAAAAGTACTGACTGGAGTATCTATTGGAGCTGGACTTATTATAGTAATTGTTTGTGGGGTATCTTCTGGGTTAGGAGTCGACGCTGAAGGAATTATTGATGGAAGAGCTGTTGAATCAGCACTAGTTATTGTAAGATGGCTGGGTAGAGCAGGAATTTGTGTAGGAGTTGTTGGTGGAGAACTTTGTTCGGTGGATGTTGCTGATGCATTAATAGTTGTTGAATTATCTGTTTGTGAAGCAAATGTTGAATTAAAAGTACTGACTGTAGTATCTATTGGAACTGGACTTATTATAGGAATTGTTTGTAGGGTATCTGCTGGGTTAGATGTCGAAGCTGAAGAAATTATTGATGGAAGAGCTGTTGAATCAGCACTAGTTATTGTAAGATGGCTGGGTAGAGCAGGAATTTGTGTAGGAATTGTTGGTGGAGAATTTTGTTCTGTGGATATTGCTGATGAATAGATTGTTGTTGAATTATCTGTTTGTGCAGTAATTGTTGTATTAAAAGTACTGACTGGAGTATCTATTGGAGCTGGACTTAATATAGTAATTGTTTGTGGGGTATCTGCTGGGTTAGCAGTCGACGCTGAAGGAATTATTGATGGAAGAGCTGTTGAATCAGCACTAGTTATTGTAAGAGGGCTGGGTAGAGCAGGAATGTGTGTAGGAATAGTTGGTCGAGAACTTTCCTCTGTGGATGTCGCTGATGAATAGATTGTTGTTGAATTTTCTGTTTGTGCAGCAATTGTTGTATTAATAGTACTGACTGGAGTATCTATTGGAGCTGGACTTATTATAGGAATTGTTTGTGGGGTATCTGGTGGGTTAGGAGTTGACGTTGAAGGAATTATTGATGGAAGCGCTGTTGTATCAGCACTAGTTATTGTACGATGGCTGAGTAGAGCAGGAATTTGTGTAAGAATTGTTGGTGGAGAACTTTGCTCTGTGGATGTTGTTGATGAATAGATTGTTGTTGAATTATCTGTTTGTGCAGCAATTGTTGTATTAATAGTACTGACTGGAGCTGAACTTATTATAGGAATTGTTTGTGGGGTATCTTTTGGGTTAGGAGTTGACGCCTTAGAATTTTTTGATTGTTGAGCTGATGGAGCAGCACTTGTTGTTGTAAGATTGCTGGGTAGAACAGAAATTTGTGTACGACTTGTTGGTGGAAAACTTTGTTTTGTGAATGTTGCTGATGAATACATTTTTGTTGATTTATATGTTTGTGCAGCAAATGTTGTGTTCAAAGTACTGACTGGAGTATCTATTGGAGCTGGACTTATTATGGTAATTGTTTGTGGGGTATCTGGTGGGTTAGGAGTTGACGTTGAAGGAATTATTGATGGAAGCGCTGTTGAATCAGCACTAGTTATTGTAAGATGGCTGGGTAGAGCAGGAATTTGTGTAGGAATTGTTGGTGGAGAATTTTGTTCTGTGGATGTTGCTGATGAATAGATTGTTGTTGAATTATCTGTTTGTGCAGTAATTGTTGAATTAAAAGTACTGACTGGAGTATCTATGGGAGCTGGACTTATTATAGGAATTGTTTGTAGGGTATCTGCTGGGCTAGGAGTCGACGCTGAAGGAGTTATTGATAGAAGAGCTGTTGAATCAGCACTAGTTATTGTAAGAGGGCTGGGTAGAGCAGGAATTTGTGTAGGAATTGTTGGTGGAGAACTTTGTTCGGTGGATGTTGCTGATGAATTGATAGTTGTTGAATTATCTGTTTGTGCAGTAATTGTTGTATTAAAAGTACTGAGTGTAGTTTCTATTGGAGCTGGACTTATTCTAGGAATTGTTTGTAGGGTATCTGCATGGTTAGGAGTCGAAGCTGAAGGAAATATTGATGGAAGAGCTGTTGAATCAGCACTAGTTATTGTACGATGGCTGAGTAGAGCAGGAATTTGTGTAGGAATTGTTGGTGGAGAACTTTGTGCTGTGGATGTTGGTGATGAATAGATTGCTGTTGAATTATCTGTTTGTGCAGCAATTGTTGTATTAAAAGTACTGACTGCAGTATCTATTGGAGCTGGACTTATTATAGGAATTGTCTGTAGGGTATCTGCTGGGCTAGGAGTCGACGCTGAAGGAGTTATTGTTGGAAGAGCTGTTGAATCAGCACTAGTTATTGTATGATGGCTGAGTAGAGCAGGAATTAGTGCAGGAATTGTTGGTGTAGAACTTTGTTCTGTGGATGTTGCTGATGAATATATTGTTGTTGAATTATCTGTTTGCGAAGCAAATGTTGTATTAAAAGTACTGACCGTAGTATCTATTGGAGCTGGACTTATTATAGGAATTGTTTGTAGGGAATCTGCTGGGTTAGGAGTCGACGCTGAAGGAATTATTGATGGAAGAGCTTTTGAATCAGCACTAGTTATTGTAAGATGGCTGAGTAGAGCAGGAATTTGTGTAGGAATCGTTGGTGGAGAACTTTGTTTGGTGGATATTGCTGATGAATTGATAGGAATTGTTTGTAGGGTATCTGCTGGGTTAGGAGTCGACGCTGAAGAAAATATTAATGGAAGAGCTGCTGAATCAGCACTAGTTATTGTAAGATGGCTGGGTAGACTAGGAATTTGTGTAGGAATCGTTGGTGGACAACTTTGTTCGGTGGATATTGCTGATGAATTGATAGTTGTTGAATTATCTCTTTGTGCAGCAATTGTTGTATTAAGAGTACTGAGTGTAGTTTCTATTGGAGCTGGACTTATTATAGGAATTGTTTGTAGGGTATCTGCATGGTTAGGAGTCGAAGCTGAAGGAAATATTGATGGAAGAGCTGTTGAATCAGCACTAGTTATTGTACGATGGCTGAGTAGAGCAGGAATTTGTGTAGGAATTGTTGGTGGAGAACTTTGTGCTGTGGATGTTGGTGATGAATAGATTGCTGTTGAATTATCTGTTTGTGCAGCAATTGTTGTATTAAAAGTACTGACTGCAGTATCTATTGGAGCTGGACTTATTATAGGAATTGTCTGTAGGGTATCTGCTGGGCTAGGAGTCGACGCTGAAGGAGTTATTGTTGGAAGAGCTGTTGAATCAGCACTAGTTATTGTATGATGGCTGAGTAGAGCAGGAATTAGTGCAGGAATTGTTGGTGTAGAACTTTGTTCTGTGGATGTTGCTGATGAATATATTGTTGTTGAATTATCTGTTTGCGAAGCAAATGTTGTATTAAAAGTACTGACCGTAGTATCTATTGGAGCTGGACTTATTATAGGAATTGTTTGTAGGGAATCTGCTGGGTTAGGAGTCGACGCTGAAGGAATTATTGATGGAAGCGCTGTTGAATCAGCACTAGTTATTGTAAGATGGCTGGGTAGAGCAGGAATTTGTGTAGGAATTGTTGGTGGAGAATTTTGTTCTGTGGATGTTGCTGATGAATAGATTGTTGTTGAATTATCTGTTTGTGCAGTAATTGTTGAATTAAAAGTACTGACTGGAGTATCTATGGGAGCTGGACTTATTATAGGAATTGTTTGTAGGGTATCTGCTGGGCTAGGAGTCGACGCTGAAGGAGTTATTGATAGAAGAGCTGTTGAATCAGCACTAGTTATTGTAAGAGGGCTGGGTAGAGCAGGAATTTGTGTAGGAATTGTTGGTGGAGAACTTTGTTCGGTGGATGTTGCTGATGAATTGATAGTTGTTGAATTATCTGTTTGTGCAGTAATTGTTGTATTAAAAGTACTGAGTGTAGTTTCTATTGGAGCTGGACTTATTATAGGAATTGTTTGTAGGGTATCTGCATGGTTAGGAGTCGAAGCTGAAGGAAATATTGATGGAAGAGCTGTTGAATCAGCACTAGTTATTGTACGATGGCTGAGTAGAGCAGGAATTTGTGTAGGAATTGTTGGTGGAGAACTTTGTGCTGTGGATGTTGGTGATGAATAGATTGCTGTTGAATTATCTGTTTGTGCAGCAATTGTTGTATTAAAAGTACTGACTGCAGTATCTATTGGAGCTGGACTTATTATAGGAATTGTCTGTAGGGTATCTGCTGGGCTAGGAGTCGACGCTGAAGGAGTTATTGTTGGAAGAGCTGTTGAATCAGCACTAGTTATTGTATGATGGCTGAGTAGAGCAGGAATTAGTGCAGGAATTGTTGGTGTAGAACTTTGTTCTGTGGATGTTGCTGATGAATATATTGTTGTTGAATTATCTGTTTGCGAAGCAAATGTTGTATTAAAAGTACTGACCGTAGTATCTATTGGAGCTGGACTTATTATAGGAATTGTTTGTAGGGAATCTGCTGGGTTAGGAGTCGACGCTGAAGGAATTATTGATGGAAGCGCTGTTGTATCAGCACTAGTTATTGTACGATGGCTGAGTAGAGCAGGAATTTGTGTAGGAATTGTTGGTGGAGAACTTTGCTCTGTGGATGTTGCTGATGAATAGATTGTTGTTAAATTATCTGTTTGTGCAGAATTTGTTGTGTTAAAAGGGCTGACTGGAGTATCTATTGGAGCTGGACTTATTGCAGTAATTGTTTGTGGGGTATCTGCTGGGTTAGGAGTCCACGCTGAAGGAATTATTGATGGAAAAGCTGTTGAATCAGCACTAGTTATTGTACGATGGCTGAGTAGAGCAGGAATTTGTGTAGGAATTGTTGCTGTAGAACTTTGTTCTGTGGATGTCGCTGATGAATAGATTGTTGCTGAATTATCTGTTTGTGCAGCAATTGTTGTATTAATAGTACTGACTGGAGTATCTATTGGAGCTGGACTTATTATAGGAATTGTTTGTGGGGTATCTTTTGGGTTAGGAGTCCACGCTGAAGGAATTATTGATGGAAGAGCTGTTGAATCAGCACTAGTTATTGTACGATGGCTGGGTAGAGCAGGAATTTGTGTAGGAATTGTTGGTGGAAAACTTTGTTTTGTGGATGTTGCTGATGAATACATTTTTGTTGATTTATCTGTTTGTGCAGTAATTGTTGTATTAAAAGTACTGACTGGAGTGTCTATTGAAGCTGGACTTATTATAGTAATTGTTTGTGGAGTATCTACTGGGTCAGGTGTCGACGCTGAAGGAATTATTGATGGAAGAGCTGTTGAATCAGCACTAGTTATTGTACGATGGCTGAGTAGAGTAGGAATTTGTGTAGGAATTGTTGGTGGGGAAATTTGTTCTGTGGATGTGGCTGATGAATAGATTGTTGTAGAACTATCAGTTTGTGAAGCAAATGTTGTATTCAAAGTACTGACTGTAGTATCTATTGGAGCTGGACTTATTATAGGAATTGTTTGTAGGGTATCTACTGGGTTAGGAGTCGACGCTGATGGTAGAGCTGTTGAATCAGCACTAGTTATTGTAAGAGGGCTGGGTAGAGCAGGAATTTGTGTAGGAATTGTTGGTGGAGAATTTTGCTCTGTGGATGTCGCTGATGCATAGATTGTTGTTGAATTATCTGTTTGTGCAGCAATTGTTGTATTAATAGTACTGACTGGAGTATCTATTGGAGCTGGACTTATTATAGGAATTGTTTGTGGGGTATCTATTGGGTTAAGAGTTGACGCCGAAAAATTTTTTGGTTGTTGAGCTGCTTGAGCAGCACTTGTTGTTGTAAGATTGCTGGGTAGAGCAGGAATTTGTGTAGGAATTGTTGGTGGAAAACTTTGTTTTGTGGATGTTGCTGATGAATACATTTTTGTTGATTTATCTGTTTGTGCAGTAATTGTTGTATTAAAAGTACTGACTGGAGTGTCTATTGAAGCTGGACTTATTATAGTAATTGTTTGTGGTGTATCTACTGGGTTAGGTGTCGACGCTGAAGGAATTATTGATGGAAGAGCTGTTGAATCAGAACTAGTTATTGTACGATGGCTGAGTAGAGTAGGAATTTGTGTAGGGATTGTTGGTGGGGAAATTTGTTCTGTGGATGTGGCTGATGAATAGATTGTTGTAGAATTATCAGTTTGTGAAGCAAATGTTGTATTCAAAGTACTGACTGTAGTATCTATTGGAGCTGGACTTATTATAGGAATTGTTTGTAGGGTATCTACTGGGTTAGGAGTCGACGCTGAAGGAATTATTGATGGAAGAGCTGTTGAATCACCTCTAGTTATTGTAAGAGGGCTGGGTAGAGCAGGAATTTGTGTAGGAATTGTTGGTGGAGAACTTTGCTCTGTGGATGTCGCTGATGCATAGATTGTTGTTGAATTATCTGTTTGTGCAGCAATTGTTGTATTAATAGTACTGACTGGAGTATCTATTGGAGCTGGACTTATTATAGGAATTGTTTGTAGGGTACCTATTGGGTTTAGAGTTGAAGCCGAAAAAATTTTTGATTGTTGAGCTGCTTGAGCAGCACTTGTTGTTGTAAGATTATTGGGTAGAGCAGGAATTTGTGTAGGAATTGTTGGTGGAAAACTTTGTTTTGTGGATGTTACTGATGAATACATTTTTGTTGATTTATCTGTTTGTGCAGTAATTGTTGTATTAAAAGTACTGACTGGAGTGTCTATTGAAGCTGGACTTATTATAGTAATTGTTGGTGGGGTATCTACTGGGTTAGGAGTCCACGCTGAAGGAATTATTGACGGAAGAGCTGTTGAATCAGCACTAGTTATTGTACGATGGCTGAGTAGAGCAGGAATTTGTGTAGGAATTGTTGGTGGAGAACTTTGTTCTGTGGATGTTGATGATGAATAGATTGTTGTTGAATTATCTGTTTGTTTAGCAAATGTTGTATTAAAAGTAATGACTGGAGTATCTATTGAAGCTGGACTTATTATAGTAATTGTTTGTGGGGTATCTGCTGGGTTAGGAGTCGACGCTGAAGGAATTATTGATGGAAGAGCTGTTGAATCAGCACTAGTTATTGTACGATGGCCGAGTAGATCAGGAATTTGAGTAGGAATTGTTGGTGGAGAACTTTGTTCTGTGGATGTTGCGGATGAATAGATTGTTGTTGAATTATCTGTTTGTGAAGCAAATGTTGTATTCAAAGTACTGACTGTAGTATCTATTGGGGCTTGACTTATTGTAGGAATTGTTTGTAGGGTATCTACTGGGTTAGGAGTCGACACTGAAGGAATTATTGATGGAATAGCTGTTGAATCAGCACTAGTTATTGAAAGATGGCTGGGTAAAGCAGGAATTTGTGTAGGAATTATTGGTGGAGAACTTTGTTCGGTGGATGTTGCTGTTGAATCGATAGTTGTTGAATTATCTCTTTGTGAAGCAAATGTTGTATAAAAAGTACTGACTGTAGTGTCTATTGGAGCTGGACTTATTATCGGAATTGTTTGTGGAGCATCTATTAGTTTAGGAGTTGATGCTGAAAAAATGTTTGATGTAAGAGCTGTTGGAGCAGCAGTTGTTATTGTAAGATTGCTGGGTAGACTAGGAATTTGTGTAGGAATTGTTGGTGGAAAACTTCGTTCTGTGGACGTTGCTGACGAATGGATTGTTGGTGAACTATCTGCATGTGCAGCAATTGTTGTTTTATAAGTACTCAGTTGAGTATCTATTGGAGCTGGACTTGTTAAAGGAATTGTTTGTGTGACATCAGTTGGGTTTGGAGTTGACGCTGAAGGAATTATTGATGGAAGAGCCGTTGACTCAGCACTAGTTATTGTAAGATGGCTGGGTAGAGCAGGAATTTGTGTAGGAATTGTTCGTGGAGAATTTCGTTCTGTGGATGTTGCTGATGAATAGATTGTTGTTGAATTATCTGTTTGTGAAGCAAATGTTGAATTAAATGTACTGACTGGAGTATCTATTGAAGCTGGACTTATTATAGGAATTGTTTGTAGGGTATCTGCTGGGTTAGGAGTCGATGCTGAAGGAATTATTGATGGAAGAGCTGTTGAATCAGCGCTAGTTATTGTAAGATGGCTGGGTAGAGCAGCAATTTGTGTAGGAATTGTTGGTGGAGAACTTTGTTCGGTGGATGTTGCTGATGAATCGATAGTTGTTGAATTATCTCTTTGTGCAGCAATGTTTGTATTAAACGTACTGACTGTAGTATCTATTGGAGCTGGACTTATTATAGGAATTGCTCGCTGGGCATCAGTTGGGTTAGGAGTTGACGCTGAAGTAATTATTGACGGAAGAACTGTTGGAGCAGCACTTGTTGTTGTAAGATTACTGGGTAAAGCAGGAATTTGTGTAGGAATTGTTGGTGGAAAACTTTGTTTTGTTGATGTAGCTGATGAATAGATTGTTGTTGAATTATCTGTTTGTGAAGCAAATGTTGTATTAAAGGTACTGACTGGAGTATCTATTGAAGCTGGACTTATTATAGTAATTGTTTGTGGAGCATCTGTTGGTTTAGGAGTTGACGCTGAAGAAATTTTTGATGGAAGAGCTGTTGGACCAGCAGTTGTTATTGTTAGATTGCTGGGTACAGCAGGAATTTGTGTAGGAATTGTTGGTGGAGAATTTTGTTCTGTGGATGTTGCTGATGAATAGATTGTTGTTGAATTATCTGTTTGTGAAGCAAATGTTGAATTAAATGTACTGACTGGAGTATCTATTGAAGCTGGACTTATTATAGGAATTGTTTGTAGGGTATCTGCTGGGTTAGGAGTCGATGCTGAAGGAATTATTGATGGAAGAGCTGTTGAATCAGCGCTAGTTATTGTAAGATGGCTGGGTAGAGCAGCAATTTGTGTAGGAATTGTTGGTGGAGAACTTTGTTCGGTGGATGTTGCTGATGAATCGATAGTTGTTGAGTTATCTCTTTGTGCAGCAATTGTTTTATTAAAAGTACTGACTGTAGTATCTATTGGAGCTGGACTTATTATAGGAATTGCTTGTGGGGCATCAGTTGGGTTAGGAGTTGACGCTGAAGGAATTATTGACGGAAGACCTGTTGGAGCAGCACTTGTAATTGTAAGATTGCTGGTTAAAGCAGGAATTTGTATAGGAATTGTTGGTGGAAATATTTGTTTTGTGGATGTTGCTGATGAATAGATTGTTGTTGAATTATCTGTTTGTGAAGCAAATGTTGTATTAAAAGTAATGACTGGAGTATCTATTGAAGCTGGACTTATTATAGTAGTTGTTTGTGGGGTATCTGCTGGGTTAGGGGTCGACGCTGAAGGAATTATTGATGGAAGAGCTGTTGAATCAGCACTAGTTATTGTACGATGGCTGAGTAGAGCAGGAATATGTGTAGGAATTGTTGGTGGAGAACTTTGTTCTGTGGATGTTGCTGATGAATAGATTGTTGTTGAATTATCTGTTTGTGAAGCAAATGTTGTGTTCAAAGTACTGACTGTAGAATCTATTGGAGCTTGACTTATTGTAGGAATTGTTTGTAGGGTATCTACTGGGTTAGGAGTTGACGCTGAAGAAATTTTTGATGGAAGAGCTGTTGGACCAGCAGTTGTTATTGTTAGAATGCTGGGTACAGCAGGAATTTGTGTAGGAATTGTTGGTGCAGAACTTTGTTCAGTGGATGTTGCTGATGAATAAATTGTTGTTAAACTACCTGTTTGTGAAGTTTTTTGGGCATCTGTTGGTTTAGGAGTTGATGCTGAAAATTTTTTTGCTGTAAGAGCTGTTGGAGCAGCAGTTGTTATTGTAAGATTGCTGGGTAGGGCAGGAATTTGTGTAGGAATTGTTGGTGGAAAACTTCGTTCTGTGGACGTTGCTGACGAATGGATTGTTGGTGAACTATCTGCATGTGCAGCAATTGTTGTTTTATATGTACTCAGTTGAGTATCTATTGGAGCTGGACTTGTTAAAGGAATTGTTTGTGGGGCATCAGTTGGGTTTGAAGTTGACGCTGGAGAATATTTTGATGGTTGAGCTGCTTGAGCCGCACTTGTTATTGTAAGATTGCTGGATAGAGCATGAATTTGTGTAGGAATTGTTGGTGGAAAACTTTGTTTTGTGGATGTTGCTGATGAATAGATTTTTGTGGAATTATCTGTTTGTGCAGCAATTGTTGTATTAAAAGTACTGACTGGAGGATCTATGGGAGTTGGACTAATTGTAAGAATTGCTTTTGGGGCATCTGTTGGCTTAAGAGTTGATGCTGAAGAAATTTTTGATGAACGAACTGTTGGAGCAGCAGTTGTTATTGTAAGATTGCTGTGTAGTGCAGGAATTTGTATAGTAATTATTGGTGGAGAACTTTGTTCTGTGGATGTTGCTGACGAATGGATTGTTGATGAACTATTTGTTGGTGAAGCAATTGTTGTTTTAAAAGTACTCAGTGGAGTTTCTCTTGGAACTGGACTTATAATAGGAATTGTTTGTGGGGCATCAGTTGGGTTAGGAGTTGACGCTGAAGAATTAATTGATGGAAAAGCTGTTGTAAGAATGCTGGGTAGAACAGGAATTTTGGTAGGAATGGATGTTGCTGATGAATAGATTTTTGTGGAATTGACTGTTTGTATAGCAATTGTTGTATTAAAAGTACTGACTGGAGTATTTATGGCAGTTGGACTAATTGTAAAAATTGTTTTTGGGGCATCTGTTGGTTTAGGAGTTGATGTTGAAAAATGTTTTGATGTAAGAGCTGTTGGAGCAACAGCTGTTATTGTAAGATTGCCGGGTAGAGCAGGAAATTGTGTAGGAATTGTTGGTGGAACACTTTGTTCTGTTGATGTTGCTGATGAATAGATTGTTGTTGAATTATCTGTTTGTGAAGCAAATGTTGTATTAAAAGTACTGACTGGAGTATCTATGGGAGTTGGAATTGTTTGTAGGGTATCTGCTGGGATAGGAGTCGAAGCTGAAGGAATAATTGATGGAAGAGCCGTTGAATCAGCACTAGTTATTGTAAGATGGCTGGGTAGAGCAGGAATTTGTGAATGAATTGTTCGTGTAGAACTTTGTTCTGTGGATGTTGCTGATGAATAGATTGTTGTTGAATTATCTGTTTGTGAAGCAAATGTTGTATTAAAAGTACTGACTGGAATATCTATTGAAGTTAGACTTATTATAGGAATTGTTTGTAGGGTATCTGCTGGGATAGGAGTCGACGCTGAAGGAATTATTGATGGAAGAGCCGTTGACTCGGCACTAGTTATTGTAAGATGGCTGGGAAGAGCAGGAATTTGTGTAGGAATTGTTGGTGGAGAACCTTGTTCTGTGGATGTTGCTGATGAATACATTGTTGTTGAATTATCTGTTTGTGAAGCAAATGTTGAATTAAATGTACTGACTGGAGTATCTATTGAAGCTGGACTTATTATAGGAATTGTTTGTAGGGTATGTGCTGGGTTAGGAGTCGATGCTGAAGGAATTATTGATGGAAGAGCTGTTGAATCAGCACTAGTTATTGTAAGATGGCTGGGTAGGGCAGGAATTTTTGTAGGAATTGTTGGTGGAGAACTTTGTTCGGTGGATGTTGCTGATGAATAGATTGTTGTTGAATTATCTATTTGTGAAGCAATTGTTGTATTAAAAGTACCTACTGGAGTATCTTTTGGAGCTGGACTTATTATAGTAATTGTTTGTGGGGTATCTGCTGTGTTAGGAGTCCACGCTGAAGGAATTAATGATGGAAGAGCTGTTGAATCAGCACTAGTTATTGTAAGATGGCTGGGTAGAGCATGAATTTGTGTAGGAATTGTTGGTGGAGAACTTTGTTCGGCGGATGTTGCTGATGAATCGATAGTTGTTGAGTTATCTCTTTGTGCAGCAATTGTTGTATTAAAAGTACTGACTGTAGTATCTATTGGAGCTGGACTTATTATAGGAATTGCTTGTGGGGCATCAGTTGGGTTAGGAGTTGACGCTGAAGGAATTATTGACGGAAGACCTGTTGGAGCAGCACTTGTAATTGTAAGATTGCTGGGTAAAGCAGGAATTTGTATAGGAATTGTTGGTGGAAAACTTTGTTTTGTGGATGTTGCTGATGAATAGATTGTTGTTGAATTATCTGTTTGTGAAGCAAATGTTGTATTAAAAGTAATGACTGGAGTATCTATTGAAGCTGGACTTATTATAGTAATTGTTTGTGGGGTATCTGCTGGGTTAGGAGTCGACGCTGAAGGAATTATTGATGGAAGAGCTGTTGGACCAGCAGTTGTTATTGTTAGAATGCTGGGTACAGCAGGAATTTGTGTAGGAATTGTTGGTGCAGAACTTTGTTCAGTGGATGTTGCTGATGAATAAATTGTTGTTAAACTACCTGTTTGTGCAGTTTTTTGGGCATCTGTTGGTTTAGGAGTTGATGTTGAAAATTTTTTTGCTGTAAGAGATGTTGGAGCAGCAGTTGTTATTGTAAGATTGCTGGGTAGGGCAGGAATTTGTGTAGGAATTGTTGGTGGAAAACTTCGTTCTGTGGACGTTGCTGACGAATGGATTGTTGGTGAACTATCTGCATGTGCAGCAATTGTTGTTTTATAAGTACTCAGTCGAGTATCTATTGGAGCTGGACTTGTTAAAGGAATTGTTTGTGGGGCATCAGTTGGGTTTGGAGTTGACGCTGAAGAATATTTTGATGGTTGAGCTGCTTGAGCCGCACTTGTTATTGTAAGATTGCTGGATAGAGCATGAATTTGTGTAGGAATTGTTGGTGGAAAACTTTGTTCTGTGGATGTTGCTGATGAATAGATTGTTGTTGAATTATCTGTTTGTGAAGCAAATGTTGTATTAAAAGTACTGACTGGAATATCTATTGAAGTTAGACTTATTATAGGAATTGTTTGTAGGGTATCTGCTGGGATAGGAGTCGACGCTGAAGGAATTATTGATGGAAGAGCCGTTGACTCGGCACTAGTTATTGTAAGATGGCTGGGAAGAGCAGGAATTTGTGTAGGAATTGTTGGTGGAGAACCTTGTTCTGTGGATGTTGCTGATGAATACATTGTTGTTGAATTATCTGTTTGTGAAGCAAATGTTGAATTAAATGTACTGACTGGAGTATCTATTGAAGCTGGACTTATTATAGGAATTGTTTGTAGGGTATGTGCTGGGTTAGGAGTCGATGCTGAAGGAATTATTGATGGAAGAGCTGTTGAATCAGCACTAGTTATTGTAAGATGGCTGGGTAGGGCAGGAATTTTTGTAGGAATTGTTGGTGGAGAACTTTGTTCGGTGGATGTTGCTGATGAATAGATTGTTGTTGAATTATCTATTTGTGAAGCAATTGTTGTATTAAAAGTACCTACTGGAGTATCTTTTGGAGCTGGACTTATTATAGTAATTGTTTGTGGGGTATCTGCTGTGTTAGGAGTCCACGCTGAAGGAATTAATGATGGAAGAGCTGTTGAATCAGCACTAGTTATTGTAAGATGGCTGGGTAGAGCATGAATTTGTGTAGGAATTGTTGGTGGAGAACTTTGTTCGGCGGATGTTGCTGATGAATCGATAGTTGTTGAGTTATCTCTTTGTGCAGCAATTGTTGTATTAAAAGTACTGACTGTAGTATCTATTGGAGCTGGACTTATTATAGGAATTGCTTGTGGGGCATCAGTTGGGTTAGGAGTTGACGCTGAAGGAATTATTGACGGAAGACCTGTTGGAGCAGCACTTGTAATTGTAAGATTGCTGGGTAAAGCAGGAATTTGTATAGGAATTGTTGGTGGAAAACTTTGTTTTGTGGATGTTGCTGATGAATAGATTGTTGTTGAATTATCTGTTTGTGAAGCAAATGTTGTATTAAAAGTAATGACTGGAGTATCTATTGAAGCTGGACTTATTATAGTAATTGTTTGTGGGGTATCTGCTGGGTTAGGAGTCGACGCTGAAGGAATTATTGATGGAAGAGCTGTTGAATCAGCACTAGTTATTGTACGATGGCTGAGTAGAGCAGGAATTTCTGTAGGAATTGTTGGTGCAGAACTTTGTTCAGTGGATGTTGCTGATGAATAAATTGTTGTTAAACTACCTGTTTGTGCAGTTTTTTGGGCATCTGTTGGTTTAGGAGTTGATGTTGAAAATTTTTTTGCTGTAAGAGATGTTGGAGCAGCAGTTGTTATTGTAAGATTGCTGGGTAGGGCAGGAATTTGTGTAGGAATTGTTGGTGGAAAACTTCGTTCTGTGGACGTTGCTGACGAATGGATTGTTGGTGAACTATCTGCATGTGCAGCAATTGTTGTTTTATAAGTACTCAGTCGAGTATCTATTGGAGCTGGACTTGTTAAAGGAATTGTTTGTGGGGCATCAGTTGGGTTTGGAGTTGACGCTGAAGAATATTTTGATGGTTGAGCTGCTTGAGCCGCACTTGTTATTGTAAGATTGCTGGATAGAGCATGAATTTGTGTAGGAATTGTTGGTGGAAAACTTTGTTTTGTGGATGTTGCTGATGAATAGATTTTTGTGGAATTATCTGTTTGTGCAGCAATTGTTGTATTAAAAATACTGACTGGAGTATCTATGGGAGTTGGACTAATTGTAAGAATTGCTTTTGGGGCATCTGTTGGCTTAAGAGTTGATGCTGAAGAAATTTTTGATGAACCTACTGTTGGAGCAGCAGTTGTTATTGTAGGATTGCTGTGTAGTGCAGGAATTTGTATAGTAATTATTGGTGGAGAACTTTGGTCTGTGGATGTTGCTGACGAATGGATTGTTGATGAACTATTTGTTGGTGAAGCAATTGTTGTTTTAAAAGTACTGACTGTAGAATCTATTGGAGCATGACTTATTGTAGGAATTGTTTGTAGGGTATCTACTGGGTTAGGAGTTGGCGCTGAAGAATTAATTGATGGAAAAGCTGTTGTAAGAATGATGGGTAGAACAGGAATTTTGGTAGGAATGGATGTTGCTGATGAATAGATTTTTGTGGAATTGACTGTTTGTATAGCAATTGTTGTATTAAAAGTACTGACTGGAGTATTTATGGCAGTTGGACTAATTGTAAAAATTGTTTTTGGGGCATCTGTTGGTTTAGGAGTTGATGTTGAAAAATTTTTTGATGTAAGAGCTGTTGGAGCAACAGTTGTTATTGTAAGATTGCTGGGTAGAGCATGAATTTGTGTAGGAATTGTAGTTGGAAAACTTTGTTTTGTGGATGTTGCTGATGAATAGATTTTTGTGGAATTATCTGTTTGTGCAGCAATTGTTGTATTAAAAGTACTGACTGGAGTATCTATGGGAGTTGGACTAATTTTAAGAATTGCTTTTGGGGCATCTGTTGGCTCAAGAGTTGATGCTGAAGAAATTTTTGATGAACGAACTGTTGGAGCAGCAGTTGTTATTGTAGGATTGCTGTGTAGTGCAGGAATTTGTATAGTAATTATTGGTGGAGAACTTTGTTCTGTGGATGTTGCTGACGAATGGATTGTTGATGAACTATTTGTTGGTGAAGCAATTGTAGTTTTAAAAGTACTGAGTGGAGTTTCTCTTGGAACTGGACTTATAATAGGAATTGTTTGTGGGGCATCAGTTGGGTTAGGAGTTGACGCTGAAGAATTAATTGATGGAAAAGCTGTTGTAAGAATGCTGGGTAGAACAGGAATTATAGTAGGAATGGATGTTGCTGATGAATAGATTTTTGTGGAATTGTCTGTTTGTATAGCAATTGTTGTATTAAAAGTACTGACTGGAGTATTTATGGCAGTTGGACTAATTGTAAAAATTGTTTTTGGGGCATCTGTTGGTTTAGGAGTTGCTGTTGAAAAATGTTTTGATGTAAGAGCTGTTGGAGCAACAGCTGTTATTGTAAGATTGCTGGGTAGAGCAGGAAATTGTGTAGGAATTGTTGGTGGAAAACTTTGTTCTGTTGATGTTGCTGATGAATAGATTGTTGTTGAATTATCTGTTTGTGAAGCAAATGTTGTATTAAAAGTACTGACTGGAGTATCTATGGGAGTTGGACTTGTTTGTAGGGTATCTGCTTGGATAGGAGTCGACGCTGAAGGAATAATTGATGGAAGAGCCGTTGAATCAGCACTAGTTATTGTAAGATGGCTGGGTATAGCAAGAATTTGTGTAGGAATTGTTGGTGGAGAACTTTGTTCGGTGAATGTTGCTGATGAATCGATAGTTGTTGAATTATCTCTTTGTGCAGCAATGGTTGTATTAAAAGTACTGACTGTAGTATCTATTGGAGCTGGACTTATTATAGGAATTGCTTGTGGGGCATCAGTTGGGTTAGGAGTTGACGCTGAAGGAATTATTGACGGAAGAGCTGTTGGAGCAGCACTTGTTGTTGTAAGATTGCTGGGTAAAGCAGGAATTTGTGTGGGAATTGTTGGTGGAAAACTTTGTTTTGTGGATGTTGCTGATGAATAGATTGTTGTTGAATTATCTGTATGTGAAGCAAATGTTGTATTTAAAGTACTGACTGGAGTAACTATTGAAGCTGGACTTATTATAGTAATTGTTTGTGAAGCATCTGTTGGTTTAGGAGTTGACGATGAAGAAATTTTTGATGGAAGAGCTGTTGGACCAGCAGTTGTTATTGTTAGATTGCTGGGTACAGCAGGAATTTGTGTAGGAATTGTTGGTGCAGAACTTTGTTCAGTGGATGTTGCTGATGAATAAATTGTTGTTAAACTATCTGTTTGTGCATCTGTTTTTGGGGCATCTGTTGGTTTAGGAGTTGATGCTGAAAATTTTTTTGATGTAAGAGCTGTTGGAGCAGCAGTTGTTATTGTAAGATTGCTGGGTAGAGCAGGAATTTGTGTAGAAATTGTTGGTGGAAAACTTCGTTCTGTGGACGTTGCTGACGAATGGATTGTTGATGAACTATTTGTTGGTGAAGCAATTGTTGTTTTAAAAGTACTGAGTGGAGTTTCTCTTGGAACTGGACTTATAATAGGAATTGTTTGTGGGGCATCAGTTGGGTTAGGAGCTGAAGAATTAATTGATGGAAAAGCTGTTGTAAGAATGCTGGGTAGAACAGGAATTTTGGTAGGAATAGATGTTGCTGATGAATAGATTTTTGTGGAATTATCTGTTTGTATAGCAATTGTTGTTTTAAATGTACTGTCTGGAGTATTTATGGCAGTTGGACTAATTGTAAAAATTGTTTTTGGGGCATCTGTTGGTTTAGGAGTTGATGTTGAAAAATTTGTTGATGTAAGAGCTGTTGGAGCAACAGTTGTTATTGTAAGATTGCTGGGTAGAGCAGGAAATTGTGTTGGAATTGTTGGTGGAAAACTTTGTTCTGTTGATGTTGCTGATGAATAGATTGTTGTTGATTTATCTGTTTGTGAAGCAAATATTGTATTAAAAGTACTGAATGGAGTATCTATGGGATTTGGACTTGTGTGTAGGGTATCTGCTGGGACAGGAGTCGACGCTGAAGGAATTATTGATGGAAGAGCCGTTGACTCAGCACTAGTTATTGTAAGATGGCTGGGTAGAGCAGGAATTTGTGTAGGAATTGTTCGTGGAGAACTTTGTTCTGTGGATGTTGCTGATGAATAGATTGTTGTTGAATTATCTGTTTGTGAAGCAAATGTTGAATTAAATGTACTGACTGGAGTATCTATTGAAGCTGGACTTATTATAGGAATTGTTTGTAGGGTATCTACTGGGTTAGGAGTCGATGCTGAAGGAATTATTGATGGAAGAGCTGTTGAATCAGCACTAGTTATTTTTAGATGGCTGGGTAGAGCAGGAATTTGTGTAGGAATTGTTCGTGGAGAACTTTGTTCTGTTGATGTTGCTGATGAATAGATTGTTGTTGAATTATCTGTTTGTGAAGCAAATGTTGTATTAAAAGTACTGACTGGAGTATCTATGGGAGTTGGACTTGTGTGTAGGGTATCTGCTGGGACAGGAGTCGACGCTGAAGGAATTATTGATGGAAGAGCCGTTGACTCAGCACTAGTTATTGTAAGATGGCTGGGTAGAGCAGGAATTTGTGTAGGAATTGTTGGAGGAGAACTTTGTTCGGTGGATGTTGCTGATGAATAGATTGTTGTTGAATTATCTGTTTGTGAAGCAAATGTTGTATTAAAAGTACTGACTGGAGTATCTATGGGAGTTGGACTTGTGTGTAGGGTATCTGCTGGGACAGGAGTCGACGCTGAAAGAATTATTGATGGAAGAGCCGTTGACTCAGCACTAGTTATTGTAAGATGGCTGGGTAGAGCAGGAATTTGTGTAGGAATTGTTGGAGGAGAACTTTGTTCGGTGGATGTTGCTGATGAATAGATTGTTGTTGAATTATCTGTTTGTGAAGCAAATGTTGTATTAAAAGTACTGACTGGAGTATCTATGGGAGTTGGACTTGTGTGTAGGGTATCTGCTGGGACAGGAGTCGACGCTGAAGGAATTATTGATGGAAGAGCCGTTGACTCAGCACTAGTTATTGTAAGATGGCTGGGTAGAGCAGGAATTTGTGTAGGAATTGTTGGAGGAGAACTTTGTTCGGTGGATGTTGCTGATGAATAGATTGTTGTTGAATTATCTGTTTGTGAAGCAAATGTTGTATTAAAAGTACTGACTGGAGTATCTATGGGAGTTGGACTTGTGTGTAGGGTATCTGCTGGGAGAGGAGTCGACGCTGAAGGAATTATTGATGGAAGAGCCGTTGACTCAGCACTAGTTATTGTAAGATGGCTGGGTAGAGCAGGAATTTGTGTAGGAATTGTTGGAGGAGAACTTTGTTCGGTGGATGTTGCTGATGAATAGATTGTTGTTGAATTATCTGTTTGTGAAGCAAATGTTGTATTAAAAGTACTGACTGGAGTATCTATGGGAGTTGGACTTGTGTGTAGGGTATCTGCTGGGACAGGAGTCGACGCTGAAGGAATTATTGATGGAATAGCCGTTGACTCAGCACTAGTTATTGTAAGATGGCTGGGTAGAGCAGGAATTTGTGTAGGAATTGTTGGAGGAGAACTTTGTTCGGTGGATGTTGCTGATGAATAGATTGTTGTTGAATTATCTGTTTGTGAAGCAAATGTTGTATTAAAAGTACTGACTGGAGTATCTATGGGAGTTGGACTTGTGTATAGTATATCTGCTGGGACAGGAGTCGACGCTGAAGGAATTATTGATGGAAGAGCCGTTGACTCAGCACTAGTTATTGTAAGATGGCTGGGTAGAGCAGGAATTTGTGTAGGAATTGTTGGAGGAGAACTTTGTTCGGTGGATGTTGCTGATGAATAGATTGTTGTTGAATTATCTGTTTGTGAAGCAAATGTTGTATTAAAAGTACTGACTGGAGTATCTATGGGAGTTGGACTTGTGTGTAGGGTATCTGCTGGGACAGGAGTCGACGCTGAAGGAATTATTGATGGAATAGCCGTTGACTCAGCACTAGTTATTGTAAGATGGCTGGGTAGAGCAGGAATTTGTGTAGGAATTGTTGGAGGAGAACTTTGTTCGGTGGATGTTGCTGATGAATAGATTGTTGTTGAATTATCTGTTTGTGAAGCAAATATTGTATTAAAAGTACTGACTGGAGTATCTATGGGATTTGGACTTGTGTGTAGGGTATCTGCTGGGACAGGAGTCGACGCTGAAGGAATTATTGATGGAAGAGCCGTTGACTCAGCACTAGTTATTGTAAGATGGCTGGGTAGAGCAGGAATTTGTGTAGGAATTGTTCGTGGAGAACTTTGTTCTGTGGATGTTGCTGATGAATAGATTGTTGTTGAATTATCTGTTTGTGAAGCAAATGTTGAATTAAATGTACTGACTGGAGTATCTATTGAAGCTGGACTTATTATAGGAATTGTTTGTAGGGTATCTACTCGGTTAGGAGTCGATGCTGAAGGAATTATTGATGGAAGAGCTGTTGAATCAGCACTAGTTATTGTAAGATGGCTGGGTAGAGCAGGAATTTGTGTAGGAATTGTTCGTGGAGAACTTTGTTCTGTTGATGTTGCTGATGAATAGATTGTTGTTGAATTATCTGTTTGTGAAGCAAATGTTGTATTAAAAGTACTGACTGGAGTATCTATGGGAGTTGGACTTGTGTGTAGGGTATCTGCTGGGACAGGAGTCGACGCTGAAGGAATTATTGATGGAAGAGCCGTTGACTCAGCACTAGTTATTGTAAGATGGCTGGGTAGAGCAGGAATTTGTGTAGGAATTGTTGGAGGAGAACTTTGTTCGGTGGATGTTGCTGATGAATAGATTGTTGTTGAATTATCTGTTTGTGAAGCAAATGTTGTATTAAAAGTACTGACTGGAGTATCTATGGGAGTTGGACTTGTGTGTAGGGTATCTGCTGGGACAGGAGTCGACGCTGAAGGAATTATTGATGGAAGAGCCGGTGACTCAGCACTAGTTATTGTAAGATGGCTGGGTAGAGCAGGAATTTGTGTAGGAATTGTTGGAGGAGAACTTTGTTCGGTGGATGTTGCTGATGAATAGATTGTTGTTGAATTATCTGTTTGTGAAGCAAATGTTGTATTAAAAGTACTGACTGGAGTATCTATGGGAGTTGGACTTGTGTGTAGGGTATCTGCTGGGACAGGAGTCGACGCTGAAGGAATTATTGATGGAAGAGCCGTTGACTCAGCACTAGTTATTGTAAGATGGCTGGGTAGAGCAGGAATTTGTGTAGGAATTGTTGGAGGAGAACTTTGTTCGGTGGATGTTGCTGATGAATAGATTGTTGTTGAATTATCTGTTTGTGAAGCAAATGTTGTATTAAAAGTACTGACTGGAGTATCTATGGGAGTTGGACTTGTGTGTAGGGTATCTGCTGGGAGAGGAGTCGACGCTGAAGGAATTATTGATGGAAGAGCCGTTGACTCAGCACTAGTTATTGTAAGATGGCTGGGTAGAGCAGGAATTTGTGTAGGAATTGTTGTAGGAGAACTTTGTTCGGTGGATGTTGCTGATGAATAGATTGTTGTTGAATTATCTGTTTGTGAAGCAAATGTTGTATTAAAAGTACTGACTGGAGTATCTATGGGAGTTGGACTTGTGTGTAGGGTATCTGCTGGGACATAAGTCGACGCTGAAGGAATTATTGATGGAATAGCCGTTGACTCAGCACTAGTTATTGTAAGATGGCTGGGTAGAGCAGGAATTTGTGTAGGAATTGTTGGAGGAGAACTTTGTTCGGTGGATGTTGCTGATGAATAGATTGTTGTTGAATTATCTGTTTGTGAAGCAAATGTTGTATTAAAAGTACTGACTGGAGTATCTATGGGAGTTGGACTTGTGTGTAGGGTATCTGCTGGGACAGGAGTCGACGCTGAAGGAATTATTGATGGAAGAGCCGTTGACTCAGCACTAGTTATTGTAAGATGGCTGGGTAGAGCAGGAATTTGTGTAGGAATTGTTGGAGGAGAACTTTGTTCGGTGGATGTTGCTGATGAATAGATTGTTGTTGAATTATCTGTTTGTGAAGCAAATGTTGTATTAAAAGTACTGACTGGAGTATCTATGGGAGTTGGACTTGTGTGTAGGGTATCTGCTGGGACAGGAGTCGACGCTGAAGGAATTATTGATGGAATAGCCGTTGACTCAGCACTAGTTATTGTAAGATGGCTGGGTAGAGCAGGAATTTGTGTAGGAATTGTTGGAGGAGAACTTTGTTCGGTGGATGTTGCTGATGAATAGATTGTTGTTGAATTATCTGTTTGTGAAGCAAATGTTGTATTAAAAGTACTGACTGGAGTATCTATGGGAGTTGGACTTGTGTGTAGGGTATCTGCTGGGACAGGAGTCGACGCTGAAGGAATTATTGATGGAAGAGCCGTTGACTCAGCACTAGTTATTGTAAGATGGCTGGGTAGAGCAGGAATTTGTGTAGGAATTGTTGGAGAAGAACTTTGTTCGGTGGATGTTGCTGATGAATAGATTGTTGTTGAATTATCTGTTTGTGAAGCAAATGTTGTATTAAAAGTACTGACTGGAGTATCTATGGGAGTTGGACTTGTGTGTAGGGTATCTGCTGGGAGAGGAGTCGACGCTGAAGGAATTATTGATGCAATAGCCGTTGACTCAGCACTAGTTATTGTAAGATGGCTGGGTAGAGGAGGAATTTGTGTAGGAATTGTTGGAGGAGAACTTTGTTCGGTGGATGTTGCTGATGAATAGATTGTTGTTGAATTATCTGTTTGTGAAGCAAATGTTGTATTAAAAGTACTGACTGGAGTATCTATGGGAGTTGGACTTGTGTGTAGGGTATCTGCTGGGAGAGGAGTCGACGCTGAAGGAATTATTGATGGAAGAGCCGTTGACTCAGCACTAGTTATTGTAAGATGGCTGGGTAGAGCAGGAATTTGTGTAGGAATTGTTGGAGGAGAACTTTGTTCGGTGGATGTTGCTGATAAATAGATTGTTGTTGAATTATCTGTTTGTGAAGCAAATGTTGTATTAAAAGTACTGACTGGAGTATCTATGGGAGTTGGACTTGTGTGTAGGGTATCTGCTGGGACAGGAGTCGACGCTGAAGGAATTATTGATGGAAGAGCCGTTGACTCAGCACTAGTTATTGTAAGATGGCTGGGTAGAGCAGGAATTTGTGTAGGAATTGTTGGAGGAGAACTTTGTTCGGTGGATGTTGCTGATGAATAGATTGTTGTTGAATTATCTGTTTGTGAAGCAACTGTTGTATTAAAAGTTCTGACTGGAGTATCTATGGGAGTTGGACTTGTGTGTAGGGTATCTGCTGGGACAGGAGTCGACGTTGAAGGTATTATTGATGGAAGAGCCGTTGACTCAGCACTAGTTATTGTAAGATGGCTGGGTAGAGCAGGAATTTGTGTAGGAATTGTTGGAGGAGAACTTTGTTCGGTGGATGTTGCTGATGAATAGATTGTTGTTGAATTATCTGTTTGTGAAGCAAATGTTGTATTAAAAGTACTGACTGGAGTATCTATGGGAGTTGGACTTGTGTGTAGGGTATCTGCTGGGACAGGAGTCGACGCTGAAGGAATTATTGATGGAAGAGCCGTTGACTCAGCACTAGTTATTGTAAGATGGCTGGGTAGAGCAGGAATTTGTGTAGGAATTGTTGGAGGAGAACTTTGTTCGGTGGATGTTGCTGATGAATAGATTGTTGTTGAATTATCTGTTTGTGAAGCAAATGTTGTATTAAAAGTTCTGACTGGAGTATCTATGGGAGTTGGACTTGTGTGTAGGGTATCTGCTGGGACAGCAGTCGACGCTGAAGGTATTATTGATGGAAGAGCCGTTGACTCAGCACTAGTTATTGTAAGATGGCTGGGTAGAGCAGGAATTTGTGTAGGAATTGTTGGAGGAGAACTTTGTTCGGTGGATGTTGCTGATGAATAGATTGTTGTTGAATTATCTGTTTGTGAACCAAATGTTGTATTAAAAGTACTGACTGGAGTATCTATGGGAGTTGGACTTGTGTGTAGGGTATCTGCTGGGACAGGAGTCGACGCTGAAGGAATTATTGATGGAATAGCCGTTGACTCAGCACTAGTTATTGTAAGATGGCTGGGTAGAGCAGGAATTTGTGTAGGAATTGTTGGAGGAGAACTTTGTTCGGTGGATGTTGCTGATGAATAGATTGTTGTTGAATTATCTGTTTGTGAAGCAAATATTGTATTAAAAGTACTGACTGGAGTATCTATGGGATTTGGACTTGTGTGTAGGGTATCTGCTGGGACAGGAGTCGACGCTGAAGGAATTATTGATGGAAGAGCCGTTGACTCAGCACTAGTTATTGTAAGATGGCTGGGTAGAGCAGGAATTTGTGTAGGAATTTTTCGTGGAGAACTTTGTTCTGTGGATGTTGCTGATGAATAGATTGTTGTTGAATTATCTGTTTGTGAAGCAAATGTTGAATTAAATGTACTGACTGGAGTATCTATTGAAGCTGGACTTATTATAGGAATTGTTTGTAGGGTATCTACTCGGTTAGGAGTCGATGCTGAAGGAATTATTGATGGAAGAGCTGTTGAATCAGCACTAGTTATTGTAAGATGGCTGGGTAGAGCAGGAATTTGTGTAGGAATTGTTCGTGGAGAACTTTGTTCTGTTGATGTTGCTGATGAATAGATTGTTGTTGAATTATCTGTTTGTGAAGCAAATGTTGTATTAAAAGAACTGACTGGAGTATCTATGGGAGTTGGACTTGTGTGTAGGGTATCTGCTGGGACAGGAGTCGACGCTGAAGGAATTATTGATGGAAGAGCCGTTGACTCAGCACTAGTTATTGTAAGATGGCTGGGTAGAGCAGGAATTTGTGTAGGAATTGTTGGAGGAGAACTTTGTTCGGTGGATGTTGCTGATGAATAGATTGTTGTTGAATTATCTGTTTGTGAAGCAAATGTTGTATTAAAAGTACTGACTGGAGTATCTATGGGAGTTGGACTTGTGTGTAGGGTATCTGCTGGGACAGACGACGCTGAAGGAATTATTGATGGAAGAGCCGTTGACTCAGCACTAGTTATTGTAAGATGGCTGGGTAGAGCAGGAATTTGTGTAGGAATTGTTGGAGGAGAACTTTGTTCGGTGGATGTTGCTGATGAATAGATTGTTGTTGAATTATCTGTTTGTGAAGCAAATGTTGTATTAAAAGTACTGACTGGAGTATCTATGGGAGTTGGACTTGTGTGTAGGGTATCTGCTGGGAGAGGAGTCGACGCTGAAGGAATTATTGATGGAAGAGCCGTTGACTCAGCACTAGTTATTGTAAGATGGCTGGGTAGAGCAGGAATTTGTGTAGGAATTGTTGTAGGAGAACTTTGTTCGGTGGATGTTGCTGATGAATAGATTGTTGTTGAATTATCTATTTGTGAAGCAAATGTTGTATTAAAAGTACTGACTGGAGTATCTATGGGAGTTGGACTTGTGTGTAGGGTATCTGCTGGGACAGGAGTCGACGCTGAAGGAATTATTGATGGAATAGCCGTTGACTCAGCACTAGTTATTGTAAGATGGCTGGGTAGAGCAGGAATTTGTGTAGGAATTGTTGGAGGAGAACTTTGTTCGGTGGATGTTGCTGATGAATAGATTGTTGTTGAATTATCTGTTTGTGAAGCAAATGTTGTATTAAAAGTACTGACTGGAGTATCTATGGGAGTTGGACTTGTGTGTAGGGTATCTGCTGGGACAGGAGTCGACGCTGAAGGAATTATTGATAGAAGAGCCGTTGACTCAGCACTAGTTATTGTAAGATGGCTGGGTAGAGCAGGAATTTGTGTAGGAATTGTTGGAGGAGAACTTTGTTCGGTGGATGTTGCTGATGAATAGATTGTTGTTGAATTATCTGTTTGTGAAGCAAATGTTGTATTAAAAGTACTGACTGGAGTATCTATGGGAGTTGGACTTGTGTGTAGGGTATCTGCTGGGACAGGAGTCGACGCTGAAGGAATTATTGATGGAATAGCCGTTGACTCAGCACTAGTTATTGTAAGATGGCTGGGTAGAGCAGGAATTTGTGTAGGAATTGTTGGAGGAGAACTTTGTTCGGTGGATGTTGCTGATGAATAGATTGTTGTTGAATTATCTGTTTGTGAAGCAAATGTTGTATTAAAAGTACTGACTGGAGTATCTATGGGAGTTGGACTTGTGTGTAGGGTATCTGCTGGGACAGGAGTCGACGCTGAAGGAATTATTGATGGAAGAGCCGTTGACTCAGCACTAGTTATTGTAAGATGGCTGGGTAGAGCAGGAATTTGTGTAGGAATTGTTGGAGAAGAACTTTGTTCGGTGGATGTTGCTGATGAATAGATTGTTGTTGAATTATCTGTTTGTGAAGCAAATGTTGTATTAAAAGTACTGACTGGAGTATCTATGGGAGTTGGACTTGTGTGTAGGGTATCTGCTGGGACAGGAGTCGACGCTGAAAGAATTATTGATGGAAGAGCCGTTGACTCAGCACTAGTTATTGTAAGATGGCTGGGTAGAGCAGGAATTTGTGTAGGAATTGTTGGAGGAGAACTTTGTTCGGTGGATGTTGCTGATGAATAGATTGTTGTTGAATTATCTGTTTGTGAAGCAAATGTTGTATTAAAAGTACTGACTGGAGTATCTATGGGAGTTGGACTTGTGTGTAGGGTATCTGCTGGGACAGGAGTCGACGCTGAAGGAATTATTGATGGAAGAGCCGTTGACTCAGCACTAGTTATTGTAAGATGGCTGGGTAGAGCAGGAATTTGTGTAGGAATTGTTGGAGGAGAACTTTGTTCGGTGGATGTTGCTGATGAATAGATTGTTGTTGAATTATCTGTTTGTGAAGCAAATGTTGTATTAAAAGTACTGACTGGAGTATCTATGGGAGTTGGACTTGTGTGTAGGGTATCTGCTGGGAGAGGAGTCGACGCTGAAGGAATTATTGATGGAAGAGCCGTTGACTCAGCACTAGTTATTGTAAGATGGCTGGGTAGAGCAGGAATTTGTGTAGGAATTGTTGGAGGAGAACTTTGTTCGGTGGATGTTGCTGATGAATAGATTGTTGTTGAATTATCTGTTTGTGAAGCAAATGTTGTATTAAAAGTACTGACTGGAGTATCTATGGGAGTTGGACTTGTGTGTAGGGTATCTGCTGGGACAGGAGTCGACGCTGAAGGAATTATTGATGGAATAGCCGTTGACTCAGCACTAGTTATTGTAAGATGGCTGGGTAGAGCAGGAATTTGTGTAGGAATTGTTGGAGGAGAACTTTGTTCGGTGGATGTTGCTGATGAATAGATTGTTGTTGAATTATCTGTTTGTGAAGCAAATGTTGTATTAAAAGTACTGACTGGAGTATCTATGGGAGTTGGACTTGTGTATAGTATATCTGCTGGGACAGGAGTCGACGCTGAAGGAATTATTGATGGAAGAGCCGTTGACTCAGCACTAGTTATTGTAAGATGGCTGGGTAGAGCAGGAATTTGTGTAGGAATTGTTGGAGGAGAACTTTGTTCGGTGGATGTTGCTGATGAATAGATTGTTGTTGAATTATCTGTTTGTGAAGCAAATGTTGTATTAAAAGTACTGACTGGAGTATCTATGGGAGTTGGACTTGTGTGTAGGGTATCTGCTGGGACAGGAGTCGACGCTGAAGGAATTATTGATGGAATAGCCGTTGACTCAGCACTAGTTATTGTAAGATGGCTGGGTAGAGCAGGAATTTGTGTAGGAATTGTTGGAGGAGAACTTTGTTCGGTGGATGTTGCTGATGAATAGATTGTTGTTGAATTATCTGTTTGTGAAGCAAATATTGTATTAAAAGTACTGACTGGAGTATCTATTGAAGCTGGACTTATTATAGGAATTGTTTGTAGGGTATCTACTCGGTTAGGAGTCGATGCTGAAGGAATTATTGATGGAAGAGCTGTTGAATCAGCACTAGTTATTGTAAGATGGCTGGGTAGAGCAGGAATTTGTGTAGGAATTGTTCGTGGAGAACTTTGTTCTGTTGATGTTGCTGATGAATAGATTGTTGTTGAATTATCTGTTTGTGAAGCAAATGTTGTATTAAAAGTACTGACTGGAGTATCTATGGGAGTTGGACTTGTGTGTAGGGTATCTGCTGGGACAGGAGTCGACGCTGAAGGAATTATTGATGGAAGAGCCGTTGACTCAGCACTAGTTATTGTAAGATGGCTGGGTAGAGCAGGAATTTGTGTAGGAATTGTTCGTGGAGAACTTTGTTCTGTTGATGTTGCTGATGAATAGATTGTTGTTGAATTATCTGTTTGTGAAGCAAATGTTGTATTAAAAGTACTGACTGGAGTATCTATGGGATTTGGACTTGTGTGTAGGGTATCTGCTGGGACAGGAGTCGACGCTGAAGGAATTATTGATGGAAGAGCCGTTGACTCAGCACTAGTTATTGTAAGATGGCTGGGTAGAGCAGGAATTTGTGTAGGAATTGTTCGTGGAGAACTTTGTTCTGTGGATGTTGCTGATGAATAGATTGTTGTTGAATTATCTGTTTGTGAAGCAAATGTTGAATTAAATGTACTGACTGGAGTATCTATTGAAGCTGGACTTATTATAGGAATTGTTTGTAGGGTATCTACTCGGTTAGGAGTCGATGCTGAAGGAATTATTGATGGAAGAGCTGTTGAATCAGCACTAGTTATTGTAAGATGGCTGGGTAGAGCAGGAATTTGTGTAGGAATTGTTCGTGGAGAACTTTGTTCTGTTGATGTTGCTGATGAATAGATTGTTGTTGAATTATCTGTTTGTGAAGCAAATGTTGTATTAAAAGTACTGACTGGAGTATCTATGGGAGTTGGACTTGTGTGTAGGGTATCTACTCGGTTAGGAGTCGATGCTGAAGGAATTATTGATGGAAGAGCTGTTGAATCAGCACTAGTTATTGTAAGATGGCTGGGTAGAGCAGGAATTTGTGTAGGAATTGTTCGTGGAGAACTTTGTTCTGTTGATGTTGCTGATGAATAGATTGTTGTTGAATTATCTGTTTGTGAAGCAAATGTTGTATTAAAAGTACTGACTGGAGTATCTATGGGATTTGGACTTGTGTGTAGGGTATCTGCTGGGACAGGAGTCGACGCTGAAGGAATTATTGATGGAAGAGCCGTTGACTCAGCACTAGTTATTGTAAGATGGCTGGGTAGAGCAGGAATTTGTGTAGGAATTGTTCGTGGAGAACTTTGTTCTGTGGATGTTGCTGATGAATAGATTGTTGTTGAATTATCTGTTTGTGAAGCAAATGTTGAATTAAATGTACTGACTGGAGTATCTATTGAAGCTGGACTTATTATAGGAATTGTTTGTAGGGTATCTACTCGGTTAGGAGTCGATGCTGAAGGAATTATTGATGGAAGAGCTGTTGAATCAGCACTAGTTATTGTAAGATGGCTGGGTAGAGCAGGAATTTGTGTAGGAATTGTTCGTGGAGAACTTTGTTCTGTTGATGTTGCTGATGAATAGATTGTTGTTGAATTATCTGTTTGTGAAGCAAATGTTGTATTAAAAGTACTGACTGGAGTATCTATGGGAGTTGGACTTGTGTGTAGGGTATCTGCTGGGACAGGAGTCGACGCTGAAGGAATTATTGATGGAAGAGCCGTTGACTCAGCACTAGTTATTGTAAGATGGCTGGGTAGAGCAGGAATTTGTGTAGGAATTGTTGGAGGAGAACTTTGTTCGGTGGATGTTGCTGATGAATAGATTGTTGTTGAATTATCTGTTTGTGAAGCAAATGTTGTATTAAAAGTACTGACTGGAGTATCTATGGGAGTTGGACTTGTGTGTAGGGTATCTGCTGGGACAGGAGTCGACGCTGAAGGAATTATTGATGGAAGAGCCGTTGACTCAGCACTAGTTATTGTAAGATGGCTGGGTAGAGCAGGAATTTGTGTAGGAATTGTTGGAGGAGAACTTTGTTCGGTGGATGTTGCTGATGAATAGATTGTTGTTGAATTATCTGTTTGTGAAGCAAATGTTGTATTAAAAGTACTGACTGGAGTATCTATGGGAGTTGGACTTGTGTGTAGGGTATCTGCTGGGACAGGAGTCGACGCTGAAGGAATTATTGATGGAAGAGCCGTTGACTCAGCACTAGTTATTGTAAGATGGCTGGGTAGAGCAGGAATTTGTGTAGGAATTGTTGGAGGAGAACTTTGTTCGGTGGATGTTGCTGATGAATAGATTGTTGTTGAATTATCTGTTTGTGAAGCAAATGTTGTATTAAAAGTACTGACTGGAGTATCTATGGGAGTTGGACTTGTGTGTAGGGTATCTGCTGGGAGAGGAGTCGACGCTGAAGGAATTATTGATGGAAGAGCCGTTGACTCAGCACTAGTTATTGTAAGATGGCTGGGTAGAGCAGGAATTTGTGTAGAAATTGTTGTAGGAGAACTTTGTTCGGTGGATGTTGCTGATGAATAGATTGTTGTTGAATTATCTGTTTGTGAAGCAAATGTTGTATTAAAAGTACTGACTGGAGTATCTATGGGAGTTGGACTTGTGTGTAGGGTATCTGCTGGGACATAAGTCGACGCTGAAGGAATTATTGATGGAATAGCCGTTGACTCAGCACTAGTTATTGTAAGATGGCTGGGTAGAGCAGGAATTTGTGTAGGAATTGTTGGAGGAGAACTTTGTTCGGTGGATGTTGCTGATGAATAGATTGTTGTTGAATTATCTGTTTGTGAAGCAAATGTTGTATTAAAAGTACTGACTGGAGTATCTATGGGAGTTGGACTTGTGTGTAGGGTATCTGCTGGGACAGGAGTCGACGCTGAAGGAATTATTGATGGAAGAGCCGTTGACTCAGCACTAGTTATTGTAAGATGGCTGGGTAGAGCAGGAATTTGTGTAGGAATTGTTGGAGGAGAACTTTGTTCGGTGGATGTTGCTGATGAATAGATTGTTGTTGAATTATCTGTTTGTGAAGCAAATGTTGTATTAAAAGTACTGACTGGAGTATCTATGGGAGTTGGACTTGTGTGTAGGGTATCTGCTGGGACAGGAGTCGACGCTGAAGGAATTATTGATGGAATAGCCGTTGACTCAGCACTAGTTATTGTAAGATGGCTGGGTAGAGCAGGAATTTGTGTAGGAATTGTTGGAGGAGAACTTTGTTCGGTGGATGTTGCTGATGAATAGATTGTTGTTGAATTATCTGTTTGTGAAGCAAATGTTGTATTAAAAGTACTGACTGGAGTATCTATGGGAGTTGGACTTGTGTGTAGGGTATCTGCTGGGACAGGAGTCGACGCTGAAGGAATTATTGATGGAAGAGCCGTTGACTCAGCACTAGTTATTGTAAGATGGCTGGGTAGAGCAGGAATTTGTGTAGGAATTGTTGGAGAAGAACTTTGTTCGGTGGATGTTGCTGATGAATAGATTGTTGTTGAATTATCTGTTTGTGAAGCAAATGTTGTATTAAAAGTACTGACTGGAGTATCTATGGGAGTTGGACTTGTGTGTAGGGTATCTGCTGGGAGAGGAGTCGACGCTGAAGGAATTATTGATGCAATAGCCGTTGACTCAGCACTAGTTATTGTAAGATGGCTGGGTAGAGGAGGAATTTGTGTAGGAATTGTTGGAGGAGAACTTTGTTCGGTGGATGTTGCTGATGAATAGATTGTTGTTGAATTATCTGTTTGTGAAGCAAATGTTGTATTAAAAGTACTGACTGGAGTATCTATGGGAGTTGGACTTGTGTGTAGGGTATCTGCTGGGAGAGGAGTCGACGCTGAAGGAATTATTGATGGAAGAGCCGTTGACTCAGCACTAGTTATTGTAAGATGGCTGGGTAGAGCAGGAATTTGTGTAGGAATTGTTGGAGGAGAACTTTGTTCGGTGGATGTTGCTGATAAATAGATTGTTGTTGAATTATCTGTTTGTGAAGCAAATGTTGTATTAAAAGTACTGACTGGAGTATCTATGGGAGTTGGACTTGTGTGTAGGGTATCTGCTGGGACAGGAGTCGACGCTGAAGGAATTATTGATGGAAGAGCCGTTGACTCAGCACTAGTTATTGTAAGATGGCTGGGTAGAGCAGGAATTTGTGTAGGAATTGTTGGAGGAGAACTTTGTTCGGTGGATGTTGCTGATGAATAGATTGTTGTTGAATTATCTGTTTGTGAAGCAACTGTTGTATTAAAAGTTCTGACTGGAGTATCTATGGGAGTTGGACTTGTGTGTAGGGTATCTGCTGGGACAGGAGTCGACGTTGAAGGTATTATTGATGGAAGAGCCGTTGACTCAGCACTAGTTATTGTAAGATGGCTGGGTAGAGCAGGAATTTGTGTAGGAATTGTTGGAGGAGAACTTTGTTCGGTGGATGTTGCTGATGAATAGATTGTTGTTGAATTATCTGTTTGTGAAGCAAATGTTGTATTAAAAGTACTGACTGGAGTATCTATGGGAGTTGGACTTGTGTGTAGGGTATCTGCTGGGACAGGAGTCGACGCTGAAGGAATTATTGATGGAAGAGCCGTTGACTCAGCACTAGTTATTGTAAGATGGCTGGGTAGAGCAGGAATTTGTGAAGGAATTGTTGGAGGAGAACTTTGTTCGGTGGATGTTGCTGATGAATAGATTGTTGTTGAATTATCTGTTTGTGAAGCAAATGTTGTATTAAAAGTTTTGACTGGAGTATCTATGGGAGTTGGACTTGTGTGTAGGGTATCTGCTGGGACAGCAGTCGACGCTGAAGGTATTATTGATGGAAGAGCCGTTGACTCAGCACTAGTTATTGTAAGATGGCTGGGTAGAGCAGGAATTTGTGTAGGAATTGTTGGAGGAGAACTTTGTTCGGTGGATGTTGCTGATGAATAGATTGTTGTTGAATTATCTGTTTGTGAACCAAATGTTGTATTAAAAGTACTGACTGGAGTATCTATGGGAGTTGGACTTGTGTGTAGGGTATCTGCTGGGACAGGAGTCGACGCTGAAGGAATTATTGATGGAATAGCCGTTGACTCAGCACTAGTTATTGTAAGATGGCTGGGTAGAGCAGGAATTTGTGTAGGAATTGTTGGAGGAGAACTTTGTTCGGTGGATGTTGCTGATGAATAGATTGTTGTTGAATTATCTGTTTGTGAAGCAAATATTGTATTAAAAGTACTGACTGGAGTATCTATGGGATTTGGACTTGTGTGTAGGGTATCTGCTGGGACAGGAGTCGACGCTGAAGGAATTATTGATGGAAGAGCCGTTGACTCAGCACTAGTTATTGTAAGATGGCTGGGTAGAGCAGGAATTTGTGTAGGAATTTTTCGTGGAGAACTTTGTTCTGTGGATGTTGCTGATGAATAGATTGTTGTTGAATTATCTGTTTGTGAAGCAAATGTTGAATTAAATGTACTGACTGGAGTATCTATTGAAGCTGGACTTATTATAGGAATTGTTTGTAGGGTATCTACTCGGTTAGGAGTCGATGCTGAAGGAATTATTGATGGAAGAGCTGTTGAATCAGCACTAGTTATTGTAAGATGGCTGGGTAGAGCAGGAATTTGTGTAGGAATTGTTCGTGGAGAACTTTGTTCTGTTGATGTTGCTGATGAATAGATTGTTGTTGAATTATCTGTTTGTGAAGCAAATGTTGTATTAAAAGTACTGACTGGAGTATCTATGGGAGTTGGACTTGTGTGTAGGGTATCTGCTGGGACAGGAGTCGACGCTGAAGGAATTATTGATGGAAGAGCCGTTGACTCAGCACTAGTTATTGTAAGATGGCTGGGTAGAGCAGGAATTTGTGTAGGAATTGTTGGAGGAGAACTTTGTTCGGTGGATGTTGCTGATGAATAGATTGTTGTTGAATTATCTGTTTGTGAAGCAAATGTTGTATTAAAAGTACTGACTGGAGTATCTATGGGAGTTGGACTTGTGTGTAGGGTATCTGCTGGGACAGACGACGCTGAAGGAATTATTGATGGAAGAGCCGTTGACTCAGCACTAGTTATTGTAAGATGGCTGGGTAGAGCAGGAATTTGTGTAGGAATTGTTGGAGGAGAACTTTGTTCGGTGGATGTTGCTGATGAATAGATTGTTGTTGAATTATCTGTTTGTGAAGCAAATGTTGTATTAAAAGTACTGACTGGAGTATCTATGGGAGTTGGACTTGTGTGTAGGGTATCTGCTGGGAGAGGAGTCGACGCTGAAGGAATTATTGATGGAAGAGCCGTTGACTCAGCACTAGTTATTGTAAGATGGCTGGGTAGAGCAGGAATTTGTGTAGGAATTGTTGTAGGAGAACTTTGTTCGGTGGATGTTGCTGATGAATAGATTGTTGTTGAATTATCTGTTTGTGAAGCAAATGTTGTATTAAAAGTACTGACTGGAGTATCTATGGGAGTTGGACTTGTGTGTAGGGTATCTGCTGGGACAGGAGTCGACGCTGAAGGAATTATTGATGGAATAGCCGTTGACTCAGCACTAGTTATTGTAAGATGGCTGGGTAGAGCAGGAATTTGTGTAGGAATTGTTGGAGGAGAACTTTGTTCGGTGGATGTTGCTGATGAATAGATTGTTGTTGAATTATCTGTTTGTGAAGCAAATGTTGTATTAAAAGTACTGACTGGAGTATCTATGGGAGTTGGACTTGTGTGTAGGGTATCTGCTGGGACAGGAGTCGACGCTGAAGGAATTATTGATAGAAGAGCCGTTGACTCAGCACTAGTTATTGTAAGATGGCTGGGTAGAGCAGGAATTTGTGTAGGAATTGTTGGAGGAGAACTTTGTTCGGTGGATGTTGCTGATGAATAGATTGTTGTTGAATTATCTGTTTGTGAAGCAAATGTTGTATTAAAAGTACTGACTGGAGTATCTATGGGAGTTGGACTTGTGTGTAGGGTATCTGCTGGGACAGGAGTCGACGCTGAAGGAATTATTGATGGAATAGCCGTTGACTCAGCACTAGTTATTGTAAGATGGCTGGGTAGAGCAGGAATTTGTGTAGGAATTGTTGGAGGAGAACTTTGTTCGGTGGATGTTGCTGATGAATAGATTGTTGTTGAATTATCTGTTTGTGAAGCAAATGTTGTATTAAAAGTACTGACTGGAGTATCTATGGGAGTTGGACTTGTGTGTAGGGTATCTGCTGGGACAGGAGTCGACGCTGAAGGAATTATTGATGGAAGAGCCGTTGACTCAGCACTAGTTATTGTAAGATGGCTGGGTAGAGCAGGAATTTGTGTAGGAATTGTTGGAGAAGAACTTTGTTCGGTGGATGTTGCTGATGAATAGATTGTTGTTGAATTATCTGTTTGTGAAGCAAATGTTGTATTAAAAGTACTGACTGGAGTATCTATGGGAGTTGGACTTGTGTGTAGGGTATCTGCTGGGAGAGGAGTCGACGCTGAAGGAATTATTGATGCAATAGCCGTTGACTCAGCACTAGTTATTGTAAGATGGCTGGGTAGAGCAGGAATTTGTGTAGGAATTGTTGGAGGAGAACTTTGTTCGGTGGATGTTGCTGATGAATAGATTGTTGTTGAATTATCTGTTTGTGAAGCAAATGTTGTATTAAAAGTACTGACTGGAGTATCTATGGGAGTTGGACTTGTGTGTAGGGTATCTGCTGGGACAGGAGTCGACGCTGAAGGAATTATTGATAGAAGAGCCGTTGACTCAGCACTAGTTATTGTAAGATGGCTGGGTAGAGCAGGAATTTGTGTAGGAATTGTTGGAGGAGAACTTTGTTCGGTGGATGTTGCTGATGAATAGATTGTTGTTGAATTATCTGTTTGTGAAGCAAATGTTGTATTAAAAGTACTGACTGGAGTATCTATGGGAGTTGGACTTGTGTGTAGGGTATCTGCTGGGACAGGAGTCGACGCTGAAGGAATTATTGATGGAATAGCCGTTGACTCAGCACTAGTTATTGTAAGATGGCTGGGTAGAGCAGGAATTTGTGTAGGAATTGTTGGAGGAGAACTTTGTTCGGTGGATGTTGCTGATGAATAGATTGTTGTTGAATTATCTGTTTGTGAAGCAAATGTTGTATTAAAAGTACTGACTGGAGTATCTATGGGAGTTGGACTTGTGTGTAGGGTATCTGCTGGGACAGGAGTCGACGTTGAAGGTATTATTGATGGAAGAGCCGTTGACTCAGCACTAGTTATTGTAAGATGGCTGGGTAGAGCAGGAATTTGTGTAGGAATTGTTGGAGGAGAACTTTGTTCGGTGGATGTTGCTGATGAATAGATTGTTGTTGAATTATCTGTTTGTGAACCAAATGTTGTATTAAAAGTACTGACTGGAGTATCTATGGGAGTTGGACTTGTGTGTAGGGTATCTGCTGGGAGAGGAGTCGACGCTGAAGGAATTATTGATGGAAGAGCCGTTGACTCAGCACTAGTTATTGTAAGATGGCTGGGTAGAGCAGGAATTTGTGTAGGAATTGTTGGAGGAGAACTTTGTTCGGTGGATGTTGCTGATGAATAGATTGTTGTTGAATTATCTGTTTGTGAAGCAAATGTTGTATTAAAAGTACTGACTGGAGTATCTATGGGAGTTGGACTTGTGTGTAGGGTATCTGCTGGGAGAGGAGTCGACGCTGAAGGAATTATTGATGGAAGAGCCGTTGACTCAGCACTAGTTATTGTAAGATGGCTGGGTAGAGCAGGAATTTGTGTAGGAATTGTTGGAGGAGAACTTTGTTCGGTGGATGTTGCTGATGAATAGATTGTTGTTGAATTATCTGTTTGTGAAGCAAATGTTGTATTAAAAGTACTGACTGGAGTATCTATGGGAGTTGGACTTGTGTGTAGGGTATCTGCTGGGAGAGGAGTCGACGCTGAAGGAATTATTGATAGAAGAGCCGTTGACTCAGCACTAGTTATTGTAAGATGGCTGGGTAGAGCAGGAATTTGTGTAGGAATTGTTGGAGGAGAACTTTGTTCGGTGGATGTTGCTGATGAATAGATTGTTGTTGAATTATCTGTTTGTGAAGCAAATGTTGTATTAAAAGTACTGACTGGAGTATCTATGGGAGTTGGACTTGTGTGTAGGGTATCTGCTGGGAGAGGAGTCGACGCTGAAGGAATTATTGATGGAAGAGCCGTTGACTCAGCACTAGTTATTGTAAGATGGCTGGGTAGAGCAGGAATTTGTGTAGGAATTGTTGGAGGAGAACTTTGTTCGGTGGATGTTGCTGATGAATAGATTGTTGTTGAATTATCTGTTTGTGAAGCAACTGTTGTATTAAAAGTTCTGACTGGAGTATCTATGGGAGTTGGACTTGTGTGTAGGGTATCTGCTGGGACAGGAGTCGACGTTGAAGGTATTATTGATGGAAGAGCCGTTGACTCAGCACTAGTTATTGTAAGATGGCTGGGTAGAGCAGGAATTTGTGTAGGAATTGTTGGAGGAGAACTTTGTTCGGTGGATGTTGCTGATGAATAGATTGTTGTTGAATTATCTGTTTGTGAACCAAATGTTGTATTAAAAGTACTGACTGGAGTATCTATGGGAGTTGGACTTATTATAGGAAATGTTTGTAGGGTATCTACTGGGTTAGGAGTCGATGCTGAAGGAATTATTGATGGAAGAGCTGTTGAATCAGCACTAGTTATTGTAGGATGGCTGGGTAGAGCAGGAATTTGTGTAGGAATTGTTCGTGGAGAACTTTGTTCTGTTGATGTTGCTGATGAATAGATTGTTGTTGAATTATCTGTTTGTGAAGCAAATGTTGTATTAAAAGTACTGACTGGAGTATCTATAGGAGTTGGACTTGTGTGTAGGGTATCTGCTGGGACAGGAGTCGACGCTGAAGGAATTATTGATGGAATAGCCGTTGACTCAGCACTAGTTATTGTAAGATGGCTGGGTAGAGCAGGAATTTGTGTAGGAATTGTTGGAGGAGAACTTTGTTCGGTGGATGTTGCTGATGAATAGATTGTTGTTGAATTATCTGTTTGTGAAGCAAATGTTGTATTAAAACTACTGACTGGAGTATCTATGGGAGTTGGACTTGTGTGTAGGGTATCTGCTGGGACAGGAGTCGACGCTGAAGGAATTATTGATGGAAGAGCCGTTGACTCAGCACTAGTTATTGTAAGATGGCTGGGTAGAGCAGGAATTTGTGTAGGAATTGTTCGTGGAGAACTTTGTTCTGTGGATGTTGCTGATGAATAGATTGTTGTTGAATTATCTGTTTGTGAAGCAAATGTTGAATTAAATGTACTGACTGTAGTATCTATTGAAGCTGGACTTATTATAGGAATTGTTTGTAGGGTATCTACTGGGTTAGGAGTCGATGCTGAAGGAATTATTGATGCAAGAGCTGTTGAATCAGCACTAGTTATTGTAAGATGGCTGGGTAGAGCAGGAATTTGTGTAGGAATTGTTCGTGGAGAACTTTGTTCTGTTGATGTTGCTGATGAATAGATTGTTGTTGAATTATCTGTTTGTGAAGCAAATGTTGTATTAAAAGTACTGACTGGAGTATCTATGGGAGTTGGACTTGTGTGTAGGGTATCTGCTGGGACAGGAGTCGACGCTGAAGGAATTATTGATGGAATAGCCGTTGACTCAGCACTAGTTATTGTAAGATGGCTGGGTAGAGCAGGAATTTGTGTAGGAATTGTTGGAGGAGAACTTTGTTCGGTGGATGTTGCTGATGAATAGATTGTTGTTGAATTATCTGTTTGTGAAGCAAATGTTGTATTAAAAGTACTGACTGGAGTATCTATGGGAGTTGGACTTGTGTGTAGGGTATCTGCTGGGACAGGAGTCGACGTTGAAGGTATTATTGATGGAAGAGCCGTTGACTCAGCACTAGTTATTGTAAGATGGCTGGGTAGAGCAGGAATTTGTGTAGGAATTGTTGGAGGAGAACTTTGTTCGGTGGATGTTGCTGATGAATAGATTGTTGTTGAATTATCTGTTTGTGAAGCAAATGTTGTATTAAAAGTACTTACTGGAGTATCTATGGGAGTTGGACTTGTGTGTAGGGTATCTGCTGGGACAGGAGTCGACGCTGAAGGAATTATTGATGGAAGAGCCGTTAACTCAGCACTAGTTATTGTAAGATGGCTGGGTAGAGCAGGAATTTGTGTAGGAATTGTTGGAGGAGAACTTTGTTCGGTGGATGTTGCTGATGAATAGATAGTTGTTGAATTATCTATTTGTGCAGCAATGTTTGTATTAAACGTACTGACTGTAGTATCTATTAGAGCTGGACTTATTATAGGAATTGCTTGTAGGGCATCAGTTGGGTTAGGAGTTGACGCTGAAGGAATTATTGACGGAAGAGCTGTTGGAGCTGCACTTGTTGTTGTAAGATTGCTGGGTAAAGCAGGAATTTGTGTAGGAATTGTTGGTGGAATACTTTGTTCGGTGGATGTTGTTGATGAATAGATTGTTGTTGAATTATCTGTTTGTGAAGCAAATGTTGTATTAAAAGTACTGACTGGAGTATCTATGGGAGTTGGACTTGTGTGTAGGGTATCTGCTGGGACAGGAGTCGACGCTGAAGGAATTATTGATGGAAGAGCCGTTGACTCAGCACTAGTTATTGTAAGATGGCTGGGTAGAGCAGGAATTTGTGTAGGAATTGTTGGAGGAGAACTTTGTTCGGTGGATGTTGCTGATGAATAGATTGTTGTTGAATTATCTATTTGTGAAGCAAATGTTGTATTAAAAGTACTGACTGGAGTATCTATGGGAGTTGGACTTGTGTGTAGGGTATCTGCTGGGACAGGAGTCGACGCTGAAGGAATTATTGATGGAAGAGTCGTTGACTCAGCACTAGTTATTGTAAGATGGCTGGGTAGAGCAGGAATTTGTGTAGGAATTGTTGGAGGAGAACTTTGTTCGTTGGATGTTGCTGATGAATAGATTGTTGTTGAATTATCTGTTTGTGAAGCAAATGTTGTATTAAAAGTTCTGACTGGAGTATCTATGGGAGTTGGACTTGTGTGTAGGGTATCTGCTGGGACAGCAGTCGACGCTGAAGGTATTATTGATGGAAGAGCCGTTGACTCAGCACTAGTTATTGTAAGATGGCTGGGTAGAGCAGGAATTTGTGTAGGAATTGTTGGAGGAGAACTTTGTTCGGTGGATGTTGCTGATGAATAGATTGTTGTTGAATTATCTGTTTGTGAACCAAATGTTGTATTAAAAGTACTGACTGGAGTATCTATGGGAGTTGGACTTATTATAGGAAATGTTTGTAGGGTATCTACTGGGTTAGGAGTCGATGCTGAAGGAATTATTGATGGAAGAGCTGTTGAATCAGCACTAGTTATTGTAGGATGGCTGGGTAGAGCAGGAATTTGTGTAGGAATTGTTCGTGGAGAACTTTGTTCTGTTGATGTTGCTGATGAATAGATTGTTGTTGAATTATCTGTTTGTGAAGCAAATGTTGTATTAAAAGTACTGACTGGAGTATCTATGGGAGTTGGACTTGTTTGTAGGGTATCTGCTGGGATAGGAGTCGACGCTGAAGGAATAATTGATGGAAGAGCCGTTGAATCAGCACTAGTTATTGTAAAATGGCTGGGTAGATCAGGAATTTGTGAATGAATTGTTCGTGTAGAACTTTGTTCTGTGGATGTTGCTGATGAATAGATTGTTGTTGAATTATCTGTTTGTGAAGCAAATGTTGTATTAAAAGTACTGACTGGAATATTTATTGAAGCTGGACTTATTATAGGAATTGTTTGTAGGGTATCTGCTGAGTTAGGAGTCGATGCTGAAGGAATTATTGAAGGAAGAGCTGTTGAATCAGCACTAGTTATTGTAAGATGGCTGGGTATAGCAAGAATTTGTGTAGAAATTGTTGGTGGAGAACTTTGTTCGGTGAATGTTGCTGATGAATCGATAGTTGTTGAATTATCTCTTTGTGCAGCAATGGTTGTATTAAAAGTACTGACTGTAGTATCTATTGGAGCTGGAATTATTATAGGAATTGCTTGTGGGGCATCAGTTGGGTTAGGAGTTGACGCTGAAGGAATTATTGACGGAAGAGCTGTTGGAGCAGCACTTGTTGTTGTAAGATTGCTGGGTAAAGCCGGAATTTGTGTGGGAATTGTTGGTGGAAAACTTTGTTTTGTGGATGTTGCTGATGAATAGATTGTTGTTGAATTATCTGTTTGTGAAGCAAATGTTGTATTTAAAGTACTGGCTGGAGTATCTATTGAAGCTGGACTTATTATAGTAATTGTTTGTGGAGCATCTGTTGGTTTAGGAGTTGACGCTGAAGAAATTTTTGATGGAAGAGCTGTTGGACCAGCAGTTGTTATTGTTAGATTGCTGGGTACAGCAGGAATTTGTGTAGAAATTGTTGGTGGAAAACTTCGTTCTGTGGACGTTGCTGACGAATGGATTGTTGGTGAACTATCTGCATGTGCAGCAATTGTTGTTTTATAAGTACTCAGTTGAGTATCTATTGGAGCTAGACTTGTTAAAGGAATTGTTTGTGGGGCATCAGTTGGGTTTGGAGTTGACGTTGAAGAATATTTTGATGGTTGAGCTGCTTGAGCAGCACTTGTTATTGTAAGATTGCTGGATAGAGCATGAATTTGTGTAGGAATTGTTGGTGGAAAACTTTGCTTTGTGGATGTTGCTGATGAATAGATTTTGGTGGAATTATCTGTTTTTGTTGTATTAAATGTACTGACTGGAGTATCTATGGGAGTTAGACTAATTGTAAGAATTGCTTTTGGGGCATCTGTTGGCTTAAGAGTTGATGCTGAAGAAATTTTTGATGAACGAACTGTTGGAGCAGCAGTTGTTATTGTAGGAATGCTGGGTATTTCAGGAATTTGTATAGTAATTATTGGTGGAGAACTTTGTTCTGTGGATGTTGCTGACGAATGGATTGTTGATGAACTATTTGTTGGTGAAGCAATTGTTGTTTTAAAAGTACTGAGTGGAGTTTCTCTTGGAACTGGACTTATAATAGGAATTGTTTGTGGGGCATCAGTTGGGTTAGGAGTTGACGCTGAAGAATTAATTGATGGAAAAGCTGTTGTAAGAATGCTAGGTAGAACAGGAATTTTGGTAGGAATAGATGTTGCTGATGAATAGATTTTTGTGGAATTATCTGTTTGTATAGCAATTGTTGTTTTAAAAGTACTGTCTGGAGTATTTATGGCAGTTGGACTAATTGTAAAAATTGTTTTTGGGGCATCTGTTGGTTTAGGAGTTGATGTTGAAAAATTTGTTGATGTAAGAGCTGTTGGAGCAACAGTTGTTATTGTAAGATTGCTGGGTAGAGCAGGAAATTGTGTTGGAATTGTTGGTGGAAAACTTTGTTCTGTTGATGTTGCTGATGAATAGATTGTTGTTGAATTATCTGTTTGTGAAGCAAATATTGTATTAAAAGTATTGACTGGAGTATCTATGGGATTTGGACTTGTGTGTAGGGTATCTGCTGGGACAGGAGTCGACGCTGAAGGAATTATTGATGGAAGAGCCGTTGACTCAGCACTAGTTATTGTAAGATGGCTGGGTAGAGCAGGAATTTGTGTAGGAATTGTTCGTGGAGAACTTTGTTCTGTGGATGTTGCTGATGAATAGATTGTTGTTGAATTATCTGTTTGTGAAGCAAATGTTGAATTAAATGTACTGACTGGAGTATCTATTGAAGCTGGACTTATTATAGGAATTGTTTGTAGGGTATCTACTGGGTTAGGAGTCGATGCTGAAGGAATTATTGATGGAAGAGCTGTTGAATCAGCACTAGTTATTGTAAGATGGCTGGGTAGAGCAGGAATTTGTGTAGGAATTGTTCGTGGAGAACTTTGTTCTGTTGATGTTGCTGATGAATAGATTGTTGTTGAATTATCTGTTTGTGAATCAAATGTTGTATTAAAAGTACTGACTGGAGTATCTATGGGAGTTGGACTTGTGTGTAGGGTATCTGCTGGGACAGGAGTCGACGCTGAAGGAATTATTAATGGAAGAGCCGTTGACTCAGCACTAGTTATTGTAAGATGGCTGGGTAGAGCAGGAATTTGTGTAGGAATTGTTGGAGGAGAACTTTGTTCGGTGGATGTTGCTGATGAATAGATTGTTGTTGAATTATCTGTTTGTGGAGCAAATGTTGTATTAAAAGTACTGACTGGAGTATCTATGGGAGTTGGACTTGTGTGTAGGGTATCTGCTGGGACAGGAGTCGACGCTGAAGGAATTATTGATGGAAGAGCCGTTGACTCAGCACTAGTTATTGTAAGATGGCTGGGTAGAGCAGGAATTTGTGTAGGAATTGTTGGAGGAGAACTTTGTTCGGTGGATGTTGCTGATGAATAGATAGTTGTTGAATTATCTCTTTGTGTAGCAATGTTTGTATTAAACGTACTGACTGTAGTATCTATTGGAGCTGGACTTATTATAGGAATTGCTTGTGGGGCATCAGTTGGGTTAGGAGTTGACGCTGAAGGAATTATTGACGGAAGAGCTGTTGGAGCTGCACTTGTTGTTGTAAGATTGCTGGGTAAAGCAGGAATTTGTGTAGGAATTGTTGGTGGAAAACTTTGTTCGGTGGATGTTGCTGATGAATAGATTGTTGTTGAATTATCTGTTTGTGAAGCAAATGTTGTATTAAAAGTACTGACTGGAGTATCTATGGGAGTTGGACTTGTGTGTAGGGTATCTGCTGGGACAGGAGTCGACGCTGAAGGAATTATTGATGGAAGAGCCGTTGACTCAGCACTAGTTATTGTAAGATGGCTGGGTAGAGCAGGAATTTGTGTAGGAATTGTTGGAGGAGAACTTTGTTCGGTGGATGTTGCTGATGAATAGATTGTTGTTGAATTATCTGTTTGTGAAGCAAATGTTGTATTAAAAGTACTGACTGGAGTATCTATGGGAGTTGGACTTGTGTGTAGGGTATCTGCTGGGACAGGAGTCGACGCTGAAGGAATTATTGATGGAAGAGCCGTTGACTCAGCACTAGTTATTGTAAGATGGCTGGGTAGAGCAGGAATTTGTGTAGGAATTGTTAGAGGAGAACTTTGTTCGGTGGATGTTGCTGATGAATAGATTGTTGTTGAATTATCTGTTTGTGAAGCAAATGTTGTATTAAAAGTACTGACTGGAGTATCTAGGGGAGTTGGATTTGTGTGTAGGGTATCTGCTGGGAGAGGAGTCGACGCTGAAGGAATTATTGATGGAAGAGCCGTTGACTCAGCACTAGTTATTGTAAGATGGCTGGGTAGAGCAGGAATTTGTGTAGGATGTGTTGGAGGAGAACTTTGTTCGGTGGATGTTGCTGATGAATAGATTGTTGTTGAATTATCTGTTTGTGAAGCAAATGTTGTATTAAAAGTACTGACTGGAGTATCTATGGGAGTTGGACTTGTGTGTAGGGTATCTGCTGGGACAGGAGTCGACGCTGAAGGAATTATTGATGGAATAGCCGTTGACTCAGCACTAGTTATTGTAAGATGGCTGGGTAGAGCAGGAATTTGTGTAGGAATTGTTGGAGGAGAACTTTGTTCGGTGGATGTTGCTGATGAATAGATTGTTGTTGAATTATCTGTTTGTGAAGCAAATGTTGTATTAAAAGTACTGACTGGAGTATCTATGGGAGTTGGACTTGTGTGTAGGGTATCTGCTGGGACAGGAGTCGACGCTGAAGGAATTGATGGAAGAGCCGTTGACTCAGCACTAGTTATTGTAAGATGGCTGGGTAGAGCAGGAATTTGTGTAGGAATTGTTGGAGGAGAACTTTGTTCGGTGGATGTTGCTGATGAATAGATTGTTGTTGAATTATCTGTTTGTGAAGCAAATGTTGTATTAAAAGTACTGACTGGAGTATCTATGGGAGTTGGACTTGTGTGTAGGGTATCTGCTGGGACAGGAGTCGACGCTGAAGGAATTATTGATGGAATAGCCGTTGACTCAGCACTAGTTATTGTAAGATGGCTGGGTAGAGCAGGAATTTGTGTAGGAATTGTTGGAGGAGAACTTTGTTCGGTGGATGTTGCTGATGAATAGATTGTTGTTGAATTATCTGTTTGTGAAGCAAATGTTGTATTAAAAGTACTGACTGGAGTATCTATGGGAGTTGGACTTGTGTGTAGGGTATCTGCTGGGACAGGAGTCGACGCTGAAGGAATTATTGATGGAAGAGCCGTTGACTCAGCACTAGTTATTGTAAGATGGCTGGGTAGAGCAGGAATTTGTGTAGGAATTGTTGGAGAAGAACTTTGTTCGGTGGATGTTGCTGATGAATAGACTGTTGTTGAATTATCTGTTTGTGAAGCAAATGTTGTATTAAATGTACTGACTGGAGTATCTATGGGAGTTGGACTTGTGTGTAGGGTATCTGCTGGGAGAGGAGTCGACGCTGAAGGAATTATTGATGGAATAGCCGTTGACTCAGCACTAGTTATTGTAAGATGGCTGGGTAGAGCAGGAATTTGTGTAGGAATTGTTGGAGGAGAACTTTGTTCGGTGGATGTTGCTGATGAATATATTGTTGTTGAATTATCTGTTTGTGAAGCAATTGTTGTATTAAAAGTACTGACTGGAGTATCTATGGGAGTTGGACTTGTGTTTAGGGTATCTGCTGGGAGAGGAGTCGACGCTGAAGGAATTATTGATGGAAGAGCCGTTGACTCAGCACTAGTTATTGTAAGATGGCTGGGTAGAGCAGGAATTTGTGTAGGAATTGTTGGAGGAGAACTTTGTTCGGTGGATGTTGCTGATGAATAGATTGTTGTTGAATTATCTGTTTGTGAAGCAAATGTTGTATTAAAAGTACTGACTGGAGTATCTATGGGAGTTGGACTTGTGTGTAGGGTATCTGCTGGGACAGGAGTCGACGCTGAAGGAATTATTGATGGAATAGCCGTTGACTCAGCACTAGTTATTGTAAGATGGCTGGGTAGAGCAGGAATTTGTGTAGGAATTGTTGGAGGAGAACTTTGTTCGGTGGATGTTGCTGATGAATAGATTGTTGTTGAATTATCTGTTTGTGAAGCAAATGTTGTATTAAAAGTACTGACTGGAGTATCTATGGGAGTTGGACTTGTGTGTAGGGTATCTGCTGGGACAGGAGTCGACGCTGAAGGAATTATTGATGGAAGAGCCGTTGACTCAGCACTAGTTATTGTAAGATGGCTGGGTAGAGCAGGAATTTGTGTAGGAATTGTTCGTGGAGAACTTTGTTCTGTTGATGTTGCTGATGAATAGATTGTTGTTGAATTATCTGTTTTTGAAGCAAATGTTGTATTAAAAGTACTGACAGGAGTATCTATGGGAGTTGGACTTGTGTGTAGGTTATCTGCTGGGACAGGAGTCGACGCTGAAGGAATTATTGATGGCAGAGCCGTTGACTCAACACTAGTTATTGTAAGATGGCTGGGTAGAGCAGGAATTTGTGTAGGAATTGTTCGTGGAGAACTTTGTTCTGTTGATGTTGCTGATGAATAGATTGTTGTTGAATTATCTGTTTGTGAAGCAAATGTTGTATTAAAAGTACTGACTGGAGTATCTATGGGATTTGGACTTGTGTGTAGGGTATCTGCTGGGACAGGAGTCGACGCTGAAGGAATTATTGATGGAAGAGCCGTTGACTCAGCACTAGTTATTGTAAGATGGCTGGGTAGAGCAGGAATTTGTGTAGGAATTGTTGGAGGAGAACTTTGTTCGGTGGATGTTGCTGATGAATAGATAGTTGTTGAATTATCTCTTTGTGCAGCAATGTTTGTATTAAACGTACTGACTGTAGTATCTATTGGAGCTGGACTTATTATAGGAATTGCTTGTGGGGCATCAGTTGGGTTAGGAGTTGACGCTGAAGGAATTATTGACGGAAGAGCTGTTGGAGCTGCACTTGTTGTTGTAAGATTGCTGGGTAAAGCAGGAATTTGTGTAGGAATTGTTGGTGGAACACTTTGTTTTGTGGATGTTGCTGATGAATAGATTGTTGTTGAATTATCTGTTTGTGAAGCAAATGTTGTATTAAAAGTAATGACTGGAGTTTCTATTGAAGCTGGACTTATTATAGTAATTGTTTGTGGGGTATCTGCTGGGTTAGGAGTCGACGCTGAAGGAATTATTGATGGAAGAACTGTTAAATCAGCACTAGTTATTGTACGATGGCTGAGTAGAGCAGGAATTTGTGTAGGAATTGTTGGTGCAGAACTTTGTTGGGTGGATGTTTCTGATGAATCGATAGTTGTTGAATTATCTCTTTGTGCAGCAATGGTTGTATTAAACGTACTGACTGTAGTATCTATTGGAGCTTGACTTATTGTAGGAATTGTTTGTAGGGTATCTACTGGGTTAGGAGTCGACACTGAAGAAATTATTGATGGAATAGCTGTTGAATCAGCACTAGTTATTGTAAGATGGCTGGGTAGAGCAGGAATTTGTGTAGGAATTGTTGGTGGAGAACTTTGTTCGGTGGATGTTGCTGATGAATAGATTGTTGTTGAATTCTCTGTTTGTGAAGCAATTGTTGTATTAAAAGTACCTACTGGAGTATCTTTTGGAGCTGGACTTATTATAGTAATTGTTTGTGGGGTATCTGCTGTGTAAGGAGTCCACGCTAAAGGAATTATTGATGGAAGAGCTGTTGAATCAGCACTAGTTTTTGTAATATGGCTGGGTAGAGCAGGAATTTGTGTAGGAATTGTTGGTGGAGAACTTTGTTCGGTGGATGTTGCTGATGAATCGATAGTTGTTGAGTTATCTCTTTGTGCAGCAATTGTTGTATTAAAAGTACTGACTGTAGTATCTATTGGAGCTGGACTTATTATAGGAATTGCTTGTGGGGCATCAGTTGGGTTAGGAGTTGACGCTGAAGGAATTATTGACGGAAGACCTGTTGGAGCAGCACTTGTAATTGTAAAATTGCTGGGTAAAGTAGGAATTTGTATAGGAATTGTCGGTGGAAAACTTTGTTTTGTGGAAGTTGCTGATGAATAGATTGTTGTTGAATTATCTGTTTGTGAAGCAAATGTTGTATTAAAAGTAATGACTGGAGTATCTATTGAAGCTGGACTTGTTATAGTAATTGTTTGTAGGGTATCTGCTGGGTTAGGAGTCGATGCCGAAGGAATTATTGATGGAAGAGCTGTTGAATCAGCACTAGTTATTGTAAGATGGCTGGGTATAGCAAGAATTTGTGTAGGAATTGTTGGTGGAAAACTTTGTTTTGTGGATGTTGCTGATGAATAGATTGTTGTTGAATTATCTGTTTGTGAAGCAAATGTTGTATTTAAAGTACTGACTGGAGTATCTATTGAAGCTGGACTTATTATAGTAATTGTTTGTGGAGCATCTGTTGGTTTAAGAGTTGACGCTGAAGAAATTTTTGATGGAAGAGCTGTTGGACCAGCAGTTGTTATTGTTAGATTGCTGGGTACAGCAGGAATTTGTGTAGGAATTGTTGGTAGAAAACTTCGTTCTGTGGACGTTGCTGACGAATGGATTGTTGGTGAACTATCTGCATATGCAGCAATTGTTGTTTTATAAGTACTCAGTTGAGTATCTATTGGAGCTGGACTTGTTAAAGGAATTGTTTTTGGGGAATTGTCAGTTGGGTTTGGAGTTGACGTTGAAGAATATTTTGATGGTTGAGCTGCTTGAGCAGCACTTGTTATTGTAAGATTGCTGGATAGAGCATGAATTTGTGTAGGAATTGTTGGTGGAAAACTTTGTTTTGTGGATGTTGCTGATGAATAGATTTTGGTGGAATTATCTGTTTTTGTTGTATTAAAAGTACTGACTGGAGTATCTATGGGAGTTAGACTAATTGTAAGAATTGCTTTTGGGGCATCTGTTGGCTTAAGAGTTGATGCTGAAGAAATTTTTGATGAACGAACTGTTGGAGCAGCAGTGGTTATTGTAGGAATGCTGGGTAGTTCAGGAATTTGTATAGTAATTATTGGTGGAGAACTTTGTTCTGTGGATGTTGCTGACGAATGGATTGTTGATGAACTATTTGGTGGTGAAGTAATTGTTGTTTTAAAAGTACTGAGTGGAGTTTCTCTTGGAACTGGACTTATAATAGGAATTGTTTTTGGGGCATCAGTTGGGTTAGGAGTTGACGCTGAAGAATTAATTGATGGAAAAGCTGTTGTAAGAATGCTTGGTAGAACAGGAATTTTGGTAGGAATAGATGTTGCTGATGAATAGATTTTTGTGGAATTATCTGTTTGTATAGCAATTGTTGTTTTAAAAGTACTGACTGGAGTATTTATGGCAGTTGGACTAATTGTAAAAATTGTTTTTGGGGCATCTGTTGGTTTAGGAGTTGATGTTGAAAAATTTTTTGATGTAAGAGCTGTTGGAGCAACAGTTGTTATTGTAAGATTGCTGGGTAGAGCAGGAAATTGTGTAGGAATTGTTGGTGGAAAACTTTGTTCTGTTGATGTTGCTGATGAATAGATTGTTGTTGAATTATCTGTTTGTGAAGCAAATGTTGTATTAAAAGTACTGACTGGAATATCTATGGGAGTTGGACTTGTGTGTAGGGTATCTGCTGGGACAGGAGTCGACGCTGAAGGAATTATTGATGGAAGAGCCGTTGACTCAGCACTAGTTATTGTAAGATGGCTGGGTAGAGCAGGAATTTGTGTAGGAATTGTTCGTGGAGAACTTTGTTCTGTGGATGTTGCTGATGAATAGATTGTTGTTGAATTATCTGTTTGTGAAGCAAATGTTGAATTAAATGTACTGACTGGAGTATCTATTGAAGCTGGACTTATTATAGGAATTGTTTGTAGGGTATCTACTGGGTTAGGAGTCGATACTGAAGGAATTATTGATGGAAGAGCTGTTGAATCAGCACTAGTTATTGTAAGATGGCTGGGTAGAGCAGGAATTTGTGTAGGAATTGTTCGTGGAGAACTTTGTTCTGTTGATGTTGCTGATGAATAGATTGTTGTTGAATTATCTGTTTGTGAAGCAAATGTTGTATTAAAAGTACTGACTGGAGTATCTATGGGAGTTGGACTTGTGTGTAGGGTATCTGCTGGGACAGGAGTCGACGCTGAAGGAATTATTGATGGAAGAGCCGTTGACTCAGCACTAGTTATTGTAAGATGGCTGGGTAGAGCAGGAATTTGTGTAGGAATTGTTCGTGGAGAACTTTGTTCTGTTGATGTTACTGATGAATAGATTTTTGTTGAATTATCTGTTTGTGAAGCAAATGTTGTATTAAAAGTACTGACTGGAGTATCTATGGGAGTTGGACTTGTGTGTAGGGTATCTGCTGGGACAGGAGTCGACGCTGAAGGAATTATTGATGGAAGAGCCGTTGACTCAGCACTAGTTATTGTAAGATGGCTGAGTAGAGCAGGAATTTGTGTAGGAATTGTTGGAGGAGAACTTTGTTCGGTGGATGTTGCTGATGAATAGATAGTTGTTGAATTATCTCTTTGTGCAGCAATGGTTGTATTAAAAGTACTGACTGTAGTATCTATTGGAGCTGGACTTATTATAGGAATTGCTTGTGGGGCATCAGTTGAGTTAGGAGTTGACGCTGAAGGAATTATTGACGGAAGACCTGTTGGAGCAGCACTTGTAATTGTAAGATTGCTGGGTAAAGCAGGAATTTGTATAGGAATTGTTGGTGGAAAACTTTGTTTTGTGGATGTTGCTGATGAATAGATTGTTGTTGAATTATCTGTTTGTGAAGCAAATGTTGTATTAAAAGTAATGACTGGATTATCTATTGAAGCTGGACTTATTATAGTAATTGTTTGTGGGGTATCTGCTGGGTTAGGAGTCGACGCTGAAGGAATTATTGATGGAAGAACTGTTAAATCAGCACTAGTTATTGTACGATGGCTGAGTAGAGCAGGAATTTGTGTAGAAATTGTTGGTGGAGAACTTTGTTCGGTGGATGTTGCTGATGAATAGATTGTTGTTGAATTATCTGTTTGTGAAGCAATTGTTGTATTAAAAGTACCTACTGGAGTATCTTTTGGAGCTGGACTTATTATAGTAATTGTTTGTGGGGTATCTGCTGTGTAAGGAGTCCACGCTAAAGGAATTATTGATGGAAGAGCTGTTGAATCAGCACTTGTTGTTGTAAGATTGCTGGGTAAAGCCGGAATTTGTGTGGGAATTGTTGGTGGAAAACTTTGTTTTGTGGATGTTGCTGATGAATAGATTGTTGTTGAATTATCTGTTTGTGAAGCAAATGTTGTATTTAAAGTACTGACTGGAGTATCTATTGAAGCTGGACTTATTATAGTAATTGTTTGTGGAGCATCTGTTGGTTTAAGAGTTGACGCTGAAGAAATTTTTGATGGAAGAGCTGTTGGACCAGCAGTTGTTATTGTTAGATTGCTGGGTACAGCAGGAATTTGTGTAGGAATTGTTGGTGCAGAACTTTGTTCAGTGGATGTTGCTGATGAATAAATTGTTGTTAAACTATCTGTTTGTGCATCTGTTTTTGGGGCATCTGTTGGTTTAGGAGTTGATGCTGAAAATTTTTTTGATGTAAGAGATGTTGGAGCAGCAGTTGTTATTGTAAGATTGCTGGGTAGAGCAGGAATTTGTGTAGGAATTGTTGGTAGAAAACTTCGTTCTGTGGACGTTGCTGACGAATGGATATCTGCATATGCAGCAATTGTTGTTTTATAAGTACTCAGTTGAGTATCTATTGGAGCTGGACTTGTTAAAGGAATTGTTTGTGGGGAATTGTCAGTTGGGTTTGGAGTTGACGTTGAAGAATTAATTGATGGAAAAGCTGTTGTAAGAATGCTGGGTAGAGCAGGAATTTTAGTAGGAATAGATGTTGCTGATGAATAGATTTTTGTGGAATTATCTGTTTGTATAGCAATTGTTGTTTTAAAAGTACTGACTGGAGTATTTATGGCAGTTGGACTAATTGTAAAAATTGTTTTTGGGGCATCTGTTGGTTTAGGAGTTGATGTTGAAAAATTTTTTGATGTAAGAGCTGTTGGAGCAACAGTTGTTATTGTAAGATTGCTGGGTAGAGCAGGAAATTGTGTAGGAATTGTTGGTGGAAAACTTTGTTCTGTTGATGTTGCTGATGAATAGATTGTTGTTGAATTATCTGTTTGTGAAGCAAATGTTGTATTAAAAGTACTGACTGGAGTATCTATGGGAGTTGGACTTTTTTGTAGGGTATCTGCTGGGATAGGAGTCGACGCTGAAGGAATTATTGTTGGAAGAGCCGTTGAATCAGCACTAGTTATTGTAAGATGGCTGGGTAGAGCAGGAATTTGTGTAGGAATTGTTCGTGGAGAACTTTTTTCTGTGGATGTTGCTGATGAATAGATTGTTGTTGAATTATCTGTTTGTGAAGCAAATGTTGAATTAAAAGTACTGACTGGAGTATCTATTGAAGCTGGACTTATTATAGGAATTGTTTGTAGGGTATCTGCTGGGTTAGGAGTCGAAGATGCTGAATGAATTATTGATGGAAGAGCTGTTGAATCAGCACTAGTTATTGTAAGATGGCTGGGTAGAGCAGGAATTTGTGTAGGAATTGTTGGTGGAAAACTTTGTTTTGTGGATGTTGCTGATGAAAAGATTTTTGTGGAATTATCTATTTGAGCAGCAATTGTTGTTTTAAAAGTACTGACTGGAGTATCTATGGGAGTTGGACTAATTGTAAGAATTGCTTTTGGGGCATCTGTTGGTTTAAGAGTTGATGCTGAAGAAATTTTTGATGAACGAACTGTTGGAGCAGCAGTTGTTATTGTAGGATTGGTGGGTAGTGCAGGAATTTGTATAGTAATTATTGGTGGAGAACTTTGTTTTGTGGATGTTGCTGACGAATGGATTGTTGATGAACTATTTGTTGGTGAAGCAATTGTTGTTTTAAAAGTACTGAGTGGAGTTTCTCTTGGAACTGGACTTATAATAGGAATTGTTTGTGGGGCATCAGTTGGGTTAGGAGTTGACGCTGAAGAATTAATTGATGGAAAAGCTGTTGTAAGAATGCTGGGTAGAACAGGAATTTTGGTAGGAATGGATGTTGCTGATGAATAGATTTTTGTGGAATTATCTGTTTGTATAGCAATTGTTGTATTAAAAGTACTGACTGGAGTATTTATGGCAGTTGGACTAATTGTAAAAATTGTTTTTGGGGCATCTGTTGGTTTAGGAGTTGATGTTGAAAAATTTTTTGAGGTAAGAGCTGTTGGAGCAACAGTTGTTATTGTACGATTGCTAGGTAGAGCAGGAAATTGTGTAGGAATTGTTGGTGGAAAACTTTGTTCTGTTGATGTTGCTGATGAATAGATTGTTGTTGAATTATCTGTTTGTGAAGCAAATGTTGTATTAAAAGTACTGACTGGAGTATCTATGGGAGTTGGACTTGTTTGTAGGGTACCTGCTGGGATAGGAGACGACGCTGAAGGAATTATTGATGGAAGAGCCGTTGACTCAGCACTAGTTATTGTAAGATGGCTGGGTAGAGCAGGAATTTGTGTAGGACTTGTTGGAGGAGAACTTTGTTCGGTGGATGTTGCTGATGAATAGATTGTTGTTGAATTATCTGTTTGTGAAGCAAATGTTGTATTAAAAGTACTGACTGGAGTATCTATGGGAGTTGGACTTGTGTGTAGGGTATCTGCTGGGACAGGAGTCGACGCTGAAGGAATTATTGATGGAATAGCCGTTGACTCAGCACTAGTTATTGTAAGATGGCTGGGTAGAGCAGGAATTTGTGTAGGAATTGTTGGAGGAGAACTTTGTTCGGTGGATGTTGCTGATGAATAGATTGTTGTTGAATTATCTGTTTGTGAAGCAGATGTTGTATTAAAAGTACTGACTGGAGTATCCATGGGAGTTGGACTTGTGTGTAGGGTATCTGCTGGGACAGGAGTCGACGCTGAAGGAATTATTGATGGAAGAGCCGTTGACTCAGCACTAGTTATTGTAAGATGGCTGGGTAGAGCAGGAATTTGTGTAGGAATTGTTCGTGGAGAACTTTGTTCTGTGGATGTTGCTGATGAATAGATTGTTGTTGAATTATCTGTTTGTGAAGCAAATGTTGAATTAAATGTACTGACTGGAGTATCTATTGAAGCTGGACTTATTATAGGAATTGTTTGTAGGGTATCTACTGGGTTAGGAGTCGATGCTGAAGGAATTATTAATGGACGAGCTGTTGAATCAGCACTAGTTATTGTAAGATGGCTGGGTAGAGCAGGAATTTGTGTAGGAATTGTTCGTGGAGAACTTTGTTCTGTTGATGTTGCTGATGAATAGATTGTTGTTGAATTATCTGTTTGTGAAGCAAATGTTGTATTAAAAGTACTGACTGGAGTATCTATGGGAGTTGGACTTGTGTGTAGGGTATCTGCTGGGACAGGAGTCGACGCTGAAGGAATTATTGATGGAAGAGCCGTTGACTCAGCACTAGTTATTGTAAGATGGCTGGGTAGAGCAGAAATTTGTGTAGGAATTGTTCGTGGAGAACTTTGTTCTGTTGATGTTGCTGATGAATAGATTGTTGTTGAATTATCTGTTTGTGAAGCAAATGTTGTATTAAAAGTACTGACTGGAGTATCTATGGGAGTTGGACTTGTGTGTAGGGTATCTGCTGGGACAGGAGTCGACGCTGAAGGAATTATTGATGGAAGAGCCGTTGACTCAGCACTAGTTATTGTAAGATGGCTGGGTAGAGCAGGAATTTGTGTAGGAATTGTTGGAGGAGATCTTTGTTCGGTGGATGTTGCTGATGAATAGATAGTTGTTGAATTATCTCTTTGTGCAGCAATGGTTGTATTAAAAGTACTGACTGTAGTATCTATTGGAGCTGGACTTATTATAGGAATTGCTTGTGGGGCATCAGTTGAGTTAGGAGTTGACGCTGAAGGAATTATTGACGGAAAACCTGTTGGAGCAGCACTTGTAATTGTAAGATTGCTGGGTAAAGCAGGAATTTGTATAGGAATTGTTGGTGGAAAACTTTGTTTTGTGGATGTTGCTGATGAATAGATTGTTGTTGAATTATCTGTTTGTGAAGCAAATGTTGTATTAAAAGTAATGACTGGATTATCTATTGAAGCTGGACTTATTATAGTAATTGTTTGTGGGGTATCTGCTGGGTTAGGAGTCGACGCTGAAGGAATTATTGATGGAAGAACTGTTAAATCAGCACTAGTTATTGTACGATGGCTGAGTAGAGCAGGAATTTGTGTAGGAATTGTTGGTGGAGAACTTTGTTCGGTGGATGTTGCTGATGAATAGATTGTTGTTGAATTATCTGTTTGTGAAGCAATTGTTGTATTAAAAGTACCTACTGGAGTATCTTTTGGAGCTGGACTTATTATACTAATTGTTTGTGGGGTATCTGCTGTGTAAGGAGTCCACGCTAAAGGAATTATTGATGGAAGAGCTGTTGAATCAGCAATTGTTGTTGTAAGATTGCTGGGTAAAGCCGGAATTTGTGTGGGAATTGTTGGTGGAAAACTTTGTTTTGTGGATGTTGCTGATGAATAGATTGTTGTTGAATTTTCTGTTTGTGAAGCAAATGTTGTATTTAAAGTACTGACTGGAGTATCTATTGAAGCTGGACTTATTATAGTAATTGTTTGTGGAGCATCTGTTGGTTTAAGAGTTGACGCTGAAGAAATTTTTGATGGAAGAGCTGTTGGACCAGCAGTTGTTATTGTTAGATTGCTGGGTACAGCAGGAATTTGTGTAGGAATTGTTGGTGCAGAACTTTGTTCAGTGGATGTTGCTGATGAATAAATTGTTGTTAAACTATCTGTTTGTGCATCTGTTTTTGGGGCATCTGTTGGTTTAGGAGTTGATGCTGAAAATTTTTTTGATGTAAGAGCTGTTGGAGCAGCAGTTGTTATTGTAAGATTGCTGGGTAGAGCAGGAATTTGTGTAGGAATTGTTGGTAGAAAACTTCGTTCTGTGGACGTTGCTGACGAATGGATTGTTGGTGAACTATCTACATATGCAGCAATTGTTGTTTTATAAGTACTCAGTTGAGTATCTATTGGAGCTGGACTTGTTAAAGGAATTGTTTGTGGGGAATTGTCAGTTGGGTTTGGAGTTGACGTTGAAGAATATTTTGATGGTTGAGCTGCTTGAGCAGCACTTGTTATTGTAAGATTGCTGGATAGAGCATGAATTTGTGTAGGAATTGTTGGTGGAAAACTTTGTTTTGTGGATGTTGCTGATGAATAGATTTTGGTGGAATTATCTGTTTTTGTTGTATTAAAAGTACTGACTGGAGTATCTATGGGAGTTAGACTAATTGTAAGAATTGCTTTTGGGGCATCTGTTGGCTTAAGAGTTGATGCTGAAGAAATTTTTGATGAACGAACTGTTGGAGCAGCAGTTGTTATTGTAGGAATGCTGGGTAGTTCAGGAATTTGTATAGTAATTATTGGTGGAGAACTTTGTTCTGTGGATGTTGCTGACGAATGGATTGTTGATGAACTATTTGTTGGTGAAGCAATTGTTGTTTTAAAAGTACTGAGTGGAGTTTCTCTTGGAACTGGACTTATAATAGGAATTGTTTGTGGGGCATCAGTTGGGTTAGGAGTTGACGCTGAAGAATTAATTGATGGAAAAGCTGTTGTAAGAATGCTGGGTAGAGCAGGAATTTTGGTAGGAATAGATGTTGCTGATGAATAGATTTTTGTGGAATTATCTGTTTGTATAGCAATTGTTGTTTTAAAAGTACTGACTGGAGTATTTATGGCAGTTGGACTAATTGTAAAAATTGTTTTTGGGGCATCTGTTGGTTTAGGAGTTGATGTTGAAAATTTTTTTGATGTAAGAGCTGTTGGAGCAACAGTTGTTATTGTAAGATTGCTGGGTAGAGCACGAAATTGTGTAGGAATTGTTGGTGGAAAACTTTGTTCTGTTGATGTTGCTGATGAATAGATTGTTGTTGAATTATCTGTTTGTGAAGCAAATGTTGTATTAAAAGTACTGACTGGAGTATCTATGGGAGTTGGACTTTTTTGTAGGGTATCTGCTGGGATAGGAGTCGACGCTGAAGGAATTATTGTTGGAAGAGCCGTTGAATCAGCACTAGTTATTGTAAGATGGCTGGGTAGAGCAGGAATTTGTGTAGGAATTGTTCGTGGAGAACTTTGTTCTGTGGATGTTGCTGATGAATAGATTGTTGTTGAATTATCTGTTTGTGAAGCAAATGTTGAATTAAAAGTACTGACTGGAGTATCTATTGAAGCTGGACTTATTATAGGAATTGTTTGTAGGGTATCTGCTGGGTTAGGAGTCCAAGATGCTAAATGAATTATTGATGGAAGAGCTGTTGAATCAGCACTAGTTATTGTAAGATGGCTGGGTAGGGCAGGAATTTGTGTAGGAATTGTTGGTGGAAAACTTTGTTTTGTGGATGTTGCTGATGAAAAGATTTTTGTGGAATTATCTGTTTGTGCAGCAATTGTTGTTTTAAAAGTACTGACTGGAGTATCTATGGGAGTTGGACTAATTGTAAGAATTGCTTTTGGGGCATCTGTTGGTTTAAGAGTTGATGCTGAAGAAATTATTGATGAACGAACTGTTGGAGCAGCAGTTGTTATTGTAGGATTGGTGGGTAGTGCAGGAATTTGTATAGTAATTGGTGGAGAACTTTGTTTTGTGGATGTTGCTGACGAATGGATTGTTGATGAACTATTTGTTGGTGAAGCAATTGTTGTTTTAAAAGTACTGAGTGGAGTTTCTCTTGGAACTGGACTTATAATAGGAATTGTTTGTTGGGCATCAGTTGGGTTAGGAGTTGACGCTGAAGAATTAATTGATGGAAAAGCTGTTGTAAGAATGCTGGGTAGAACAGGAATTTTGGTAGGAATGGATGTTGCTGATGAATAGATTTTTGTGGAATTATCTGTTTGTATAGCAATTGTTGTATTAAAAGTACTGACTGGAGTATTTATGGCAGTTGGACTAATTGTAAAAATTGTTTTTGGGGCATCTGTTGGTTTAGGAGTTGATGTTGAAAAATTTTTTGATGTAAGAGCTGTTGGAGCAACAGTTGTTATTGTACGATTGCTAGGTAGAGCAGGAAATTGTGTAGGAATTGTTGGTGGAAAACTTTGTTCTGTTGATGTTGCTGATGAATAGATTGTTGTTGAATTATCTGTTTGTGAAGCAAATGTTGTATTAAAAGTACTGACTGGAGTATCTATTGAAGCTGGACTTATTATAGTAATTGTTTGTGGAGCATCTGTTGGTTTAGGAGTTGACGCTGAAGAAATTTTTGATGGAAGAGCTGTTGGACCAGCAGTTGTTATTGTTAGATTGCTGGGTACAGCAGGAATTTGTGTAGGAATTGTTGGTGCAGAACTTTGTTCAGTGGATGTTGCTGATGAATAAATTGTTGTTGAACTATCTGTTTGTGCAGTTTTTGGGGCATCTGTTGGTTTAGGAGTTGATGCTGAAAAATTTTTTGATGTAAGAGCTGTTGGAGCAGCAGTTGTTATTGTAAGATTGCTGGGTAGAGCAGGAATTTGTGTAGAAATTGTTGGTGGGAAACTTCGTTCTGTGGACGTTGCTGACGAATGGATTGTTGGTGAACTATCTGCATGTGCAGCAATTGTTGTTTTATAAGTACTCAGTTGAGTATCTATTGGAGCTGGACTTGTTAAAGGAATTGTTAGTGGGGCATCAGTTGGGTTTGGAGTTGACGCTGAAGAATATTTTGAGGGTTGAGCTGCTTGAGCAGCACTTGTTATTGTAAGATTGCTGGATAGAGCATGAATTTGTGTAGGAATTGTTGGTGGAAAACTTTGTTTTGTGGATGTTGCTGATGAATATATTTTTGTGGAATTATCTGTTTGTGCAGCAATTATTGTATTAAAAGTACTGACTGGAGTATCTATGGGAGTTGGACTAATTGTAAGAATTGCTTTTGGGGCATCTGTTGGTTTAAGAGTTGATGGTGAAGAAATTTTTGATGAACGAACTGTTGGAGCAGCAGTTGTTATTGTAGGATTGGTGGGTAGTGCAGGAATTTGTATAGTAATTATTGGTGGAGAACTTTGTTCTGGGGATGTTGCTGACGAATGGATTGTTGATGAACTATTTGTTGGTGAAGCAATTGTTGTTTTAAAAGTACTGATTGGAGTTTCTCTTGGAACTGGACTTATAATAGGAATTGTTTGTGGGGCATCAGTTGGGTTAGGAGTTGACGATGAAGAATTAATTGATGGAAAAGCTGTTGTAAGAATGCTGGGAAGAACAGGAAATTTGGTAGGAATGGACGTTGCTGATGAATAGATTTTTGTGGAATTATCTGTTTGTATAGCAATTGTTGTATTAAAAGTACTGACTGGAGTATTTATGGCAGTTGGACTAATTGTAAAAATTGTATTTGGGGCATCTGTTGGTTTAGGAGTTGATGTCGAAAAAATTTTTGATGTAAGAGCTGTTAGAGCATCAGTTGGTATTGTAAGATTGCTGGGTAGAGCAGGAAATTGTGTAGGAATTGTTGGTGGAAAACTTTGTTCTGTTGATGTTGCTGATGAATAGATTGTGGAATTATCTGTTTGTGAAGCAAATGTTGTATTAAAAGTACTGACTGGAGTATCTATGGGAGTTGGACTTGTTTGTAGGGTATCTGCTGGGATAGGAGTCGACGCTGAAGGAATTATTGATGGAAGAGCCGTTGAATCAGCACTAGTTATTGTAAGATGGCTGGGTAGAGCAGGAATTTGTGTAGGAATTATTCGTGGAGAACTTTGTTCTGTGGATGTTGCTGATGAATAGATTGTTGTTGAATTATCTGTTTGTGCAGCAAATGTTGTATTAAAAGTACTGACTGGAGTATCTATTGGAGCTGAACTTATTATAGGAATTGTTTGTAGGGTATCTGCTGGGTTAGGAGTCGATGCTGAAGGAATTATTGATGGAAGAGCTGTTGAATCAGCACTAGTTATTGTAAGATGGATGGGTAGAGCAGGAATTTGTGTAGGAATTGTTGGTGGAGAACTTTGTTCGGTGGATGTTGGTGATGAATCGATAGTTGTTGAATTATCTCTTTGTGCAGCAATGGTTGTATTAAAAGTACTGACTGTAGTATCTATTGGAGCTGGACTTATTATAGGAATTGCTTGTGGGGTATGAGTTGGGTTAGGAGTTGACGCTGAAGAATATTTTGATGGTTGAGCTGCTTGAGCAGCACTTGTTATTGTAAGATTGCTGAATAGAGCATGAATTTGTGTAGGAATTGTTGGTGGAAAACTTTGTTTTGTGGATGTTGCTGATGAATAGATTGTTGAATTATCTGTTTGTGAAGCAAATGTTGTATTAAAAGTACTGACTGGAGTATCTATGGGAGTTGGACTTGTTTGTAGGGTATCTGCTGGGATAGGAGTCGATGCTGAAGGAATTATTGATGGAAGAGCTGTTGAATCAGCACTAGTTATTGTAAGATGGCTGGGTAGAGCAGGAATTTGTGTAGGAATTGTTGGTGGCGAACTTTGTTCAGTGGATGTTGCTGATGAATAAATTGTTGTTGAACTATGTGTTTGTGCAATTTTTGGGGCATCTGTTGGTTTAGGAGTTGATGCTGAAAAATTTTTTGATGTAAGAGCTGTTGGAGCAGCAGTTGTTATTGTAAGATTGCTGGGTAGAGCAGGAATTTGTGTAGGAATTGTTGGTGGAAAACTTTGTTCTGTTGATGTTGCTGATGAATAGATTGTAGAATTATCTGTTTGTGAAGCAAATGTTGTATTAAAAGTACTGACTGGAGTATCTATGGGAGTTGGACTTGTTTGTAGGGTATCTGCTGGGATAGGAGTCGACGCTGAAGGAATTATTGATGGAAGAGCCGTTGAATCAGCACTAGTTATTGTAAGATGGCTGGGTAGAGCAGGAATTTGTGTAGGAATTATTCGTGGAGAACTTTGTTCTGTGGATGTTGCTGATGAATCGATAGTTGTTGAATTATCTCTTTGTGCAGCAATGGTTGTATTAAAAGTACTGACTGTAGTATCTATTGGAGCTGGACTTATTATAGGAATTTTTTGTGGAGCATCTGTTGGTTTAGGAGTTGACGCTGAAGAAATTTTTGATGGAAGAGCTGTTGGACCAGCAGTTGTTTTTGTTAGATTGCTGGGTACAGCAGGAATTTGTGTAGGAATTGTTGGTGCAGAACTTTGTTCAGTGGATGTTGCTGATGAATAAATTGTTGTTAAACTATGTGTTTGTGCAATTTTTGGGGCATCTGTTGGTTTAGGAGTTGATGCTGAAAAATTTTTTGATGTAAGAGCTGTTGGAGCAGCAGTTGTTATTGTAAGATTGCTGGGTAGAGCAGGAATTTGTGTAGGAATTGTTGGTGGAAAACTTCGTACTGTGGACGTTGCTGACGAATAGATTGTTGGTGAACTATCTGCATGTGCAGCAATTGTTGTTTTATAAGTACTCAGTTGAGTATCTATTGGAGTTGGACTTGTTAAAGGAATTGTTAGTCGGGCATCAGTTGGGTTTGGAGTTGACGCTGAAGAATATTTTGATGGTTGAGCTGCTTGAGCAGCACTTGTTATTGTAAGATTGCTGGATAGAGCATGAATTTGTGTAGGAATTGTTGGTGGAAAACTTTGTTTTGTGGATGTTGCTGATGAATAGATTTTTGTGGAATTATCTGTTTGTGCAGCAATTGTTGTATTAAAAGTACTGACTGGAGTATCTATGGGAGTTGGACTAATTGTAAGAATTGCTTTTAGGGCATCTGTTGGTTTAAGAGTTGATGCTGAAGAAATTTTTGATGAACGAACTGTTGGATCAGCAGTTGTTATTGTAGGATTGGTGGGTAGTGCAGGAATTTGTATAGTAATTATTGGTGGAGAACTTTGTTCTGGGTGTGTTGCTGACGAATGGATTGTTGATGAACTATTTGTTGGTGAAGCAATTGTTGTTTTAAAAGTACTGAGTGGAGTTTCTCTTGGAACTGGACTTATAATAGGAATTGTTTGTGGGGCATCAGTTGTGTTAGGAGTTGACGCTGAAGAATTAAATGATGGAAAAGCTGTTGTAAGAATGCTGGGTAGAACAGGAATTTTGGTAGGAATGGATGTTGCTGATGAATAGATTGTTGTTGAATTATCTGTTTGTATAGTAATTGTTGTATTAAAAGTACTGACTGGAGTATTTATGGCAGTTGGACTAATTGTAAAAATTGTATTTGGGTCATCTGTTGGTTTAGGAGTTGATGTCGAAAATTTTTTTGATGTAAGAGCTGTTAGAGCAACAGTTGGTATTGTAAGATTGCTAGGTAAAGCAGGAAATTGTGTAGGAATTGTTGGTGGAAAACTTTGTTCTGTTGATGTTGCTGATAAATAGATTGTTGTTGAATTATCTGTTTGTGAAGCAAATGTTGTATTAAAAGTACTGACTGGAGTATCTATGGGAGTTGGACTTGTTTGTATGGTATCTGCTGTGATAGGAGTCGACGCTGAAGGAATTATTGATGGAAGAGCCGTTGAATCAGCACTAGTTATTGTAATATGGCTGGGTAGAGCAGGAATTTGTGTAGCAATTGTTCGTGGAGAACTTTGTTCTGTGGATGTTGCTGATGAATAGATTGTTAATGAATTATCTGTTTGTGAAGCAAATGTTGAATTAAAAGTACTGACTGGAGTATCTATTGAAGCTGGACTTATTATAGGAATTGTTTGTAGGGTATCTGCTGGGTTAGGAGTCGATGCTGAAGGAATTATTGATGGAAGAGCCGTTGAATCAGCACTAGTTATTGTAAGATGGCTGGGTACAGCAGGAATTTGTGTAGCAATTGTTCGTGGAGAACTTTGTTCTGTGGATGTTGCTGATGAATAGATTGTTGTTGAATTATCTGTTTGTGAAGCAAATGTTGAATTAAAAGTACTGACTGGAGTATCTATTGAAGCTGGACTTATTATAGGAATTGTTTGTAGGGTATCTGCTGGGATAGGAGTCGATGCTGAAGGAATTATTGAAGGAAGAGCTGTTGGAGCAGCACTTGTTGTTGTAAGATTGCTGGGTAAAGCAGGAATTTGTGTAGGGATTGTTGGTGGAAAACTTTGTTTTGTGGATGTTGCTGATGAATAGATTGTTGTTGAATTATCTGTTTGTGCAGTTTTTGGGGCATCTGTTGGTTTAGGAGTTGAAGCTGGAAAATTTTTTGACGTAAGAGCTGTTGGAGCAGCAGTTGTTATTGTAAGATTGCTGGGTAGAGCAGGAATTTGTGTAGGAATTGTTGGTGGAAAACTTCGTTCTGTGGACGTTGCTGACGAATGGATTGTTGGTGAACTATCTGCATGTGCAGCAATTGTTGTTTTATAAGTACTCAGTTGAGTATCTATTGGAGCTGGACTTGTTAAAGGAATTGTTTGTGGGGCATCAGTTGGGTTTGGAGTTGACGCTGAAGAATATTTTGATGGTTGAGCTGCTTGAGCAGCACTTGTTATTGTAAGATTGCTGGATAGAGCATGAATTTGTGTAGGAATTGTTGGTGGAAAACTTTGTTTTGTGGATGTTGCTGATGAATAGATTTTTGTGGAATTATCTGTTTGTGCAGCAATTGTTGTATTAAAAGTACTGACTGGAGTATCTATGGGAGTTGGACTAATTGTAAGAATTGCTTTTGGGGCATCTGTTGGTTTAAGAGTTGATGCTGAAGAAATTTTTGATGAACGAACTGTTGGAGCAGCAGTTGTTATTGTAGGATTGGTGGGTAGTGCAGGAATTTGTATAGTAATTATTGGTGGAGAACTTTGTTCTGTGGATGTTGCTGACGAATGGATTGTTGATGAACTATTTGTTGGTGAAGCAATTGTTGTTTTAAAAGTACTGAGTGGAGTTTCTCTTGGAACTGGACTTATAATAGGAATTGTTTGTGGGGCATCAGTTGTGTTAGGAGTTGACGCTGAAGAATTAAATGATGGAAAAGCTGTTGTAAGAATGCTGGGTAGAACAGGAATTTTGGTAGGAATGGATGTTGCTGATGAATAGATTGTTGTTGAATTATCTGTTTGTATAGTAATTATTGTATTAAAAGTACTGACTGGAGTATTTATGGCAGTTGGACTAATTGTAAAAATTGTATTTGGGGCATCTGTTGGTTTAGGAGTTGATGTCGAAATATTTTTTGATGTAAGAGCTGTCAGAGCAACAGTTGGTATTGTAAGATTGCTGGGTAGAGCAGGAAATTGTGTAGGAATTGTTGGTGGAAAACTTTGTTCTGTTGATGTTGCTGATAAATAGATTGTTGTTGAATTATCTGTTTGTGAAGCAAATGTTGTATTAAAAGTACTGACTGGAGTATCTATGGGAGTTGGACTTGTTTGTATGGTATCTGATGTGATAGGAGTCGACGCTGAAGGAATTATTGATGGAAGAGCCGTTGAATCAGCACTAGTTATTGTAAGATGGCTGGGTACAGCAGGAATTTGTGTAGCAATTGTTCGTGGAGAACTTTGTTCTGTGGATGTTGCTGATGAATAGATTGTTGTTGAATTATCTGTTTGTGAAGCAAATGTTGAACTAAAAGTACTGACTGGAGTATCTATTGAAGCTGGACTTATTATAGGAATTGTTTGTAGGGTATCTGCTGGGATAGGAGTCGATGCTGAAGGAATTATTGATGGAAGAGCCGTTGAATCAGCACTAGTTATTGTAAGATGGCTGGGTACAGCAGGAATTTGTGTAGCAATTGTTCGTGGAGAACTTTGTTCTGTGGATGTTGCTGATGAATAGATTGTTGTTGAATTATCTGTTTGTGAAGCAAATGTTGAACTAAAAGTACTGACTGGAGTATCTATTGAAGCTGGACTTATTATAGGAATTGTTTGTAGGGTATCTGCTGGGTTAGGAGTCGATGCTGAAGGAATTATTGATGGAAGAGCCGTTGAATCAGCACTAGTTATTGTAAGATGGCTGGGTACAGCAGGAATTTGTGTAGCAATTGTTCGTGGAGAACTTTGTTCTGTGGATGTTGCTGATGAATAGATTGTTGTTGAATTATCTGTTTGTGAAGCAAATGTTGAACTAAAAGTACTGACTGGAGTATCTATTGAAGCTGGACTTATTATAGGAATTGTTTGTAGGGTATCTGCTGGGATAGGAGTCGATGCTGAAGGAATTATTGAAGGAAGAGCTGTTGGAGCAGCACTTGTTGTTGTAAGATTGCTGGGTAAAGCAGGAATTTGTGTAGGGATTGTTGGTGGAAAACTTTGTTTTGTGGATGTTGCTGATGAATAGATTGTTGTTGAATTATCTGTTTGTGCAGTTTTTGGCGCATCTGTTGGTTTAGGAGTTGATGCTGAAAATTTTTTTGACGTAAGAGCTGTTGGAGCAGCAGTTGTTATTGTAAGATTGCTGGGTAGAGCAGGAATTTGTGTAGGAATTGTTGGTGGAAAACTTCGTTCTGTAGACGTTGCTGACGAATGGATTGTTGGTGAACTATCTGCATGTGCAGCAATTGTTGTTTTATAAGTACTCAGTTGAGTATCTATTGGAGCTGGACTTGTTAAAGAAATTGTTTGTGGGGCATCAGTTGGGTTTGGAGTTGACGCTGAAGAATATTTTGATGGTTGAGCTGCTTGAGCAGCACGTGTTATTGTAAGATTGCTGAATAGAGCAGGAATTTGTGTAGTAATTGTTGTTGGAAAACTTTGTTTTGTGGATGTTGCTAATGAATAGATTTTTGTGGAATTGTCTGTTTGTGAAGCAAATGTTGTATTAAAAGTACTGACTGGAGTATCTATGGAAGTTGCACTTATTGTAGGAATTGTTTGTGGGGCATGTGTCGGCTTAGGAGTTGATGCCGAAGAAATTTTTGATGAAAGAGCTGTTGGAGCAGCAGTTGTTATTGTAAGATTGCTGAGTAAAGCAGGAATTTGAGTAGGAATTGTTGGTGGAAAACTTTGTTCTGTTGATGTTGCTGATGAATAGATTGTTGAATTATCTGTTTGTGAAGCAAATGTTGTATTAAAAGTACTGACTGGAGTGTCTATGGGAGTTGGACTTGTTTGTAGGGTATCTGCTGGGATAGGAGTCGATGCTGAAGGAATTATTGATGGAAGAGCTGTTGAATCAGCACTAGTTATTGTAAGATGGCTGGGTAGAGCAGGAATTTGTGTAGGAATTGTTGGTGGCGAACTTTGTGCGGTGGATGTTGCTGATGAATCGATAGTTGTTGAATTATCTCTTTGTGCAGCAATGGTTGTATTAAAAGTACTGACTGTAGTATCTATTGGAGCTGGACTTATTATAGGAATTGCTTGTGGGGCATCAGTTGGGTTAGGAGTTGACGCTGAAGAATATTTTGATGGTTGAGCTGCTTGAGCAGCACTTGTTATTGTAAGATTGCTGAATAGAGCATGAATTTGTGTAGGAATTGTTGGTGGAAAACTTTGTTTTGTGGATGTTGCTGATGAATATATTTTTGTTGAATTATCTGTTTGTGAAGCAAATGTTGTATTAAAAGTACTGACTGGAGTATCTATGGAAGTTGGACTTGTTTGTAGGGTATCTGCTGGGATAGGAGTCGACGCTGAAGGAATTATTGATGGAAGAGCCGTTGAATCAGCACTAGTTATTGTAAGATGGCTGGGTAGAGCAGGAATTTGTGTAGGAATTGTTGTTGGAGAACTTTGTTCTGTGGATGTTGCTGATGAATAGATTGTTGTTGAATTATCTGTTTGTGAAGCAAATTTTGTATCAAAAGTACTGACTGTAGTATCTATTGGAGCTGGACTTATTATAGGAATTGTTTGTAGGGTATCTGCTGGGACAGGAGTCGACGCTGAAGGAATTATTAATGGAAGAGCTGTTGGAGCAGCAGTTGTTATTGTAAGATTGCTGGGTAGAGCAGGAATGTGTGTAGGAATTGTTGGTGGAAAACTTTGTTCTGTTGATGTTGCTGATGAATAGATTGTTGTTGAATTATCTGATTGTGAAGCAAATGTTGTATTGAAAGTACTGACTGGAGTATCTATGGAAGTTGCACTTATTGTAGGAATTGTTTGTGGGGCAAGTGTCGGCTTAGGAGTTGATGCCGAAGAAATTTTTGATGAAAGAGCTGTTGGAGCAGCAGTTGTTATTGTAAGATCGCTGGGTAAAGCAGGAATTTGAGTAGGAATTGTTGGTGGAAAACTTTGTTCTGTGGATGTTGCTGACGAATGGATTGTTGGTGAACTATCTGCTTGTGTAGCAATTGTTGTTTTAAAAGTACTTAGTTGAGTATCTATTGGAGCTGCGCTTGTTATAGGAATTGTTTGTGGGGAATCATTTGGGTTTGGCGTTGACGCTGAAGAATATTTTGATGGTTGAGCTGCTTGAGCTGCACTTGTTATTGTAAGATTGCTGGATAGAGCAGGAATTTGTGTAGTAATTGTTGTTGGAAAACTTTGTTTTGTGGATGTTGCTGATAAATAGATTTTTGTGGAATTATCTGTTTGTGCAGCAATTGTTGTATTAAAAGTACTGACTGGAGTGTCTATGGGAGTTGGACTTATTGTAGGAATTGTTTGTGGGGCATCTGTTGGCTTAAGAATTGATGCGGAAGGAATAATTGACGGAAGAACTGTTGGAGCAGCAGTTGTTATTGTAAGATTGCTGGGTAGAGCAGGAATTTGTGTAGGAATTGTTGGTGGAAAACTTTGTTCTGTGGATGTTGCTGACGAATGGATTGTTGGTAAACTATCTGCTTGTGTAGCAATTGTTGTTTTAAAAGTACTTAGTTGTGTATCTATTGGAGCTGCGCTTGTTATAGGAATTGTTTGTGGGGAATCATTTGGGTTTGGAGTTGACGCTGAAGAATGTTTTGATGGTTGAGCTGCTTGAGCTGCACTTGTTATTGTAAGATTGCTGGATAGAGCAGGAATTTGTGTAGTAATTGTTGTTGGAAAACTTTGTTTTGTGGATGTTGCTGATAAATAGATTTTTGTGGAATTATCTGTTTGTGCAGCAATTGTTGTATTAAAAGTACTGACTGGAGTGTCTATGGGAGTTGGACTTATTGTAGGAATTGTTTGTGGGGCATCTGTTGGCTTAAGAATTGACGCGGAAGGAATAATTGACGGAAGAACTGTTGGAGCAGCAGTTGTTATTGTAAGATTGCTGGGTAGAGCAGGAATTTGTGTAGGAATTGTTGGTGGAAAACTTTGTTCTGTGGATGTTGCTGACGAATGGATTGTTGGTAAACTATCTGCTTGTGTAGCAATTGTTGTTTTAAAAGTACTTAGTTGTGTATCTATTGGAGCTGCGCTTGTTATAGGAATTGTTTGTGGGGAATCATTTGGGTTTGGAGTTGACGCTGAAGAATGTTTTGATGGTTGAGCTGCTTGAGCAGCACTTGTTATTGTAAGATTGCTGAATAGAGCAGGAATTTGTGTAGTAATTGTTGTTGGAAAACTTTGTTTTGTGGATGTTGCTAATGAATAGATTTTTGTGGAATTGTCTGTTTGTGAAGCAAATGTTGTATTAAAAGTACTGACTGGAGTATCTATGGAAGTTGCACTTATTGTAGGAATTATTTGTGGGGCAAGTGTCGGCTTAGGAGTTGATGCCGAAGAAATTTTTGATGAAAGAGCTGTTGGAGCAGCAGTTGTTATTGTAAGATCGCTGGGTAAAGCAGGAATTTGAGTAGGAATTGTTGGTGGAAAACTTTGTTCTGTGGATGTTGCTGACGAATGGATTGTTGGTGAACTATCTGCTTGTGTAGCAATTGTTGTTTTAAAAGTACTTAGTTGAGTATCTATTGGAGCTGCGCTTGTTATAGGAATTGTTTGTGGGGAATCATTTGGGTTTGGAGTTGACGCTGAAGAATATTTTGATGGTTGAGCTGCTTGAGCTGCACTTGTTATTGTAAGATTGCTGGATAGAGCAGGAATTTGTGTAGTAATTGTTGTTGGAAAACTTTGTTTTGTGGATGTTGCTGATAAATAGATTTTTGTGGAATTATCTGTTTGTGCAGCAATTGTTGTATTAAAAGTACTGACTGGAGTGTCTATGGGAGTTGGACTTATTGTAGGAATTGTTTGTGGGGCATCTGTTGGCTTAAGAATTGACGCGGAAGGAATAATTGACGGAAGAACTGTTGGAGCAGCAGTTGTTATTGTAAGATTGCTGGGTAGAGCAGGAATTTGTGTAGGAATTGTTGGTGGAAAACTTTGTTCTGTGGATGTTGCTGACGAATGGATTGTTGGTAAACTATCTGCTTGTGTAGCAATTGTTGTTTTAAAAGTACTTAGTTGTGTATCTATTGGAGCTGCGCTTGTTATAGGAATTGTTTGTGGGGAATCATTTGGGTTTGGAGTTGACGCTGAAGAATATTTTGATGGTTGAGCTGCTTGAGCTGCACTTGTTATTGTAAGATTGCTGGATAGAGCAGGAATTTGTGTAGGAATTGTTGGTGGAAAACTTTGTTTTGTGGATGTTGCTAATGAATAGATTTTTGTGGAATTGTCTGTTTGTGAAGCAAATGTTGTATTAAAAGTACTGACTGGAGTATCTATGGAAGTTGCACTTATTGTAGGAATTGTTTGTGGGGCAAGTGTCGGCTTAGGAGTTGATGCCGAAGAAATTTTTGATGAAAGAGCTGTTGGAGCAGCAGTTGTTATTGTAAGATCGCTGGGTAAAGCAGGAATTTGAGTAGGAATTGTTGGTGGAAAACTTTGTTCTGTGGATGTTGCTGACGAATGGATTGTTGGTGAACTATCTGCTTGTGTAGCAATTGTTGTTTTAAAAGTACTTAGTTGAGTATCTATTGGAGCTGCGCTTGTTATAGGAATTGTTTGTGGGGAATCATTTGGGTTTGGAGTTGACGCTGAAGAATATTTTGATGGTTGAGCTGCTTGAGCTGCACTTGTTATTGTAAGATTGCTGGATAGAGCAGGAATTTGTGTAGTAATTGTTGTTGGAAAACTTTGTTTTGTGGATGTTGCTGATAAATAGATTTTTGTGGAATTATCTGTTTGTGCAGCAATTGTTGTATTAAAAGTACTGACTGGAGTGTCTATGGGAGTTGGACTTATTGTAGGAATTGTTTGTGGAGCATCTGTTGGCTTAAGAATTGACGCGGAAGGAATAATTGACGGAAGAACTGTTGGAGCAGCAGTTGTTATTGTAAGATTGCTGGGTAGAGCAGGAATTTGTGTAGGAATTGTTGGTGGAAAACTTTGTTCTGTGGATGTTGCTGACGAATGGATTGTTGGTAAACTATCTGCTTGTGTAGCAATTGTTGTTTTAAAAGTACTTAGTTGTGTATCTATTGGAGCTGCGCTTGTTATAGGAATTGTTTGTGGGGAATCATTTGGGTTTGGAGTTGACGCTGAAGAATAGTTTGATGGTTGAGCTGCTTGAGCAGCACTTGTTATTGTAAGATTGCTGAATAGAGCAGGAATTTGTGTAGTAATTGTTGTTGGAAAACTTTGTTTTGTGGATGTTGCTAATGAATAGATTTTTGTGGAATTGTCTGTTTGTGAAGCAAATGTTGTATTAAAAGTACTGACTGGAGTATCTATGGAAGTTGCACTTATTGTAGGAATTGTTTGTGGGGCAAGTGTCGGCTTAGGAGTTGATGCCGAAGAAATTTTTGATGAAAGAGCTGTTGGAGCAGCAGTTGTTATTGTAAGATCGCTGGGTAAAGCAGGAATTTGAGTAGGAATTGTTGGTGGAAAACTTTGTTCTGTGGATGTTGCTGACGAATGGATTGTTGGTGAACTATCTGCTTGTGTAGCAATTGTTGTTTTAAAAGTACTTAGTTGAGTATCTATTGGAGCTGCGCTTGTTATAGGAATTGTTTGTGGGGAATCATTTGGGTTTGGAGTTGACGCTGAAGAATATTTTGATGGTTGAGCTGCTTGAGCTGCACTTGTTATTGTAAGATTGCTGGATAGAGCAGGAATTTGTGTAGTAATTGTTGGTGGAAAACTTTGTTTTGTGGATGTTGCTGATAAATAGATTTTTGTGGAATTATCTGTTTGTGCAGCAATTGTTGTATTAAAAGTACTGACTGGAGTGTCTATGGGAGTTGGACTTATTGTACGAATTGTTTGTGGGGCATCTGTTGGCTTAAGAATTGACGCGGAAGGAATAATTGACGGAAGAACTGTTGGAGCAGCAGTTGTTATTGTAAGATTGCTGGGTAGAGCAGGAATTTGTGTAGGAATTGTTGGTGGAAAACTTTGTTCTGTGGATGTTGCTGACGAATGGATTGTTGGTAAACTATCTGCTTGTGTAGCAATTGTTGTTTTAAAAGTACTTAGTTGTGTATCTATTGGAGCTGCGCTTGTTATAGGAATTGTTTGTGGGGAATCATTTGGGTTTGGAGTTGACGCTGAAGAATATTTTGATGGTTGAGCTGCTTGAGCAGCACTTGTTATTGTAAGATTGCTGAATAGAGCAGGAATTTGTGTAGTAATTGTTGTTGGAAAACTTTGTTTTGTGGATGTTGCTAATGAATAGATTTTTGTGGAATTGTCTGTTTGTGAAGCAAATGTTGTATTAAAAGTACTGACTGGAGTATCTATGGAAGTTGCACTTATTGTAGGAATTGTTTGTGGGGCATGTGTCGGCTTAGGAGTTGATGCCGAAGAAATTTTTGATGAAAGAGCTGTTGGAGCAGCAGTTGTTATTGTAAGATTGCTGAGTAAAGCAGGAATTTGAGTAGGAATTGTTGGTGGAAAACTTTGTTCTGTGGACGTTGCTGACAAATGGATTGTTTGTGAAATATCTGCTTGTGCAGCAATTGTTGTTTTAAAAGTACTCAGTTGAATATCTATTGGAGCTGGACTTGTTATAGGAATTGTTTGTGGGGAATCATTTGGGTTTGGAGTTGACGCTGAAGAATATTTTGATGGTTGAGCTGCTTGAGCAGCACTTGTAATTGTAAGATTACTGGATAGAGCAGGAATTTGTGTAGGAATTGTTGGTGGAAAATTTTGTTTTGTGGATGTTGCTGATGAATAGATTTTTGTGGAATTGTCTGTTTGTGAAGCAACTGTTGTATTAAAAGTACTGACTGGAGTATCTATGAGAGTTGGACTTATTGTAGGAATTGTTTGTGGGGCATCTGTTCGCTTAGGAGTTGATGCTGAAGAATTTTTTGATGAAAGAACTGTTGGAGCAGCAGTTGTTATTGTAAGTTTGCTGGGTAGAGCAGGAATTTTTGTAGGAAGTGTTGGTGGAGAACTTTGTTTTGTGGATGTTGCTGACGAATGGATTGTTGTTGAATTATCTGTTGGTGAAGCAATTGTTGTTTTAGAAGTATTGAGTGGAATATCTCTTGGAGCTAGACTTATGATAGTAATAGTTTGTGGGGTATCAGTTGGGTTAGGAGTTAACGCTGAAGAATTTGTTGATGGAAAAGCTGTTGAAGCAGGAGTTGTTATTGTAAGATTGCTGAGTAGCACAGGATTTTGGGTAGGAATTGTTGATGGAAGACTTTGTTCTGTGGACGTTGCTGACGAATGGATTGTTGTTGAATTATCTGTTTGTGCAGCAACTGTTGTATTAAAAGTACTGACTGTAGTATCTATTGGAGCTGGACTTATTATAGGAATTGTTTGTAGGGTATCTGCTGGCTTAGGAGTCGACGCTGAAGGAATTATTGATGGAAGAACTGTTGGAGCAGCACTAGTTATTGTAAGATGGCTGGGTAACGCAGGAATTTTTCTAGGAACTGTTGGTGCAGAACTTTGTTCTGTGGATGTTGCTGATGAATAGATTGTTGTTGAATTATCTGTTTGTGCAGCAACTGTTGTTTTAAAAGTACTGACTGGAGTATCTATGAGAGTTGGACTTATTGTAGGAATTGTTTGTGGGGCATCTGTTCGCTTAGGAGTTGATGCTGAAGAAGTTTTTGATGAAAGAGCTGTTGGAGCAGCAGTTGTTATTGTTAGAGTGCTGGTTAGAGCAGGAATTTGTGTAGCTATTGTTGGTGAAGAACTTTGTTCGGTGGATGTTGCTGACGAATGGATTGTTGTAAAATGATCTGTTTGTGCAGCAATTGTTGTATTAATGGTACTGGCTGGAGTACCTATTGGAGATGGACTAATTCTAGGAATTGTTTGTGAGCTATCTGTTGGGTTAGGAGAATATTTTGATGTTTGAGCTGCTTGAGCAGCACTTGTTATTGTAAGATTGCTGAAAAGAGCAGTAATTTGTGTAGGAATTGTTGGTGGAAAAATTTGTATTGTGGATGTTGCTAATGAATAGATTTTTGTTGAGTTATTTGCTTGTGCAGCAATTGTTGTATTAAAAGTACTTGGAGTTGTACTTATTGTAGGAATTGTTTGTGGGGTATCTGTTGGGTTAAGAGTTGATGCTGAAGGAATTATTGATGGAAGAGCTGTTGGAGCAGCAGTTGTTATTGTAAGATTGCTGGGTAGAGAAGTAATTGTTGAAGGAGCACTTTTGTCTGTGGATGTTTCTGATGAATGGATTGTTGGTGATTTATTTGTTGGTGCAGCAATTGTTGTTTTAAAAGTACTTAGTGGAGTTTCCATTTGAGCTGGACTTATTTTATAAATTGTTGGTGGGGTGTTTGTTGATTTAGGAGTTGACCCTGAAGCAATTATTGATGGAAGAGCTTTTGGAGCAGCAGTTGTTATTGTAAGATTGCTGGGTAGAGCAGGAATTTGTGTTTGAGGGCTTTCTTCTGTATATATTTCTGACGAATGGATTGTTGGTAAATAATCTTTTGGCAAACCAATTGTTGTTTTAAAAGTGCTCATTCGAGTATAATTTGGACCAGATGTGATTAAAGGAATTGTTTGTAGAGTATCTGTTGTGTTTGGAGCTGACACTGAAAAAATTATTGATAGTAGAGCTGTTGCAGCAGCATTTATTGTTGTTGTAAGAATGCTGAGTAGAGCAGAAATTTGTCTAGAAATTGTTGACGGAGAACTGTGTTCTATGGATGTTGCTGACGAATGGATTGTTCGTGAATTATCTGTTGGGGGGGCATCCTTTGGGTTAGAAGTTGACGCTGAAGAATTTTTTGATGGAAGAGCTGTTTTCGCAGAAGTTGTTATTGTAAGATTGCTGGGTAGAGCAGAAATTTGTGTAGGAATTGTTGATGGAACACTTTTTTCTGTTAATGTTGCTGATGAAGGGATTGTTGGATAATTATTTGTTTGTGCAGCAATGGTTGTATTAAAAGTACTGAGTGGAGTGTCTATTGGAGCTGCACTTATTATTGTAAGATTGCTAGGTAGAGCAGGAGTTTGTGTTTGAAGGCTTTCTTTTGTGAATATTGCTGACGAATGGATTGTTGTTGAATTATTTTTTGGTAAATCAATTGTTGTTTTAAAAGTGGTCACTGGAGTATAATTTGGATCAGATGTGATTAAAGGAATTGTTTGTAAGGTATCTGTTGTGTTTGGAGTTGACGCTGAAAAAATTATTGATAGAAGAGCTGTTACAGCAGCAATTATTGTTGTTGTAAGAATGCTGAGTAGAGAATAAATTTGTCTAGAAATTGTTGACGGAGAACTGTGTTCTATGAATGTTGCTGACGAATGGATTGTTGGTGAATTATCTGTTGGTGCAGCAATTGTTGTTTTGAAAGTTCTGAGGGAAGTATCTTTTGTAGAAGAACTTATTATCGGAATTGTTTGTGGAGCATCAGTTGCGGTAGGAGTTGTCTCTGAAGAAATTATTGATGGCAGAGCTGTTGGCGCAGCAGTTGTTATTGTAAGATTGCTGGGTAGAGCAGGACTTTGTGTAGGAATTGTTTGTGGAGAACTTTTTTCTGTTAATGTTGCTGATGAAGGGATTGTTGCCGAATTATCTGTTTGTACAGCAATTGTTGTATTAAAAGTACCGAGTGGAGTATCTACTGGCGCTGGACTTATTATAGGAATTGTTTGTGGGGCATCTGTTGGGTTAGGAGTTGATACTGAAGGAATTATTGATGGAAGAGCTGTTGGCGCAGCAGTTGTTTTTGTAATATTGCTGGGTAAAGCAGTAATTTGTGTAGGAATTGTTGGTGGAGAACTTTTTCCTGTTAATGTTTGTGATGAAGGGATTGTTGCTGAATTATTTGTTTGTGCAGCAATTGTTGTATTAAAAGTACTTTGTGGGATATCTATTGGAGCTGGGCTTATTATATGAATTATATGTGGGGTATTTGTTGAGTTAGAAGTTGACGCTGAAGGAATTATTGATGGGGGAGCTGTTGGAGTAGCCGTTCTTATTGTAAAATTGCTGGAAAGAGCAGGAATTTGTGTTGGAGGACTTTCTTTTGTGAATATTGCTGACGAATTTATTGTTGGTGAATTATTTTTTGGTAAATCAATTGTTGTTTCAAAAGTGGTCACTGGAGTATAATTTGGAGCAGATGTGATTAGAGGAATTGTTTGTAAAGTATCTGTTGTGTTTGGAGTTGACGCTGAAAAAATTATTGATAGAAGAGCTGTTACAGCAGCAGTTATTGTTGTTGTAAGAATGCTGAGTAGAGAATAAATTTGTCTAGAAATTGTTGACGGAGAACTGTGTTCTATGAATGTTGCTGACGAATGGATTGTTGGTGAATTATCTGTTGGTGCAGCAATTGTTGTATTAAAAGTACCGAGTGGAGTATCTATTGGCGCTGGACTTATTATAGGAATTGTTTGTGGGGCATCTGTTGGGTTAGGAATTGATACTGAAGGAATTATTGATGGAAGAGCGGTTGGCGCAGCAGTTGTTCTTGTAATATTGCTGGGTAGAACAGAAATTTGTGTAGGAATTGTTTGTGGAGAACTTTTTTCTGTTAATGTTGCTGATGAAGGGATTGTTGCTGAATTATCTGTTTGTGCAGCAATTGTTGTATTAAAAGTACCGAGTTGAGTATCTATTGGAGCTGGACTTATCATAGGAATTATTTGTGGGGCATCTGTTGGGTTAGGAGTTGATACTGAAGGAATTATTGATGGAAGAACTGTTGGAGCAGCCGTTGTTATTGTAAGATTGCTGGGTAGAGCTGGAATTTGTGTACAAATTGTTGATGGATAATTTTTTTCGGTGGATGTTGCTGATGAAGGGATTGTTGGTGAATTATCTGTTTTTGCAGCAATTGTTGTTTTAAAAGTGCTTACTGGAGTATACATTTGAGCTGGAGTTATTATAGAAATTCTTTTTGGGGCATCTGTTGGGTTAGGAGTTGACGCTAAAGGAATTATTGATGGAAGAGCTGTTGTTGTTATTGTAAGATTGCTTTGTAGTTCCAGAATTTGTGTAGGAATTTTTAGAGGAATATTTTTTTCTGTCGATGTTGCTGACAAATGTATTGTTGGTGAATTATCTGCTGGTGCAGCAATTGTTGTGTTAAAAATACTGAGTAAGGTATCAATTGGAGCAGAACTTATTATAGGAATTGTTTGTGGAGCATCTGTTGCGTTAGGAGTTGATGCTGAAGGAATTACTGATGGAAGACCTGTTGGAGCAGTAATTGTTGTTGTAAGATTATTGGCTAGAGAAGGAATTTGGGTAGGTGCAGTACTTTTTTCTGTGGATGTTTCAGATGAATGGATTGTTGATGAAATGTCTGTTGGTGCTGCAATTGTTGATTTAAAAGTACTGAGTGGAGTATAAATGATAACAAAAATTATTATAGGAATTGTTTGTGGGGCGCTTGTTTCGTTAGGAGTTGACGCTAAAGGAATTATTGATGGAAGAGATGTTGGACTAGAAGTTGTTGTTGTTAGATTACTGGGTAGAGCGGCAATTTTTGTAGGAATTGTTGGCGGAGTATTGGTTTCTAATGAATGGATTGTTGATGAATTATCTGTTGGGGCAGCAAGTGTTGTTTTAAAAGTACTGGGTGGAATATAAATTGGTACAGTACTTATTGTAGAAATTGTTTGTGAGGCTTGTGTTTGGTTAGGAGTTGACGCTAAAGGAATTATTGAAGGAAGAGCAGTTGTTGTTGTAAGATTGCTGTATAAAGCAGGAATTTGTGTAGGAATTGTTGTTGAAGAAATTTTTTCTGTTGACGCTGCTGATGAAGGGATTGTTGATGAATTATCTGTTAGTGCAGCAATTGTTGTTTTAAAAGTACTGAGTGAAGTATAAATATGTGCAGAACTCATTGTAGAAATTGTTTGTAGGTCTTCTGTTGGGTTAGGAGTTGACGCTAAAGGAATAATTGAAGGAAGAGCAGTAGTTGTGTTAAGATTGCTGGGTAAAGGAGGAATTTGTGTGGGAATTGTTGGTGAATGACTTTTTTCTGTTGATGTTGCTGATGAAGGGATTTTTTGTGAATTTTCTGTTGGTGCAGCAGTTGTGTTTTTAAAAGTCCTGAGTGGAGTATACATTGATGCAGAACTTATCATAAGATTTGTTTGTGAGGAATCTGTTGTTTTAGGAGTTGCTGCTGAAAGAATAATTGTTGGACGACTTGTTGGAGCAACAGTTGTTGTTGTGAAGTTGCTATGTAAAGCAAGAATTTGTGTAGGAATCACTGATGGAGGACTGTTTTCTGTTGATTTTGCTGATGACGGGATTGTTGATGAAGGATCTGTCGGTGCATCAGTTGTTTCTGTAAGGGTGGTGTGTGCAGAAGTAGATATACGATTTGTTGGTTCAACAGTTTCTATTGCAGGATTTTTTGATGAAGGATTTGTTCGTTCATCAGTAGTGTGTGTGGAATCTGTTACAGAAAGAGTTGCTAAAGGAATTTTTGTCGGAGGCACTGTTGATGGTGAAGTTACTGTTGAAGGATTTGTGGTTGAAGGAACTGTTTGGGCATCAATTTGTGTTGTAAAAGTGGTAGGTTCTGTTACAGCTGGAATTATTATAGGAACTGTTAGTGAATGATATTTGGGTGCAGGAGTTGCTGTTGAAACAGGCGTTACTGAAGGGATTTTTTGTGCTGTTGTTGTTTTTGAGGCAATTGTTGATGGAGGATATGTTAGTTTCCCAGTTTTTGTGGACGTGATGGATGGAGGATCTGTTGTATCAGTAGTTTTTGATTTTGTACGTGGATGATCTGCTGTTGCAGGAGTTGCTGTTTGAGTTTTATATGCAGCATCAGTTGTTGACGTAGGATTATTGGGTGTAGGATCTCTTGGGACAAAAGTTGCTAGTGTAGGTATTATTGGTGGAGAGTTTGTTTGTGCTGAGGTTGTTGTTCTTAGAAATGTAAGTGTAGGAATTCTTGGAGCAGGAGTAACTGTGGGAATTGTTGTGCGATTTGTTTGTGATGTAGTTGTTATTCTAAGAGCTGTTGGTGGAGTATCCGTTGGTGCACCAGTTGTTTTAGGCGAGGTAGGTGGTATATGTGTTGAAACATGAGTTATTTTAGAAATTGGTGGTGTAATATATGTTGGTGCAGAATTCGCTGTTGTAGGAGATTTTGGTGTATGGTTTGCTTGTTCTGATGTTTTTGTTTTAAGAGTGTTGATTGGAGTTTCTGTAGGAGCAGGAGTTATTGTAGAAGTTAGTGAGGTAGAAATTATTGGTGTAAAAGTTCTGGGTGCAGAAACTGTTGGAGCAGGTATTGATGTCCGAATTGTTGATGAGAGATCTGATAATGCATAAGTTGTTGTTGTATTCCTGATAGTTGGAGAATCTGTTGCTGCAGAAGCTATTGTAGAAATTGTTCTTTGACTATCTGTTGATGCAGGAGTTGCTGTTGGAGGATTTGTTGATGAAGTTTTTGTAGGAATTGTTGGTTGTTGATCGGTTGGTGCAGGAGTTGCTGTTGACGAATTTGTTTTTGCTGATGACGGATCTGTCAGAGCCGATGTTGTTCTTGTAAGAGTGCTGGTTGGAGGATCTGTTAGAGCAGAAGTTATTGTAGACATTTGTGAGAGTTCTCTTGAGGCAGAAGATATTGTAAAAATTCTGGGTGCAGGAACTGTTGGAGTAGGAATTTTTATACGATTTGTTGATGATAGGTCTGATGGTGCATAAGTTATTGATGTGGGAATTGTTGCTGGAGGATTTGTTTGTTGTGAAATTGTTGTTGTAAGATTGGCAGGTGTAGAATCTGTTGGAGCAGGAGTTATTGAAGAAATCAGTGAAGTTTCTACTGGGACAGAAGTTATTATAAAGGTTCTGGTTGCAAGAACTGTTGAAGCAGGAATAACTGTACGAATTGTTGATGAGAGATATGATGTTGCATCAGGTGTTGTTGTAGAGGTGGTGCGTGGATCTTTTTCCACAGGATCTAATTGTGTTGTTATTATTGGTGGAGGATCTGTTTCTTCAGGAGTTTCTTTATGATTAGAGAGCAAATTTCTTTTTCTTGGAACACAAAGTCTCTGACTGGAAGTGTCACAGACGTAATCATCTCGGCATATTCCAGATATTAATGGTTCTGAACGCTTCTGTTTTTTATCAGTGCAGAAAACGAATTCTTTTTCAGAAATACATCTAAAAGAGTAACACTATAAGTATATAAGAACGAAAAATAAGTTGAAACTAATCTTACACAAGACGATTCGTCCAACATAATCGTTTGTTGTTGGAATTACAAACTAATTGTTTTATGCAATTTAATCTCAATCCTGAAAATGATTCAACATTAAGCCTTTAATTTATAAAGTGTTAGAATTAGTTATAATATATAATATATTATAATATACAGAATTGGTTAAAATATCGAGGGTAAAATATATATTTTGATTGAAATTTTTACTTAGTTGTCGAATAGAGGAAATTGAAAATAAGGCGTAGCCTTCAATTTAATCCAAGAATTTTATTTTGTGGTCATAAAACGAATATTGGTCGTTTCCTTTAATTAGTACAGTAGCCACAAGATTTTAATGGCTTGATCGTAGCTACCACCGCAGGCAATTTTCCGGAAACCAGTTCACAGCTTATTTTCCACGAAAGCGAAAAAATCAGCTGCAAACAATTTCAAACACCGGTTTATATAAGTAATACTTTAAGTCCTAAAATTTTTTATTTTCATATTAATTATAAACTTATGTGATGTAGTTTATCCAGAAGACGTTTCTTTGCTCATTTTTTCAAAGAAATAAATTCAGTTTTCCAATTAATTATAAAATATTTTTAAGAAATTCTTTCTACCAAAAATCAATAAAATTAATATCTCGGGTTTTCACGGTGGCTTTTAATTGCTTTGCGGTGGTAGCTATGATCAAGGCATAATTTTAAATTAAATATATGCATGTTCTCAACAAATTTTTTAACATAAAAATATTATTTTTTTGTATTCGCAAATTATACTGAGTTTTATTTTTTACTTTTTAGTACTAATTTAAATAATAAAAATATTGCATGTACTACTTGTTAAAAGACAGTTTCTTACACTGAATTCATTGAAAAAAAAAATAATTTATCGAAATTAAAATAACTTTATAAAGGAATGAATAGCTGATTTATTTACACAATTAATTTTTTCAATGTAAATTTTCTTCAGTTTAAATATAAAATTTAAACTATGTAATTCACTCAAGAATTATCAATGATGGGTATCAAGATAATCAGAACTTGTCATAAGGACGAAACAACTCAATTATTTTTTAGTAATTTCAAGTAAAATTATCTCAAATAACAAAAAAACAATAGATTTCATAAGTATCCTGTTTAAAAAAATTGCTTTTAGTTAACTATCTTCTAATAATTCGAAGTTTATTGTTTTACAAATATATTAAAAGTGTTGGAATTATTTACCAGGAGTTT